>JAQQZR010000006.1:9301849-9313930 GCA_030068235.1 Notoglanidium macrostoma | reverse complement strand
AACATAAACGTGACTAAATACGTTATTGTCAGTAAACATATAAATGTCTATTTCTCAGAGTTCCTACATGATGCAGTTTAACCAAAACTATATTTGTGCATACCCAGTAGGTACCTGTCACAATCAGCAAAAACTTATTTAAATAAATAAAATTTAAATAAAAATTGTTGTGCTGTGTAATTATTTTACTTATTGCAAAATCCTTATTCATACCAATATCATTTTATTCAGTTGCCATTTGAAGATACGTACCAGGTCTTCATACTGCAAGAAACACAGTATAACTATTTGAAATCGAGCATCCATAACCCCAAACAGAATTTAAGAACATGTTAATAAATAAATGAATACAGCCAAGTAAGGAGGATGAAACATTTATTTCTCTTTGTGTTTGCTTGAAAACTCAGACATTGTCTAATGTTCTCCTTTTTTCTCATCCTCTTAGTGAACCTGAAAATAGATTAGATTGACTTTCTCAAGGTGTGTTTATGTGTAGGTTGTATTTTTTTCAAGAATGGCTAATCACAGGAAGACAAAAATAACGTCTTCAGTGATCTTTAATCTTTAAAATGTGCTTCAAGCAATTTGTAAAAATCAAAACCAGAATTTTTTTCTGTAAAGGAAACTCTTCCTGTACAACTGCAGTGCCATCTAGAGATAGGCAGCATTTTCCCAGGAGGTTCTGTGAATATATATCATTATATGCTAAATAAACCATGCATTTAAAGAACCTGTTTTTATCTCTTAGAGCTCTCTGCTACATGTGAGCAGGGTTGGGGGGTTATTTTAAAAATGCATTCTGATACAGTTACTAATTACCTGCTAAAAAAAAATTTTGTCAGTAATTTAATTTATTTACCCCAAAATGAATTAAGTTGATTAAGTAATGTAACTGATTATTTTCCATTACTTTTGGATTACCTCAATATCAAATATGAGGATGATGACAGAATTTTCCCAGCTGAAAGGCAAAACTTGCACTGTACTGTGATGTTGTTCTCCTTTTTGGATTTAAAGACAAAATAATGGCAAATTGTTTTCACTAGAGGTCATGATAATGAATTGGTTACTGACAGATTAGCTATAATTTCACTAGAGAGAGTGGTGATGTGAGACACATGAAGTGTTGAGTGCACATGTATGTAGCAGTATATCATTCTTTATTTAGGGCTGCAACTACCGGTTATGTCCAAATATTATACAGTTTGATTATTTTTGATTATTTTTTGTTTGTTTATTTTAGGGTGTTCCTTGAATAATATTTCCTTTTTTAATCAATTAGTATTATTTTTGAAAAATATATACAAAAGATCTTTATTTAAAATATTTATTTGCAGCATTTTAATCTGTAATACTACAGAATCTTTTCTTACCTAGGCTTAATTAAATAGCAATGCACTAATTACTACATTAGTGTTATTTATCAGATAATCTGTCACAGCATGAGACTATTATGAAGTGCTCATGTCGTCCAAATGAATGGTGATACTCGTTCAGTATAATCGTTATATATGAATGGTACTGAATAAACACTCAGACTAACTTAAGGTGACGGTATGTAGCCTACATCGTTTACTGTTATCGCCTTTTTTAATCACTAACCACACTTTATGCAGCTGTGTGTCGGTATTTCAAGCCATGATTTGTTCAAGTTTCGAACAGATAAATTCAAAATAAAGATAAAATAATAAATAATAAATTCATTACTGAAACTCTCCGATGCTAAGTTAATTTCGCTTGCTGTGTGCGCGCACGAGGCGAATCATTTTCAGTGTGTGGAATCGACTCCAAAGATTTGCAGTTGACTTTTAGTTTTCAATGCCTGAATCGACTCTTTTTGATATCAGGGAGTCAGAAAAATAGGCCAGATTAATTTTCACTTTTTTAAGCTAATTGATTCAAACAGCTTTGCTATATGCTGTCTAACAAAACATAACAAAGCTGTTCTGGACAATTCAAGCAGGAACATCCCGCTTCTCCTCATATTCTCACAAACGAATGATGTAAAGAGTTTCAGACTGTAGAGAAAGTCCTACGGATATCTCTGCTAATCCAATTCACTCAAATTACTGGGGTTTTTTTGGGTTTTTTTTTTTGTTTTTTGTTTTTTTGAAGTGTCATAGTGCATGCAGTGTGTTTCATAACACAGTTTAACTAATAATGTAATTATTGGTAAATATATTTATCATCAATTTTTACTGAGTTTGTTTACTGACTGATAGTTACAGCCCTGTTACAGCCCTTATGCATTTTAAAATTGTAATCCTGTGAATAATCCCCATTTTTACTAAAAGTATTAGTAATCTGATTACATCTTTTTTCTGTAACTATAACAGAAAACAGTTTCTTATTTTTTTGTATCCTAATTACATAATGCCATTCCATTTATTCTATTAATCCCCAAGCCTGCATGTGAGGTGAACTGCATCTGCAACAAAACAGTTGACAAACCTTTCCCTTCCCAACATCTAGCCCCTTCTTTGTTATTGAACTTCTAGGAAATGGGGGCAGAACTGACCATCTTTGTCAATGTTAGCTTTCAACAAACACAAAGTGCAAGGGAACTGTAGGAATAACAACAAACACAGGAGTATACACACACACATACGCACACGCACACACACACACACAAAAAAAAAAAGAGACATTTTTTTCTTTTTTTCTGGGTTTTCTGTATCAATACTCAGGTGCTGTGTCTAGCATGAATACATTTACATATATTACACAGAAACAGGGAGGCTGAAGTCAAAACCGCAAAATGCAAAATGAGATCAGAATTGAAGTTAGCACGTGCAACACCAGGGACAAAAGGTTATCTCATGAGTCTAAATTATTATAGAATAAAACACAGGTGAGTCAAACTAGATACAATAAGTCTATTCACAAGGACACATGCTAACAATAATTACTGGGTTTGCATAAAGTGTAGCTGGAACCTGGTTGAGGCAGAATAAGAAACAAACAGGAAGTGTTCATGAAAATTCTAATGACATTGGTATGAAATGATTGTTTTAAGTCCTACGTAACTATATAGGCGTATAAGCTGTGTATGAATACAACATTACAACATAATTGCTGTTTACATAGTGAATATTCTAGGTTGTATGATTTAGCAGGTTGCAATAGCAAAAAATGAAAATATTACTGGGTATACGCATACACGCAAGGCCATTGTTATTCATTGTTACTCAAGTTTAGGCATGTCAGAAAGACAGAAAGAAAGAAAGAAAGAAAGAAAGAAACCAAAAATCCAGGTAGGTCAGCATCAATCAACTCCCACAGCTCTCTCCCACATTGCAATCATATCAGCCAGGCAAGGCCAATCTCTCACAGTGTAGGCACACACAATGCTTTTAAAGCAGTCTGTCATAAGCTCTGCACTCAAATAACACCCACTCATGGTATCCACTACTGGGAGAAGGTAGAATTTGTGCTGCAGGCTGTGTAAAGTGGCCTGCAGTGAAAAAAGTATCAGTCGTGTCCCTGCTGCTTCTTGATGCTCTTTTTAGAGAGAACAGCAGCTGAGCAGAAGCTGGCACTCTGAAACTGAAGGCCATAGAAGTGTGGTGAGAAAGAGGGGACACCATATGGTCCTGCTTCCAGGCACATGGACATTTACAGAGATGAACAGCTTAGGACTTATATAAGGAAGTAGCAGCCCCAAGGTGTATGGTGTATGGATTGGATAGATGTCCATGGGAGTCTGAGGCTAACATTACAAAATATTGTTAGAAAGGTCCTTAGCTCCCAGCACAGCATTAAGCATTCATTGTTCCTACTGTGTACAAAACAGACAGCCTAGCAAAGCTATATATAGGACTATACTTTTTTGTCTATTGTTCCTTGTTTCTGTTTTCCCAGATTTTGTGTGATGAATCATTCACTTTGTGGGTAAATATCCATGGCACACTTACATTTTAATGAGATATGATATAAAAGATGTCATAATAGACATTTGAAAAGGTTTCTCTGCAGTATCCCATTCTGAACTAACGAATGTATAAACTAAGATGGACTAAGATGGTGAAATGTATAAAGCTTTACAATAAAGCAGCCTTTAGTATAAGAGAGAGGATACATGACAGCCATTACCACTAAACACACATCACTGAGATGTTCCTACATATTTATCAAACATGAGACAATGACTGTTGTATAGTTCTACTGTATACATATAAACTACATCTGAATGATTCAGAATTTTACTTTATTGCCTAAAACAATCAGTTAGGATCTAAACATGTCATGGGGATCACAGTGATACAGAGAGTAGTGTTGCTGCCTCATAGCTCCAGGGGCATAGATTATTGATGAAAGCTTTGACAGGGCATTTCTTCCCCAGTTCCATTGTTTTCAGTGGAAAATTAGCTATTTGAGGGGCCTACACATTGAGCTTTCAACCCTCTGCCAACAGTTAAAATTGTTACAGATGTTCAATCCTGATCTCACATTACTGTGTGTGTGTGTGTGTATGTATGTGTGTGTGTGTGTGTGTGTGTGTGTGTGTGTGTGTGTCATGGCATATCCCTCTTAACATTCAGTGTTCCAAGGATAGACATTGTTCTAGGTCCACTGTGTCCCTGAAGAAGATTAAGTAATTACTGAAAATGAATGAATGAATGAAGCTTTTTTTTTACCAAATCTTAATAGTTTTACATCTTAAGGGATAGGAAGATTTAATGCACACTGAGGTGTTGCAGTTGGCATTTGTGAGTTTGTGCTAGACAAAAGAGGTTGCAACTATGACAAAGAATTGTTTTTAGCTCAGTTCTGCAAACAGATTGGTGATCTGCCCAGGGTGCACCCTATCTCTCACCCGAAATCAGCTGGGATTGGCTCCGGCCTCCCCACAACACTGACTGATAAGTGATATAGATGAAGGATACATGGATGGTGGATGGGTGAATGGATGGATGGATTGAAGGATGTTTTTAGCTCCTCTCCAGGCCGACGTTCATAATAAATATAATAAGAAATGAGTATGCTAATGAAGAGTGAAGCACAAGATTGGTTTACTTGGAACTTGACAAGCTTGCATAATTATTAAATGCCTTTAAATATAGGAATTTTTAATACAAATATGTCGCTTTGCAAATTTCCTCTGGTTCCATTTTAATATTTTTATCTGCATTGCTCTGTCAGAAAGAGCATAACACTGAAGCGTCACATTCTAGGGAAAAGTAAGACAGCTAAAGTTTGTATTATTCTGTAGTCACAGAGTTGTACATTAACTTGGGAAAACAAAACTGACATGTGAATTGGAAAGACTGTACAATCTAGTGTATTTCTGTGTGCCAGTCCCAAGCCTGGAGGGTTGCATCAGGAAGGGCATCCAGCCTAAAAACCTTGCCAAATTGGAAATGCGGATAAAAATGGATCTGCTGTGGCGACCCCGAATGGGAGCAGCTGAAAGGATATGAGGATCTATCCATTCATCTTATGTACACAAGAGCAGTTGCATTATTTTACTTTGCTTTTTTGCAGATGCTGCATTTTATTGGAATTATTCTCCCCTGCAAAGATATTGTATGTCTGGACAGGAATATATTTTATGGCACACATCTGATGCACTTGATTAAAGAGCTCTTCAGCTAGGCATTCACGTTAATGCTTGATTGATTGATTGATTGATTGATTGATTGATTGAAGATCTGGTATATTTTGTAGTTGAACAGAATCTGGGAAAATACTGGTTATTCAAACTGTAAAATCGAAAATATAAATAATATTTATGGTGGACAATGTGAAATAGTCTTTTTGAGTCTTAATCTGTGCCCAGCTTAAGGGACTTTTTTCTGATTTATGCCCATTCCAAAAAATATTTGAGTGTTTTAAATTTAATATGAAATAAAGGGGCTGTGCTTTTTAGTATATTTTATAAGTAAAAAGAATGTATAAGGTATGTAAGGAGCCAATACTACTGAACTTGCTCAGTAAGCGCTCATACGCTGAGATTTTATGTAGACTAGCTCATTAAGCCTTAGTGCTAATGATATTGTGGAAGAGAGTTACCCAGTGCGGCAAGGTGAGTCACATAGGCTTCGTGATCCTGCATTCAAGTTTCATGTAACCTTACTACTAATGAAGCAGACTGAGACAACAGAACATCCACAGAGGAAAAGAGTGTCTTACTAGTGGCTATTTTAATGATGTAACTAAGGTTGTTTCACATCCAGTGGAGGAAAATGTTTAATTCTCTCTGTCTCTATACCAATATCAAATTCTAATCCAATGTAAAAGTAAATTGACAGCACTGCCATTACAAGTATGTGTCAAAAAGACACCTGAGGGATCAGTTCCATGTACACATTGCTAGTTATCATCCTCTGAGACTTTGAAGCCTCACTATGATCATTTTTTTGGCAAAATATTATAATTTTCTCACTCTCAGACTAATTAACCACTTTATCCTGGTCAGAGTTGCATTAGATCCAGAGCCTATCCTGGGAACACTGGGAGTGAGGCAGGAATACACCCACCATCCACTTTAAAGGAACACCTGTACATCTGCCCATTTAAGCAGTTATCCAATCAGACATTTATATGGCAGCAGCACAATGCATAAAAACATCATGTACAGATCAAGAGCTTCACTTAATGTTCGCATCAAACCATAATGGGGGGCAAGTGTGGTATATCAGGGTATGGTTGCTGGTGCCAGATGTGCTGATGTTTGATGTGAACATTAACTGAAGATCTTGACCTGTATATGAATGATTTTATGCATTTTGCAGCTGCAACATGATTGGCCACATGCCACATGATGGGCTGATTGGATAACTGGTCATGGGACACCAGTCCATTGCAAAGTACCATGCGCACACATTCACACACTCATTCACACTTAGGGGCAGACACAGGGAAACTTCACACAGACAGTAACCCAAGCTTAGGCTCAAACCAGGGACCACACAACTGTGAGGTGGCATGTTCAATATTGGGATAAAACAGTGTAAACACACATGCAGCAGATTTAGCCTACTCTAAGTAAAAAAGAACCAGTTTCCTGTTTAAGCAGAGTGCATTATTGTCTTCTATTTATATGCAAGATGGGTATATTCAAAATCTACAATGTAAGGGTAAAAAACTACTAGTAAGGTAGTGCAATCCAAGCATCCATCCTCTTTAGGGAGCCAACAGAGATACTAATGCTTGTAAAAAAGCTCTTGTACAGAGCTGTGCCCAGTAGGGGACCATTTTAGCCATAAAGCAGTTAAACAAAAATACCATATTAATGCATTTTTGTGCAATAAAAACATCTGTCCATCCATCCATCCATCTATCCTTCCCTTTTCAGCCACTTATCTGGGTCCAGGTAGCAGGAGAAGTAGTCCTAGCAGGGTTTCCCAGACCTTCCTTTCAACAGCCACCTTCTCCAGCTCCTCCAGGGGATGCCAAGGAGTTCCCAGGCCAGCCAAGACGTATAATCTCTCCACGTGTCCTCCCAACTGGGTCTCCTCCTAGTTGGACATGCTTGAAACATTTCCCGCAGGAGGCGTGCAGGAGGCATCCATGTACCTGAACCACCTCAAATGGCTCCTTTCGATGAAGAGTAGCAGTGGCTCTACTTTGAGCCCTGCATGAATGTCCGAGCTCTTCACGCTATCTCTAAGGCTGAGCCCAGACAATCTGCAGAGGAAGCACATTTCTGCCACTTGTATTCATGATCTCATTCTTTTGGTCACTACCCAAAGCTCATGACCATAGGTGAGCGTAGGAATGTAGACCTCCAGATAAATCAACAGCCTCACCTTTTGGCTCATCAATGACAGACCAGTATAGAATTCGCATCACTGCCAACGGTGTACCAATCCACCTGTCAATCTCCTGCTCCATTTCCCCCTCACTTGTGAACAAAACCCCAAGATACTTAAACTCCTCTACTTGAGGCAGCAACTTATCCCCAACCAGGACAGGGCAAACCACCTTTTTCCGACAGAGAATCATGACCTTGGATTTGGAGGTGCTGATTCTCAACCCAGCTGCTTCACACTTGGCTACAGACCTTTCTGAGCCCCAAAACAGTATACTGAATAGCCTGTATCAGCAGGCCCAGTACCCCATATTCCTGGACAGAATCCTCCCATAGAACACTCTGAGGTGTGAGTTTAAGATCTCTCTCACAGGGACCACTGCCAAATGTTCCCAGAGCACCGGCACTATACGTTTGGGTTTACCTGGTCTGTCTGGCATCTTCCCGTGCCATCTGATCCAACTCACTACCAGGTGGTGATCAGTTGAAAGCTCAGCTACTCTCTTCGCCCAAGAGTCCAAGACAAACAGATGCAGGTTTGATGGTACTGCTAGGGTGTTCTGGTACTAAGTGTAATTACAAACACCCTTATGCATGAACATGATGTTTGTTATGGACAAACCATGCCTACCACAGAAGTCCAATAACAAAACACCACTCAGGTTTAGATCAGGTAGGCCATTCCTCCCAATAATGCTCTTCCAGGTTTCACTGCCCATGTGAGCATCGAAGTCCCCCAGCAGATATAGTCACCAAACAGGGGCCTTCCAGCACCCCACCCAGGGTCTCCAAGAAGGATGGATACTCCTAACTTATGTTTAGTGCATAAGTCAGGGCCTGTGTCGCAACTTGAAAACACATAGAGGCAACTCTCTCGTTCACTGGGGTAAACTCTAATGTACTAGTGCCGTACTAGGGGCTATGAGTAAATCCAAACTTGCTCTCTGCCTCTCACCCAGGGCAACTCTAGAGTGGAATAAAGTCCATCCTCTCTCCAAGAATTTAGTTTCAGAGCTTGTGCCATGTGTTGAGGTGAGCCTGACTATATCTATGCAGTATTTCTCTACCTCACATATTAGCTCAGGCTCCTTTCCCACCAGAGAGGTTACCAAGGAACCTGCTTTGTACCTGCAAGGAACCTACCAAATCCACAATGCACAGGACCCTTATGGCTCTTCCTGCAAGTGGTGGGCCCATGGGAGGAAGGACCCACATTGCTCATTCGGGCTGTACCTGAAAGGGCCCCATGGGTGCCTGACCACCAGGTGCTTGCCGACAAGCCGCACCCTGGCTCCAGGGCGGGGCCCCAGTATCCCTGTTCCAGACGAGGTGACTTAGTTCCTGTTTATTATTCTCATAAGGGTCTTTTGACCCTTATGAGAATAATAATCTGACATGTCTGACATAATCAGTCTTTGTTTGGTCCCTCACCTAGAATCAATGTGCCTTGGGAGACCCTACCAGGGATGATGGCCCCTGACTACATAGTTTCTAGGCAAATGTCCTCACACCAAATTGGCATGTATTTTGGTCTTTATAGAACCATTTCCCCCAAAATTTATAAGCATAATTAGCTACAGATAAGAACCTTCTAATCAGTAAATTATTAAAATTGCTCTAGCTGTATAATTGTAATTTTTGTAAAAGATTAAGAAAAATTACCATGATATGTTGTCTTAATTTGCACCATATTTTCTGTCTTAACTGCTGCGGAGTCATATGGAAAAGGGCAATTCTTTGATTTTATGTCTCATCACATCAGTAGAGTATAGATATAGGACTCAAAATGATCGGTCATACCTTATGAATGAACATAAGAAGCATTACATATGAGTAATAAGTTTTGCCTTATATTTTCACAATTTCACAAGGAATATTGCAAAATATTGGCAACATTGCTGATTAGACGAAGCTGAGATCAAGGATGGGATTTGTTTTATTACATTTAGTGCATTGAGGATTGGCTAAGAATGGTCTATTTAGTGATGCAACATGTGGCAACTGTCTTTCTCAAAGACACAATGCCAGCCCTGAACCATAAAACTTGCTGCATTTAGGAAAAACAAGGAAAATGTATCATTTCCTATACAAGCATTTGTAGATTGTGCCTCTGGCTGCAGTACACGGTGAGCGCCTTATACCACAAACGAAACAAAAAAGCTCCAGGTGTAAACATATGATAGAAATGGGATGAAGCACTGCTATCTAGTGGTATAAACTACAAAACTTATAGTTACATCAGAGAAGATATTTGACTTATAAATTCTCACAACAAATTCACATAAATAAAAAAGAGCCTAAGTCTACAGAGGGGAACAGCAGAGGGCAGCACAGGCACAGTGCTGGATGAGGGAGCAGCCAAAAAGTTTTGGAGACCTTAAACAACTATTCTTGTGGGAGAAACTTTAAACAAAATGAAGCATTTATGTGCTTTATAATTCACTTAGAATCAGACAGAAATATGATTAATAATAACTATGTTGGTAAGGTATAAGCATATAAGTATAGTATGTGCTCTACTGAACTCTGCAGTACTACATATGAACATCTATAGCATCTTGTAGATGTTTTTTTTTTTTTTTTGTTAGGAGGTTCTCACCCGCTGCAATACACATACAGTCTGAAGGAATATTTATTCTCTGTTCATATTTGACAGAACTAGGTTGCTATGACTATGTGCAAACAAGGTTAAGGTCTCCAAGCTATGAGAATGGCTCTTATGTGTGTTTTTTCATAGGCCTCTAAGGTGGAATGATACTTAGATTGCAAACTAGGTGGACAGGAATTATTATATGTTGTAAGTAGACAGACAGGGATGTTGGCAGAAACACTTAGTGTGATTATTAAAATTATTGAAAAATATCATACTTTCTCCAAGTTTTGGGCCTGCCTGAAGTCACTTCTTGAATCAGAGGTGAATTTAAAACTCTGTCAACAGTCACCCATTTTCATCTCAAGAAACATAAAGATCTTTTGCTAGATGAAATCTTATTTTTTTTTAATGACAAATGCTCTCAGAAAATATGATTGGTACCTTATGAGTTTGCCAAATGAAATGCACTGGAAGCTTCAAACAAATAGACAATAATGTAAATAATAAACTATAACAACTATATAACTTTTTGTTTTACTATTAAAGGGAAATGAAATATAGCACTGTCCTGGGCTCATAATCTCATCATTTGCACTTGAGTCTTGTTTGCAATGTTATAGTCTATGTATGAATAGTTCATGTTTTCAGATTATACCATAAATACCTTGTATTTATACCTTGTGAATATAAGTTGCCTATATTAGTCCTGCCTACCAATGCAATGAAAGATTCTGTCTCAAAGATTGGGACAGCCTTTACTTTTTCAGGTCTAGCTTTGAATTGGATTATTAAGAATTGGATATTTATTTATTAATTAATGTGAAGAAATTATTTTAAAATATAATATAAAAAATATAAGTGGGGTAGTGAATTCTCCTGCACTTATGTATCTCATTATTCTTGGAGAATTAGGATACATTAATGTACTTCTACATACATTTGAAATGTTAGTTGTAACGTATAAAGCCATAAGCATTCCATGGAAATGCATGAAAGCATTTTAAGTTAGTTTTCAGATACATTAATATTAAAAAAGTGGTCATAAGATGTGAACATCTAAAAGGCAGCTTAATATTTCAGCAAATTCCTAGAAGTGCCGATGCAGCTGCAATTTAGTGATGTGTTTGTGGTATTTGAAAGTCAGTACAAACAGCAGACCAAAGGGATAAAAAAGCAACAAACAGCAGAAGGATCAAAGCTCAGACCTCAAAGTGGTCTTGCCCACTAAATTAGTCTGGGGGAAGAAGATAGCTCAGTAATAGCATGGTTCATTACTTTCAGCATGCTCAATCATTCACAGTAACTGCCAATAATACCTTTGGATATTTGCATGCCACCTCTTGTGATCTGAAACTTTTTTATAAAGTATTCAAATTCTCATGAAGCATAGGCTAGGGATGTGGAGTAATACATTACGTTCTCATTTAAAACTTTTGCATAATGTGTTCAGTGGATAAAGAAAGTGAAAATGTAGTATTTGCCCGTAAATTTCGAATTGATTATTATTAATATTTCTGGCTGATGATTAGAATCTGTATTTATAGAGAAATTTCTGACTTCTCTCTGAAAGAGATTTTGTAAGGCATTTTTTAATTAGAAATATGTCTATCAGGCTGAAAAAAATGTCTTAGATATGATATATGTTTATAATTATTAAAGCTTAAAGCTTTACCTTGGGTCATTTCTCAGACAACCAGGAGACAGATAACATCATGATGTGTAATATATATATATA
>JAQQZR010000006.1:9270175-9288705 GCA_030068235.1 Notoglanidium macrostoma | reverse complement strand
TTAGTTTTATTGGGAACGACTATTCAGCATCCAAAAGTATAGTTCATTTTGACTGACATGACATAAGCAAATGATAACGTTATAAAACAGCAGAGAATTGTATGAAAGCAACTGATACATGTCCAAGGGCATTTGCAATTTGTTCAGAAGAAGGAGAAATTGCTACTATGATGTGCACAAATGACTAAATGTTGTGGATGTTGCACTAATGGTTTTGAGACTTTTCATTCTGATCTGAGAAAAGCCCCAAAGCGACTGAGAAAAACTGTAAAGTATGTCATGTTAAAAAGCCATCTGATTCTTAGCAGTGGACCAGGGCCCTCATTTATAAAATGTTTGCAGACTCTTTCACAGAAGCTGTGGCATTAAAAAGCGCTGTGTCCTGCTGAGCACATAAATTCTTATTTATACCAGGCCTACTTATCAGAGTCTAGACCCTACCTAACAACCTTTGGGCCACAGGTGGCATATCATCTTCTGTAAGTCACTGTGCAAACATGGGATAGAAGGATTTGTTGAACTTCCAACTACAGTGAAAAGTGACCCAACAAGCATTAATGCAAAATCAGAGAATAAAACACAACAGACAAGGCTAATCCAATTTAGTCTTGTCCACTATACAAGAAATGGATGAATAAATGGTATATTGGGATTTTAAACACAGTAAGGTCTAGCAAAGCACATAAAGAGAAATAACATCATAGTTTGTATGTATGATAGTGCTGAGGAGAGTCTGCTGTGTAGGAAATGAGGTGCAGGTCTGTTTCAATATGTCATTTGCAACATGCAAAATATCACATCCTTTAAGCTTGCTTGGATCGTCTATCAAATAGGGAGGCTCAATCTGTGTATATACAATGATTATCAGGCAACCTTTTCCACCACAGCATCTGATTGTGCATAATCCATAATGGCTTCAGCTTTGAAAATACCTTCTACAAAGCAGAAAAATGTCATTCCTCTTTCCAGTAAATGAAGGATTGAAATTTCTTAGCATTTGAACTCCTTTTGGCAGAAACTGTGATGAGCTCAGATGTTTTGCTGGAAGCTCCTTGATCATATGACAGAGGCAGATCACACTAGGTATTGGGCAGCCATCCTCACAAGGACAGCATCTGCCCCTTTCCATCTGCCCACTTATGCCTCCAGCCTTTATTCTTCACCACAGTCCTGAAGGCCACAGTAGTGTTTGCTCACTGCTGCTGAATAACCCATAGCAGACTGACAGTGGATTGAGATTCACCAGAACTAATAGATATGGCATGGATTATCAGGCAACACTGGACTGATTTTGAGACACGTGAATAATTAAGGAAAGCCTGGACAATGTCAATAGAGAAAGTTACAGAATGGATTATTAATCTTATTCCAGGGCAGTGCAACTAACTTTAAAGCATGAGAAAGAAAATCAAATGCATCAGATGAACACTTTCACTAGTATTATTGATAATAGAATGAAAGAAGTTTATCACAACACAGCACCCTGGTTTAGTAGAAAATATTTTTATTCTGTTGTGGTTTTGGGACATGGTGCAGATTCATAACAGTGTCTTCACATGATCCAGGTACAAAATAAAAAATTATTTCATTATCATTTGCCATTCAATCCGCAGGAAATCAATACTGTGTGTCAATGTCAACTAAAACATGTTTCTTGTTTGGAAAACCTGCAACATGGGTATATCTACTCAGTCATAATCAATACACATGAATCAATGTCTATTTCAAGTTGTCTAGTAGATTTTCTTGCTTCCATACATATTCACAGTGAGACAAAATGTTGCTTTTCAATGGTACGAAACATAATCCAAGAGCACAAAATGTAGGGATATAGGTTTAGCAGTTTAAGACAAGTAAAAAACAGCACAATATAATACAGTAAATAAACTGGGCAATGCATGACATGGGAGATATTAACTGAACAGAATATTTTATTATATTTGTAAGAATGAGCTACAAAAAAGCAAAATTGCTGTGTTTTTTGTACCTGGCAAGACCTACAAACATACTGATCTTTCATTTTATTTCACAGTCATTTACAGCTGCCATTGTGTTTGTCACTGAAAGCCAATGCAGAAAATTAGAGGTGTGAAAGTTATAAACGTGTACAGACAAATATTATGAAAAAAGCCAATATAGTGTCAGGCATAGTGGGGGGTTTTTCTGACTGATACTATTTTTCTTCATCTAAGGCTGCAGCTACATTTGATATATGCAGAACTGCAAGACTGAATTACATCCATCATATAGTCAACACCTGTCTACAGAGAACCTTGAATTCTTATAGTTCTCCCTCCTGTTTATAAAGGGCAGCAGAGAACATGAGGATTGTTTATGAAATGCAACTTGTCTGTAAGGTCTTCATTTCATATAAATACTTGCCTACAAATTAGTCTAGTGTGATTTTTCATAACTGTTATTATTACTGGCCTGTGGGAGGATTTTTATATATGTGTTGAGGAAAATTGCTAAGTTAATGGCTATGAAGAGAATCAGCACACAAAATGTCTGTAGCCTATTTTACATATGACACAAACCGTCAATAAAATGCAACTCACATGATTTATATTACAATAACAGGTTTACTTGTTTTAGCCTTGTAATACACTGGTGACATACTGCCACCAAGTGGCCTAATGTGTTTCTGGTTATCCACATAGATAAGGAATCTCAAGTTTCATTTCTGCATGATCTCAGCAGTGTTTAGATGTTTTTCCTGTACTATAATGCCTGTTTCAGCAGATATTTTGTTTATTAGTTTTTACCTAATGACCCAGAACTGTAACTGCCTTTGTTTATTGAGGCCATTAATATCATAATGTTGAAATAACAACTTAAGGGGAGTGAGGACTGGTGACAAAAATACTTTTAATCACTTTTCTGCAGCAATGACAATACAGTGTGGGCATACCCATCCCGTACTCAATGATATACACTTGCAATACTGAGAGAAGAAAAGAACAGGAAATCAAAACTGTCACCCAAATATAATTATAGAAAGCAAACATAATCAAAAGCCCTGTTAGTTAATGCTGATATATTTGAATGTTTATGCACAAACAGTGTTTGTAAATGGATCTATGAATGTAAATTATTATAGATGTGTTCTTTGGTCAAATCTAAAACATTGAGTCAACAGCAAGTTGAGCAGGTGGCATGCATTTATTATTAACTTAAGAGTTGATGTAAAAGGGTAAAGCAGTACATTAAGTGCATTTAAATATATTTAAGATAGTTGTACCAAAGAGTGGCAACTAAGCGCACAATATAAAAGAATAATTAGATGAAATACTTGAGTATGTAGACAAATGTGCAGATTTTTTTTTTTTACATGAATGTTCACTTAAATCACATAAAATTACATAGCAATTTTCATATTTATTTTGACTAGAACAAAGTTGCTCAGCTATCTGGTCTCAGTGATGGCATGAACCTTAAAATGCATTTGCTAATTTTACCATTCCTTAAAGCACCCAGGTCAAACATGATTTTATGCTGTGTTAGTCAAGCATGCATACTCTGTTCCCCTTTTTAAAATAAGAACACTCAGATACATCAAATAACATCTCTTCAGTATCCAAACCGTTTGTCATTTCAGATCAAATACTCAGATTAAAGGGTAATTTCTATGTATTTTATGTAAGACAGGTTTCATTTAATTAAAACAGGTTCCATGGTTTAATGTTGCAAAGCTTAATCTATACACATGTCCACTGTGTACACTAAGTACCTCATTTTATGTATTTAAGATAGAGTTTATGTAATTAAGACAGGTTCCATGGTTTCATGTTGCCAAACTGTAGCTGTACATAGGTCCAATATGTGTTAAGTGCTTATATCTTATATCATATCAATATTCTGGCATGTTTTTTCTTCTGTTGACATATTTTGTATGCAGACAGACTCATGTGCTATCAGGGTAGAGATGAGAACAACCTTTCATTAACTGCACTCATTCTAATGGTAGATGTAAGAAAACAAGTGAATATGTGTAATGAGAGTCAATTAAAAATACATAATTGCCACCTGCTACTACAGTATTATTAGCATAACATTGATAAAGAAGGAGTAAGAGAGCTCAAGAGCTTCATTCACATTTAATATTTAATGTAATTTAAATACCCGGTGTGTATTATTTGCCAAACGTAAGAATTATACAAAAGACTTTATGATTTAAAGTGAAAATTAAAATATATATGAAGTGAGAAATGTTGGCCAAGTGGAAAAAGGTTAATGAAGGCCGTTTCTTCTATCGTGTCACATCATCAGTGACTGTAGAGCTGATCAAATCTTCAATGCTTTCATCATCTGAAATAAAGAGGCAGCATGGTCATGGTCAGAAGAGACATATAAAGTTTTTGTTTCAAGACAAAACAGTTAAGAAGGCAGTCTAACCTTTCATACGTAGATACATGAAAAATTCCATGAGTGCGTGAAGATATGATTCATCTGTAACAAATCCTAAAAAAGAAGTCACAGTTCAATAATGGCAATTTTTTTTTTTAATAAATATTTTAAAAAGAACAGGCTTAGGGGAAAAGGTAAAAAAGTAAAGCTCTTCAAGGATGTGGCTGTCTGTTCATGGTTCTGTGTAGACCCCTACAACTGAATGTTTCACTATCCGAGAGGTTTCCAGGTAGAATTCTCAACTGAACTCTGAATTCTAAGAATTTCAAAGTATCTGCATAATTACTAGATTTGTCATCAAGCAATATCGTTTTCTAACATTTCAATATGAAAGCATATGTCAACTTAAAGAATGATTGCTCACACTAATCATATAATTCATAGTTGTCTGAGTTCATTATGCAAATGTATATGAAGACAGGTTCAGGTATGACAGGTTCTCACTATATGAAGGCTGATGTGTTGGCAGGATGGAGTCCTCCCTGCGGTCCCGCTTACCCACACTGGCTCCATGTCGCACAGTAAGAGTTCTGTGTGCATCTGGATGTGGTGATTTAGGCAAATCAAGTGCTAGTTAACAAAGTAATAATCAGTGTATTGCAATGTATATACAAAATACCCAGCATTGCAGTGTGTATGATCACTTACAAGGTCCAAGTAGATATCCAGCACTATTCAGTGTCCATCCTCTTTTCTCTAGACCCTGAAAATGTACATATTCTTGTAAGCACAAAGATATGTAAGCTTTGTCTTTGCAAAATTTATTTACAGTAAGGCTTCTTAATGAAAATGGTTAGAGTTATAATTGTACCCTAAGGGTCATCCCATAGGTCCTTGACAGCTGAGGGGACAGGAGACACAAAGAGACACAAAACAGCATATAGCTCATCTGCATCTGCAGAAGGAAATACAGCAGCAAGTCAGTGAGCTAGAGCTTATTTTCAAACTACAACTATTTCATTTTAAATATTGAAATATTGGAATGTTTTAATTGCATACATGTTTGTAAGTATTTCAAGTTCATGCTGAACTAAATATGTCAGATAAATATATTGTAAATCTCAATAAATCATCAATATAAATCAATTTAAATGAACAGTCATCAATATGCAAAGGTTACTACATGTAATGTGGATAGTAATGGAATTGATTCTCAACAAGAATTCAAGATGTTCCATTAGAACTGATAAATGCCAAAATTACAGCACTGGGATTTACACTGTAATGTTTACAACATATGTTTCTTCATCCATCTCTGTTTCTTACTCTTAGTCTATATTAACTTGAATATCATTATTAATAACCATTAAGCAACTAAATCAAAAGTCAAATACAAAAGTAATTTTATGCAAGCACATTGCATAAAATTTGACAAAGTTATAAATATTTAAAAAATCTATTCTTAGTAATAATCTATCATAAAAATAATATGACAATACAAACCATGCTTACCTTATAAATGAGAGCTCTACTTCCAGTCAATAAAAATGTCACAGTTAAAATCCTTGACGCCAGACAAATGAAATAGAATCTCACGTTTTATTAACTTTTAAATTATGCGTGTAATTTAGATCAAGGCAAATAGATCTTAGTAGTACATGAGTGATGTGATTGTGCTTTTGCATGTATGAGTCTGGGGTAGTGAATGTCTGTCTTTTATACCCTGGGACATGTACCACATTACCATAATGAAACTCTATTAGTATGGATTTCATTTATCTTAATTGGTGGTGTTATTACAGAGACCGGGGCACGAGGGTGGAGGGGGAGTGATGTGACAAAATTAATCTCTCACACAGTGAAAGGGAATAGTAAATAGTGGAAGAGTAAGAGAGAGAGAGCATGATAACTCAGAGGAGCTCAGACAGAGGAATACACAATGAGAGATCTATCTCACATTTAGGATATTGTAAAACTTAAAGAGCATTAAAAGATAATAATGAAAACCATTTTTAAATATTATTATATTGTAAAACTCATTATGTATTCAGAAATGAAAAACATGTTTGAATAGATTAATTACTAGATAAAACTAGATAGTTGGATACTAGTTTAATAGTTGGGTAAATAACAGTTTTGTTCTCATGTAAAGAAACAACTAAATAAAGCAATGTTTAGTAATAATAATTTTGTACACATGAGTGTTCACTGTAACAGTTGGACACCAGTGAGCCTGTTTCCTCCCACCATCACCTGGCACACTCATGCTGTCCCTCTGCAGTGCAACTGAAATCCATTTCATTCTATGATGCTGTCCTTTCCCTAATGGCAGTACTTTGCCCCAGGTATAATTGCTTCACCTACTGCCCCCTACAATCCATTAGCAAAGGGGTGTTAGAACACTCCACCTAATTACAGGCCACTAATTATACAGCACAAAGCTTCAGCAGAACTGTATAAGGGGTTTCAACACACTGTTCATACGGCCTTTTCCATCATCTTTCTCCTCATGGGAGCTTCAAATGTAACCTGTGGTGAGCTCACATTGCATCATTTATACTTTCCCTGCATATATGTGATTCACCTGGTGCATAATTATCTCTGCACCTCCTTAGAGCATTGTCATCATCTGCCAGGCACAAACTGAATTCAAGAGCAGGCAAATGAGAGAAAATAGATCTGGTGTGTCACACTATAAATGTCAAGAGTGTTTAATTTTCTATACATGTTACTGTTGTGCTCATTTGTAAAAATGGTTGCATGAGTAAAGCTCTAAAAATGAAAATAAATGATAACTAGTGAGAGATGATGTGCATAGTGTAAATCAAGTGACATTTTCCCACACTTTCAAAAGATGATGTTTGATCAAGCACGATACTGATGTTTGAAGACAAACAATAATTTTCCAAATCATGTGCCACTGATGTTTGATGACAGATAGGGTTTTTTTTTTCAATTCGTACAATCTGATTGTTGACACGGTCGTCTTGCAGTCCTGGAGCAGTTACCTTACACACAGATAAATCTGCTCAGATCCAGACCATTATAAACAAAATACTTTCATAAAAGACTAATAACTAATGTGTGCTCTCAAAGGTCTCTTACAAAAATTTGGCTTCCATAGTTTTTTGGCAGAAAGAAAAAAGTGATTTTACCATTACTACTGTCTATACAGTGTATTCAGTGCTGTGTTCAAAAATAATAAGAGCATTGTGAGAGAAACTGCATTGTAAGAGATTTATTACAAATAAATAACTTAAGAGATACTTTGTGTATATATACTAATACAGAGCACTGAACAGGAATTCAGGACTGATGAAAGAAAGAAACTGTATGTCTTCCGCTTACCTGTATACATATGAATTGGGGAGAGGAAAAAGGAAGAAGAGGGAGAGTGAAGGCGAGATAGAAAGGGTGAAAAAATCTCCAAATTTCAAAATAGTCAGTGTTTGATACAATGCAGCACAGTGAACGTAGATCAATCCAGAATAAGCAAGCTAAGCTATGTTAGTGAGAGAGTTGTGAATACGCATAACTAAGCAAATATAGGCCTACTAAAACCTACCTCAGCCAGCTCATGTTCTTAAAGAGCATCTTCAGCAAATTCTGGCAGATGGAACAGAAGCATGATCTAAAGCAGTATTCTATTTTAATCATTTGTGATCTTAATCAATAATAATGTTGCATTACTAACGCAGCCTACAAAAAATTTAAATGTTGGCCTGTTCTCTGTAAGTGAGTTCAAATCAGTAAATCCTGTAACTCCTGTAACATGGTCATGGTGTTACTCATTTCTTAAGAATCTTTCCAATAAAGTCTTAACTTGTTTGTTTGAGTTTGGTGTCTCCTAATTTCTTATAAGTGAATTCCCCCCACACCTGCTACAATACTGTTTATAACATACAATACGTCATCTCAGTATACACATCTAGACATTATCACCTGTTTAAGCTCTTGTTCATTTTTCCTTTTGTTGCACATATGGAAAAATGGGCTTCATTTTATATATAGCCATTTATAACTAATTTGCTGAATCCATATTCTATGTCATTCAAATATAAGATCCTTACAGTTAATAGTCAATGTCCTGGTAGTTATTATAAAACACTTTTTGAGAAAACCATAAAAGTATAATGATTAAATGTAATAAATAAAGTTACCATGAAGTACCATAGTGAAAACATACATACACATAAACATCAACCTTCCGCTTTCCATTCTTTCTTTGAAAATGGTGGAGGGTTATGTTTTATTTATGAAACTGAGGGTTCACAAACCAGTCACAGCACAGATGCTTTGCATGCAGCCCAGGACTCCAAAGTCACTCCACAATGCAGTAGAGTATGCAAAATATCTTCTACATGGTCTCATACAAGGTTGTCATATTTCACTCTGTGGTATCATTTTGACTGGGAAAATATATTATACATGAGGTAAGCTACAGTTATTTATTACCCACTTTTAGTGCTGTATCTAGTGATTTCAATGTCCCAAAGCTGTATCAATGTATGGATATGATACTGCTGATAATCTTATTGAATGCCTATATTCATTCTGTATTGATTTTGGTTGGTCCTAAGAGAGAAAGACAGAGAGAGAGAGACAGACAGAGAGAGAGAGAGAGAGAGAGAGAGAGAGAGAGAGAGAGTAATTATTTAATAATCTTTTGAGATTTCAAGGTATGTGTAGTTTTGTTTTATACAGTATTTCTGTATGTTCACCATGCCATATTCATGGTAATGTTATTTAGCCACGTCTTTGTAGGGTGCATGAATAAATAAAGCTCTTCCACTGAAAGATGATAGGTTCTGTTTCCTTCATCTAGGCAAAGTAATGTGAGATAGCTCCAGGTCAGGCACTGCATTTTCTTTTACCTTTGTTTGCTCTTTTCAGGCCAAGCATGGCTGTGGGCTGTTTTTCACTTTAGCAAGGACACCATCAGCCATACATAGAATAATGCAAATCAATGATGAATACTTCAGAAAATCACCAGACCATATCATCACCATAACTCTAAACCTAACCTAGTGTTATTTTAAGGCATTAAGTGTATACATTTTAAAACAAGTGCTCATGTTCAAGAAATACTGACTGATTTCTTTTTTCAATTTTTGGGAATTAACAGATGTCAACTGAAATGCACCACTCTTGTATTATTACTGACAAGTGACAACTTTTCATTACAGATATGGCATCTGAGTTCTGCCTCAGTGTCACCAAGTACTTCCTCTTTCTCTTCAACCTAATCTTTTTTGTAAGTTGTATATGAGTAATTACTATTTATCTTTATGGTATAATTAAAAGCTTAAAACAGACATCATATCTGAAATGTGACAATAAACATGAACTATGCTTTACGTGATAATTTTTTTTATTTATTATCATTTGAATTTTTGCAGTAAAAAAAAAAAAGCTAAATGAATTTAATGTATGTCCACAGTGTTCACAAAGAAAATTGCAATGTACTTCTATAGTAACTGTAGCGGTAGTAAAAAATGCAGAATACTACACAAGGTTTCCAGAAACATGGATATTTTATGAAAAAAAAATTCCTTCATCAATTGGGTAAAAGTGCTTTTGAGGCTACATATTAGTACTCCAAATAATAATTGGTTTCAACTGTAATTTCACTCATTATGTAAAGATAGACTCCAAATGTTTGTCATCTCATGTATATAATTTGTAATTCTCCTTATAGTTTTTGGGGTTGTCCCTCTTGTGGTTGGGTCTCTGGATGATATTTTCACAGACAGGTTTCCTAAGTGAGTAATAAAATTCTGGCTTTCCATATCATAATCATAAGTAATAAAGGGATCATTAGCTAGTCAAATAGATTTCCTTCTTTTCTTTTCTATTGTTCCTCTTTTATAGCAGAAAACTGCAAACAAATACAAATTTTAATCCTTAAATATGGTTAATTATTCTCTTTAACAATTATTAGACATAGACCAGATTACTGTTAATGAACTGTATAATATTTTTTGTTATGGTAATATTAATATTTAGCATTATGTTATCTCAGATGTCCTAAGATTTAATGTGTTTTTATCACAGTACCTGCCCCTCCCTACCTATCCCTGTCTCTCTTCTCCTATCTGCTGGTCATCAGTGGTTCTGTCACCATGTTATTGGGCTTCTTTGGGTGCCTTGGTGCTCTGAAGGAGGTTAGATGCATGCTGGCAATTGTGAGTTTATTAATGACAATTCATCATTTTAAAAATATCCATCTTGCTTGATGTTTAAATGCAAATTATATACCAGGTATGCATCCTAGAAGGTTAATATTGATGTAAATGTCAATCAATACAATGTACTAGTCTGCTTTGCTGAATTGAAATTCAGTACTAAACTGGCCTGTGTTTTTCTGCAGTATTTTATCCTGCTCACCGTGCTTCTTGCAGCTCAGATAATTGGCACTGTTCTGCTCTTCACACAGAGAAGTGCGGTAAGTCAAGCATGGAGAGAGCACACACCCTGAGACTTCCTGTTTCTTTTTTCTTTGCAAATTTAGGGGGGGTGGGGAGCATGGTGAGTGTCTTTGCAGTATCCATATGGCTGGTGCCTTTATCACCAGTGAATAATTCATTTCAAGTAATACACATGACAGTTGTATACTTTTGATAACCAAAGGTTAACCAAAAATCCTTTTTAATTTCCTCTTACTAGTTTGACAGCTCTCTGGAAAATCATGTTACTGACCTTATTGAATCATTTGGGAAGAATGAGTCAAGTCTACAACAATTTCAAACAACGTTAGAATTTCTACAACGTGAGGTAAGGCCCAAGTCATCCACAACAAAGCATCCGACATCCAGCAATGGCATAGTCTGTCTGTGTTGTCATGACCGTAAATATCTCGTTCTCTTAAGGCATTTGATTGTGTATATTTAAGATCTTAACTATCAATGTAACCTGACGTTTTGTCTACTAAGGCCCATTGCTGTGGCTGGAATGATAAAGGTGACTGGGCTGATATTCCATGCTCCTGTTACTACACGAATTCCACAATTAATGCCACTGCTCAAAGCTCAGATACCTGCCTTTGTAAATCAGGCTTAAACTACACCTGCGGGATATATGAACAGGTACAGCATAATGTTATAATTCTTATAAAGTTATTCTGTGATTGTTAACATGTGCTAAGCAAGATTTTAGTTCAGAAATGTCAAACTTTTGAAATGAAAAACTAGTACATAATGGTATGTACTTAATGGTAGCAGGTAAAATTACATAGTGGCTGGTTCACTGCTGTGCCCGATCTAACATTAGTACTTTTAAAAGTGCAGCACTAGACTTAAGATGCTGTATTTGATCTAGTGTAGTCTAGTGCTGTGCTTTTAAAAGTGCTAATGTTAGATCGGTCACAGCAGGAAAATATTATGTACTAAGTCATTAAATAAGTCTAAATAAGTTGCATCCTAATATGCTGCCCATATGAATTTGACTAACAATGCTTTTTTCTACCATTTGATTTTTTCCCCCCCCTCTCATTAGAACTGCAAAAAAATTATTAAAGATTGGCTTGATGAGCATCTACTGATCATTCTTGGAGTGGTACTTGCTATAGCTGTTGTAGAGGTGAGAGTTAAATGTCAAATAGAACGTTCCTTTTTTTTTACCATACATTCTTACAAAACCTTGGCTCTCCCCAGATTCTCAATATGTAAAATGATACTGAAGTTATTATAGTTTACACAAAACATACTGCACCCTTTGCAAGGACAGAATGCATGACAGAATGAGTGCACCTTATTGTTTTATATTATGTGCAGTATTTGCAATTTCTCATGCACTTTGTTTTATAGTGTCTCCAGTGGGTGTGTCTTGTCACATTCTGTTGTCTTAAACGCACCTATCGATGTTGCCACCTGAGCAACTCATATGGCAGCCATGGTCAACTTTCCAGGTCTCAGAGTGGTTGCAGTGTTGTCAGTTGGAGCAGTGTTAAACAGACTAATGCAGTAATATCACAGTGGATGGTGCTTCATGGAAGCCTAACATACCAGAATAGCAGACCAACTGTACTCTTTGTAAATAATACAGTTTCTCCTTCATAAATAGTGTACTGTAATAAATATATTCATAAACCAAACTCTTTGTAACAACTACCATTGCATGGTGGTAAATATCATGTTAATAGTGACAAGTCACTGTGATACTACGATTTTAGCAAGGTATTTTAATTAGGCAAAGCTCCATTAAATAATTATATTTGTATGTTTGCAAGCTTTCATTGATTAACATTACCGTATCTCCCAAATCCTAACAGTGATTTCAATGTGGAGTATTGGCAAGGTACAATGCATATGCTGGCTGTGTGCAATTATTCACTTGTACATTTTATGTGTGGTTTTGATTGTGAACTGTTGACAGAACTGCAATATTAATAAAAATGGGATTTTTCATTAAAACTAACTAAAAGTATTAGCATCACCTATTGACCTCTGTCTCAACAGATATGTGGTACCATCCTTTCGATGTGTCTGTATAGCCGGGCTTCCGTGGATTACTCCATGCCTTTCTATTAAAGCAGAGTGGAGCACACCCGAAGAACATCAGCTACAAGCTTTCTGTATTATATATACTGACAGTTCATTTTGTAATACATTAGTATTGATTTCTGTACATACTGGCAGCAGTAGTTCATTTTGTAACCCAAATTCATCATTGCATCCTGTACATTATTTTCTGGTGATTCTCATATGCAGAATTTTTTATATTAATAAATTCAAATAACAGTGTCATGTTATTTCTATTGGAAGCTGTATGTATTTCTTGTCTGAAGTTAGTGTTTGAAATTTTCCAGTATTTGGCCCAACCCTTAATATTTCTTTAGACCTAAAGGTGTTACAGAAGTATCTGTTGCATGTAATTTTTATCTTCCTGTCTTCCAGTGAGAAAGAACAGCAGAAGCACCTGTATGTATTTCAGCAACATAATGAGTCTCCATTGTCAGGTATATACAATGGATGACCTGAATTCTGTAAATAGGTGGACACCCTTATTCTTTTGAAGACTTATTCATCATTAATTTCTTGACCTTTTTTGTTTTGTAATACTGAAACAGCTGCTAAAAATATTTAAAAAAAATTTTTTTCCATAAGCAGAGATTTCTACATCATTTGTAATCCAATGTGATAATTCTAATCATGAGTATTACATGAAACTGAGGAGTGTCAAGGGATATGTGATACTCGTGGGTAGGCCGCTAATGTGAGAGATTCTTGTAACTCATCAGTTATCAGATGTTGTATATATACAGGTGTGGCTAAAATAGCTCTTATGCTTTTGCTTTTCCTGGACAAACTGGACTGAATAGGTTAGAAAATTCATACTCCAATTTTCATATTCAGATATTTAATTTTAATACTTCAAACATGCTTATATTTATCACAGCACTTTTGAAATATTGATAACTAAATTATTATAATGATTTAGATCTTTGGCCAGCATTCATCATTTACTCAGTCATTTTTACAACTGAATAATGGGACCTCGAGTTTCAGTCCTGATTGTATTTTTTGCTGTTTTCTCTGGTGAGTCTATAGATTTTAATCATTTTCATGCATAATGTTTTAGTTCAGTGGTGTTTTTTTTCTTTTTTGCTTTAAAGAAAATAAATATAAAAAAACTTGACTAAAAAATAATCGAAATATGGACTGATGATATAAATGAATGTTTACTAATCATTTGAAACTGAAACAGTTGCTTTAAAAAAAAACAACTATTTAACACTGTGGTCATATCAGTTGCTCAGGGCCTGAAGTGTAACTACTGCCAGAGCATTGAGAGGAACCATTCTTCCTGTGAGCAACTGGAGGAGCTAGAATGCAGTATGGGTCTCATATACTGCATCAGGCTCACAATGCATGAACCAGCATGTATGTTTAAACAATAATAACTGATATTATGTTTTCAATATCTGAATACAACCAGTAAAAAACATAAAATATTAGGTTTAAGTTTAAGACACTATTTGCAAATCAATTTTCACCTTGTCACATCCTTGTAACTTGTTTTAGATGGTGAAGTACGACGATGTGCCAGTACCAAGGAATGTGAGGCAACAGTGCCTCATCTGGTACAGAGAGAATGCTGCGATGCAGACCTCTGCAACTGATCTTATTATGGCTGAGACTCAACATGCTTATACAATTACAATAAATTGACTAAATCATTCAACTAATTATTTATAGCAAAAAACTCCATGATTTGTAATAAGACAATGATGAAAGAAAAATATTTAGTGCACTAATTCACTGTAAATTACACACATGAATCAAAACAAAATAAAATTATGTGCATGTCTACAATAAGGAAACAATGGCTGTCTTCCATGCTATGTTCTAACACCTTAACCCAAAACCAAAAAAAAAAAAAAGAAAGCAAAAAAAAGTGCTTGGGGTGGGAACACCATGGTCAACACATCCAAAACTGATTACAGTGCAACACCCTTTATTGCTATGCATTTCACAATTCACAATTCAAGACAGCAAAATAATCAACAATGCTATTTAAAGGTTTTTAGACAAAAGTAACACTTGATTGAAAATGTTTTTAAAAATAAAAAAAGACATGTATGGAAGACCATAGTTGTTTGGATGATCTAAATTCTGCTTTGAAAACTAGTAACTTCCACATTGTGGGATTCCTTGGTACAATAGTTACAAAGGTAGTGGCCAATGAAGTAGACACAGAACAAACAACTGCAGATGATGACCAGGACAGAAATGGACACTAGAGCATAGATAGACATGCTTTTCTCAGCCACAAACCGTACCAAACACTTCATGGCTGGACAATGTTTGACCCTACTCTTACAAAAAAACGTTTCTGTTTTTAGTTTAGGCAAATTCCAATCAAGCAAAACATACACAAACCAAAACTCTACCAAAATCCGCAGCATAATACTGAACAGGTAGAAGAGCACAGCGTTCCTGCTTCTGTGCATGTCTAAAATCATCTTCCCAGGCATTTTATTGCCAGAGTCACTTGCACTTTTTAGCTCACCCAGAGATTCAAGTTCCACTCCATTCTTCTCTCTTGAACTCTTCTTCTGGAAAACTGATTGTACGTGAGCAGTGAAGAGCTCCATGAGCAGGACCGACAGACTGAGCAGGATGAAAATATAGTTCCAAGCCATTATCACAGGTTTGTCAAAGTGCTGATTGAAGCAGTCTCTAGTGCACATACTCTCTACTGTGCTATTGCAGCTGAAGTCTGAGTCCAATTTAAACCATGGCATTTCAGCCACAAAAAGCGTCACAAGGCGAATACAGAGAAAGCCGAACCACACGGTGCGCCCTTTGTAGGTGGTGCTGGCGTCCACTGCAGTGCGGAGGATGGGGATCAGACCAGTAACGATTGCTGCCATTGCTCTTCAGGTTCAAGTTCTTCTGGCTAATAAAGAAAACAAATACTTGCACAGGATCAAAGTTGGATAAAAAGAAATTGTAATAGACTGATTATTGCTATATGTATTGTTATATATAACTTATTTATATAATTGTAAAATTTGCATCAGTTTTTTGTTCCAATTCTATACATTACAGCTATGTAATCTCATGTTTATGTTCATTTTACACAATGTGTAACAACTGTAATGTATAAATTCATATATTTTTTAAAAAGTTTATAATTTATTAACTTACCAAAAGAAAATATCCGGCAAGAATGACTGGACTGTCTCTGGTTTGAGCAGTGCTGACAATGCTACTACTTCCAGCCACGCTGTATATACAGTTTTAAACTGCTAACATCATCAAAATTTCTGTTACTCACATTGTTTCAGCAGACTTTATTTAGGTCATACTGGGTCCTACAAGAGACTGTAATAACAGTTAAGTATTTTTAACACAAGCAATAAGTTTTAAAACTTGACAATCTATTAAAGTAATTATATTTTGTGAATCACCATAAATATAATTAATAGGAAGCTGTTTAAATGAAATGAAAGTTTCTGTGTAGGAGAATGTGTGGGTGATGTTGATAGGTGACCTGATATTTGCAAGAACTTCTCGGCTAATCTTAAGCTTTCCAAGCTATTACTTTAGTCTTGCAGAATGCCGTTGAAGTTCAGTAATTTAATACTAAACAGCCAGATAAATCCAAATCAGTAATCCAAAAACAAGGTCAAAATACAGGCAAAGGATCAACAGAGCATCAAAAATACTATTCCAGGACAAAATCTAAAGTAGCGAAAACCAGAGAACTGAACAGCATCAATAACCAGAATATCAAACATGTAAATCTAAGGCAATAAGAGCCAAGAGGACTGAATCTATTGTTTCGCAATGAGTGAGTATATGGGTCCATGGGTGTGGTGACTAATTGGAGCCAGGTGTGACTGACCAGTATTTCGGAGACTGAGCAGAGTCATCGGATGCAGACATGACACTGATAGAATTGGGCTTTATGGTATACTTGCAGTGCATTTATGGAAAGTGAATTGAAGCTTTGAAACATACCTTTCAAAGCTTGATTCATTTGGAAATATCTGGTTTTCCAGATGGATACACGATTGTTTTAATAGAGAATAGCCAGGTTCAGGTGAGAGATCAAAATGAGTTAACTCACTGTATTGCCCTCAGCAACACAATATTCAATGAGATATAAGTTGATATGGATCTGTAGTTTGCGAAGAAAGTGACTTAGTGATCTTAGTTTTTTTCCACTTATTCAAGATTTTTGCATTATATTATTACCTTTACCTAAGTAATGATTACCAATTATTACCTTATACTAAGTAATGATTTTGTGACTCAACATTAAAGCTAGTTTGTTCAGATTTGTTGGTGTCTTTATATTCACAAAATTGAATATTGGAAGAGGAAATGCTTTTATGAACAGGTCAAAAATGAGGATGCTATTTACAATCTGTTGAAAGCATAACTAATGCAATGTATTTGATGAGTGAGTTTGTTGATTTTTGAACAGGCAGTGTTTTTGTATCACATAAAATTAGGACAATTATGAAGAATGCATTCAATTTAACATTGATTGTGCAACATCACAATCACAACAACAACAACACAAACACAATTAACGTTTACACTATGCCTTACAATACGTGTGGCTCTTAAACTATCACCATTTATTCGTATTGGTATTGCCAGTCAGTAATCATTAGAGTAAACCCAATGGCAAAAAAATTAAGCAAGGTGAATACAGCATTCTGGCAAGCAGCACATTTGCAACACATTGGAATTTGTTTAATTTGTGCTTCATTGTACAATACTTTATTAAGTGTTATTCAATTAAATGAGAGATTAAACAGGGGGTGGAAACATTTTTGCAGGCAATGCATGCATGTTGCCTTCTCGTTAGGAGCTGAGCCCCCCTAAAGATCTGATCCTAGAATCGCCCATGATATCAACAATGCCACAGAACTGTATCATTTTTCATACTCTTATTAAGAAGTTAAGTATACGATCCTAAAAAGCTCTGCAGGTACAATAACAGACACAGGTATTAAAAAATACATGTTTTCCTGGGGAGGCAGCACTCCAGCTGTCTGTCTGTGGTAGAGGATGTGAGATTGTTATCCAGCCTAAAATTTATATATCACAATGTGCATAAATTTAAATTTAAATTTTGTATCTGGATTTCTGTAGAGCTGCATTGTGAAAATGTCCATTGTTAAATGACATTCATAAGGTCCATTTCTGTCTGTCTCAGTGTCAAAACAAGTCTTCTTGGATGTTTCAGAAGCTGTGTTACAAATGAATATCTGAAATAATAATTTTAAAAATAATGTTTTTTACATACGCTTCATCCCCTGTTGCTGAGAATATTTGCTGTACGTCAACAGTTTTAACAGGTTATTTTAAAGACCAAAAGTGCATATTGCAACATGTAATATTGCTGGTACTCCCAGCAGGTGTCTTTACTAAAGCTTTACTATATCTAAATATTCTTTTTAATCTCAAATAGGCCTACTCACGGAGCTGGCACCTATGATCAAGTCAAGTCATTTTATTTCTCAGGTGCACATAGGGTGAATTCAGATACACTATATTGCCAAACGTATTCACTCACCCATCGAAATAATTAAATTCAGGCGTTCCAATCGCTTCCATGGCCACAGGTGTATAACTTCAAGCACCAAGGCATGCAGACCGCTTCTACAAACATTTGTGAAAGAATGGGTCGCTCTCAGGAGCTCAGTGAATTCCAGCATGGTA
>JAQQZR010000006.1:9247806-9270075 GCA_030068235.1 Notoglanidium macrostoma | reverse complement strand
ACATCAGTGTCTGACCTCACAAATGTGCTTCTGGAAGAATGGTCAAAAATTCCCATAAACACACTCCTAAACTTTGTGGAGAGCTTGCCCAGAAGAATTGAAGCTATTATAGCTGCAAAGTGTGGGCTGACGTCATATTAAACCCTATGGATTAAGAATGGGATGTCACTTCAAGTTCATATGTGTGCAAAGGCAGGTGAGCGAATACTTTTGGCAATATAGTGTACATTGGCACATCATAGTAAAAAATTATTTGGAGTTAGTATTTGAAGTTAGTGCACTGACAGGAAAAAGCTTTGACCTACCAATTTTTGTGGTGGAAACATTGAGCCAATATTAGCAATCATTAGTAAAAATCTGAGTGAAATGACTGCAATAATCTAATGTTTAATTGTGAAACTTTAATGCATACATCATCACATGGCAGATGCTCATGTCCTGTGCATCAATACCCAGTGGATCCCATGATGTGAATCATGCTGTTGAAACCCCCGAACATGAAATCCAAAACAGGTTGCAGCTGAAACTTTTTGTCTTACAAACTTTTTGTCTCACAAAGTCTTACAACAGTTCATCAGACTCACAAATAATGGTTGGGCCAAAGGGATCATATCATCAGTTTGTCGTCAGTTTGTCGTCAGTTTGTCATCAGGTCAATGTTGTAAATGGAATGCTGCTCATGCAGAATAGGATTGTCCAAGGGAATACATGATGTGCACCTCAGAACAGAGAAATGCAAAAGAAAAGCAAGAACTGTGGTTTATTGACCAGGAATGAATAATAACATTGATCAAATGGTTTCAATTTGTTAGCCTTGTTTGAAGCATCAGAGCAAAAAGAACCTAAGGTTATTCTTGTACCAACTAAGGCGAGGCATATAGTACTGATTTGTTTCATCTGGATTGAAAAACATTCCTGGTGCTGGTGATTGATTATGTCAAATTATTTTGAGAACTCTACCCCAAACACCTGCCACTTGTGTAATAAAACACATGAAGTCCATCTTTGTGAGATATGGTATTCTTCAGATTGTGACAATCACTAATACTTAGTTACCACTTAGGGGAGCTGTTGACTAGTTGGGCAGGGGGAAATGGTGAAGCAGCTGCTAAGGAAATATAAACAAACAGTAAAAAGGCAGCCTAAAAGTTGTTTGTTAGCTGGAAAATATTTCAACAATAGATCAATTTCTACAGTCAACTGCACAATGATGGCAGGAAAAGTATTTTTTCTTATTTTTTCTTTTTTTTCTTTTAATTTGTTTAATGGAATGCTACAAGTGTACACTTGGATAAAGTGTCGGGGTGTTTGACTGCTTTTTTATTCAATTCCAGTCCCACCTGCTCCCCGTTATTTTTATTGTTCTTTAAAATTCATAAAATGTAAGAAAATCCTTGCCTTGTGGCATAGTTAATTTTATTGTGATCACACTGTGTGAAAGAACGTATGCAGTGCCATGGGTTGCACATCACTATATAGTCCCAAACAGCTAGTTTAGATTGACCATAGCAAACGACAGAGCCTGAGCCAGACTAATGTTTGGATGCTACTGAAGCCAGAGATAACATGGTAAAACAATCTGTAGATATAGCATCTTCCATCCAACTAATGCTGGTTAGTGAGCTGTAAGAAGGGCTTGACTGACAGACTTCTGATGTTCGCCGTTATTTCAGTTGGTCGTCAATATGAGTGCATTTTAAGATTTGGTCAAAAGTATGTGGCTACCTAATCATCCCACCCGTATGTTTTTGTTGCACATCCCATACCAAAACCATGGACATTAATATGGATTTGACCTAATCTATTCAGAAGGTTTTCCACTAGATTTTGGAGCATGGCTGCGGGGATTTGTCCATTCAGCCACAAAAGCATTAGTGGTCAGTCTCAAGACTTCTGACAAGAAAGCCTGTCTTGTAGTCAGCAAACTAATTTAAACCAAAGTTGTTCAGTGGGGTTGAGGTCAGGGCTCTATGTAGACCACTAAAGTTTTTCCTCACCAATCTTGGCAAACCATGTCTTTATTGACCTTGATTTGTACACAGGGGCATTGCCATGCTGGAACACATTTGGGCTCAGTCCCTAAGATATTCTACACAATTGCATGTTTCCAACCTTATGGCAACAGTTTGGGGAAGGCCCACATATCATCCTGTAGGAAGTAGACAATGCCTTTGACACCATTCACAGCTTATGTTGTTTTAGCTCCTTGGATTTGCACAATGATTATTGGCAGGTGGTTCTTGATGGTTTCCATGTTGGGGACAGGACTTTCTGACAGACTGAGTGCATGCTGCTGCTGTTACTGCCAATGCTACACCAATTTCAGCAATCAGGCCACAGTTTTATTCATGGCCCTGGTTTCTCCCGCTGACCTTGCTATTGGACTGACTTGTCCTTGGCATCTTCCCCCTCTGCAAGGTCAGCAGAGATACTTGAGCCTATGGGTATGGTCTCCCAGTGGGAAGTACTCTCACTTACTCCCAACATTATTGTTGACCCAACAATACTCCAACATATGGATCCAGTCCACTGTCCAATGTCTTAATATATATATGTAGCAACTATGATTGCACAGTGCAGCACTATGGATGGTTTCCAACTAGGCAGTTAAATTGTCACAAACGTGAAAGTAATAAGACACTATGAACACCAGATAGCTGCCAGGGTTTTCAATACCGATCCAGTGGGAACTCAGCAAGAAGGTTCCAGAGACAGATGGGCATGGACAATGGTATTTTATAGTAAAATACATATGGTCCTCACATGACTTTATGATAAGGTCTTTGAATGTGTGCTCACACAAACAAGAAAGTATCTAGGCGTATCCAGGCCCTGTTATGCTGTTACATTTAAAATTAGCGTTTCTGTCACATATCTTAATTTATCTTCCTGTCCTCCCGAAAGAAGGAAAAATACAACCCGAATTCCAGAAAAGTTGGGACGTTCTTTAAAGTTGAATAAAATGAAAACTAAAAGACGTTCAAATCACATCACATAGTTTTCATCATAGTTTTATTTAAATATAAAGAACATCCCAACTTTTCTGGAATTCAGGTTGTAGAAGCACCTGTATATATTTTACCAACATAATGAGTCTCCACTGTCACACCTACAGAAAACATGAGCTCAGACTTAGGGAGGTGGAGATGTCTCGTCTTTTTAACACATACAATATTCAAATTAATACTGAATATTTTGTTTTAATAATATAAAACATTCAATACATTTTCTATGATATAATTTCAGCTTATGTCAAAACTAGGTCAGTGAGTGCAAAAGACAATTGGAGAATTTCTCTACGAAATATGAACTTAATATAATATAACAAAATAGAATCCACAAACTACTAAAAAAATCCACAAAACTAGTAAAACAGAGTAGATTTTATTTACTAAAGCAAAGATGGCTATATCCAATGTGTTCATTTAAATCATGAGCGTTACATGAAACTGAGGAAGGCCAGAGAGGATATGTGATACCCGTGGGTAAGCCACTAATGCAGGAGATGTTTGTAGCTCATCAGTTATCAGATGTTCTACATAGAGAGATGTGGTCAAAATAACTTTTATGCTTTTGCTAGACAAACATGACTGAGGAGGTCAGAAAAATCGTGCTCCATTCAGTAAAGACAAAGGGTTTTAAAAGTTCAGATTTTCTGTTTAAATTTCACAAGCACATTTGAAAGTTTAACCAGCATCAATTTACATCATCATTTTGTCAGCTAAAGGATTGGTCCTCAAGTTTACATTAGTATTGATTGTTTGTTTCTGTCCTGAGTATTGTCTGACTATTTTAATCATTTTCATGTCTGTTTGCTTAGTTTTTTGTTGTTGTTGTTGTTGCTGAATATATATACATGCATACAAGTCTTGTCTAAAATATACCTGAAATACATGTACTGTATGTTTATATAATATAGAATATTATATGAAAATTCATCTGTTTAAATTGAAACAATTGCTTATTAAAAGAAATATTAAGCACTGAGATCATATCAGATCCAGTAGACTGGAACCATCCCTTCTATGAGCAGATAGAAGAACTAGAATGAATTATGGCTCTCACACTCTGCATCAGGCTCACAATGCATGTTCAAAGTCAAATAATAATAATAAGTGATATGTTGTCAGAGACTGAAATAATACATTATGCAAGGTTAAAAGACTCATTTTTATTCTTAATCCTTATTCAACATTCTTATCATTTGTTTTTAGATGGTGAAATACATCAAGGCACGGGTACCAAGGTACAGTATGAGGTGAAAGTGCCTCATCTGGTGGAGAGAGAATGCTGAAGTACAAACCTTGCAACTGACCTTGTTATGAACACCAAGAATCAATAAGCTTAATTAGCGAAATCATTATGATTACTATTTATAGCATCATAGCCCATGATCTTTATTTAAATTAAGTTAAATTACTGATTAGAAGAACATTAAGGTCATGTTAAGGTATTGTCATACCTGAAACAAAACAAAATAAAATAATGTGCATATATGCAATAGGAGAATAATCACTTCATCTTGTGCATTTACCTGATTTTTAAGGCACAATGTTCCACCATTTTAACCCAAAAGAAATAAAGATAAAAGGGAAAAAAAGAACAGAATCATTAGGTCAGAAACACCATGCTCAACAGAGCCAAACTTGATCAAATCATGGCACCCTTAATTGCCACACATTTCACAATTCGATTAAATACCACAAACCTGTTCTTAATTCAATGATATTCAAACAATTTGATACAAAGTAACAATGGACTGTATATATTTGAAAGAACAAAGAAAGACATGAAGAAAGAAAAACCATACTTGTTTAGAGAAACCAAAATGCATTTTGTTGCAACCAAAATGCAAGTTACACACAGTAGGATTCTTTGGTACCACAGTTACAGAGGTAGTGGGCAATTAAGTGGACACAGAAGATACAATTGCTGATAATGACCAGGACAGAAATGGACACTAGAGCATAGATAGACATGCTTTTCTCTGCAATACCACTCACCAAACACTCCTGATCTGGACATCTTGCGGTTTTTCTCATACATATGAACACCCCTTGGTTTAGTTTAGGCAAGTGCCAATAAAGCAGAACATACACAAACCAAAACTCCACCACAACCCGCAGAATAATGCTGAACAGGTAGAAGAATACCGCGTTCCTGCTTCTGTGCATGTCTAAGATCATCACCCCAGCTGTGCTATTGGCAGGGTCACTTGAACTTTTCAGCTCACCCAGAGATTCATTCTTCTCTCCAGAGCGCTTCTCAAAAACCGATTGCATGTGGTTAGTGAAGAGCTCCATGAGCAGGACCGACAGAATGAGGAGGATGAAAATATAGTTCCAGGCCATTACCACAGGCTTGTCAAAGAGCTGGTTAAAGCAGGATCTAGTGCACATATTGTCCTTTGTGATATTGCAGCTGAAGTCGGAATTCAGTTTAAACCATGGCATTTCAGCCATAAAAAGCGTCACAAGGCGAATACAGAGGAAGCCGAACCACAAGGTGCGCCCTTTGTAAGTGGTGGTGGCATCCACTGCAGTGCGAAGGATGGGGAGCAAACCCGTAACAATTGCTGCCATTGCTCTTCAGGTTCTTCTGGCTAATAAAGAAAACAAATACTTGCATTATAACAGTTGTTGGCTTTTGTAAATCCCAGCTATTTAGTCTCATATTTATTATATGTTTGTTCGTATGAGATAGTTCATCATTTTAAAATACAAAATAAACTTACCAAGAGAAAATATCTGGAGAAGAACAAGGCGACAGTCTTTCGTTTCAGTGATGTGGACAATGCTGCTGTTTTCAGCCCCTCAGTATATAATATGTTGAACATCATCAAAATTTGATGCTAACATCATCAAAATTTCTGTTATTCACTGTTTACTCCACTCAATTTAGGTCACGCTTTGTATTAGGTCCTAAAATAAATAAGAATAGTAATGTGTTTTTAAAAACAAGCAGTACGTTTTATAACTTGTCAAAAATATTTTCATTTTGTTAATGGCAAAAAAATCATAAATAAACAGAATCTGTTGAAATTATTTGAGATAACTTTATTAAATACAGAATAGTCAGAGTAAACTGACATTTGACCGGAGGGTAAATTGACACGTACGGGTAGTGGCTATAATCTAATAAATTCATGCATGTGTGTAAAGTTGATTTGTATATGTAATATACTGACCCTTATAATAACCTATAAAACAAAATGTAACCTTAGAGCAAAAACATATATCAAAGATTGATATAAACTTTGATATAGCAGCAATGATCAATCACACAAATACACACAGTTACATGAATTCATTTAAATAATGAATGCCTTGAAATAAAATGACTAATAATAATAATAATAATAATAATAAATGTATAAACAGCATCTTTTTTAGGTAATCGTACAACATTTCTTGTTTTCATACACTCAGTGAAAATGTAAATACATTACCCTTAAATTGTTTGAAATTAACATTTTAAATGTTCTATATAGATCCTTACAAGAGACAGTTGATCTATAACATGTTCCTAGCAGAAACCCTTAATGAAGCCAAGAACCTTTAACAACCCAAGCAACCTGTTAAAGAACCTGTTATGAGTGGAAGGGACAGCAGGTTTTAACAAGAGATTTGTATATATGCTTGACACAACTGCATTCTTCTCAAAGGATCCACTCTGTAAGCTCACTCACACAGTGGGCCTGAGATGGGAATACACCCTGGACACACCCACCCAATACTGAAAATCATGTCCAATACACTGGTGTTTCAAATGTCCTCTTCTTTGTTTATATACACATGGCCTGACATTGCCTGGAACGCTGTCGCTGGTACAATGACAGGCACAGTTAGAGAAATTGTTGGGGGCTCTGATTTTACTGGGGAGGCTGCACTCGATGGGGATGGCAGTGGCTGTGAGTTGGTTACATCTGTCTGTGGCAGGGGAGATGACGACTGATTGTCACGGTGTGTACGCAGATGTTTGCGGAGGTACGCAGCAAAGAGGAAAGACTTACCGCAGACTGCACAGCAATGTGGGCGGCTATTGGAGTGGATGCGTTGATGCTTGCGTAATCCGGCTTTGTTCAGGAAACCTTTGCCACAGCTGTCACATATATGAGGCCGTGGCTTGGGGTGTACCTTCTGATGTGTCTGGAGTTCAGATAACTGAGGGAACTCAGCCTGGCACGTCTCACAACTAAATGGGCCAATGCGAATATTTGTTGACTCTGATGGAGGAGAGACTTCATGGAGACTGGTGTGGGCCTGTACCTCCTCCCATGTCCCAAAGATGATCATGTCACAGTGAACACAACTGAATTGTGGCCTGTTGTTTTGGGGAAAGACCTGCTCGGATTCAGGGGCCTGTTCTTGTCGCATGGGTCTCTCAGGCAAGTGGGTCCTTTCATGCTTGCGCAGACTGGACGACATGACAAATGACTTGAAACACATCGGACACTTGAATGGCCGCTCTCCAGAATGCACCCTTCTGTGCTTGTTGAGACTGGAGCGCTCAGCAAAGGACTTGCCACAGTCGGTGCAAGAGAACGGTCGTAGGCCGGTGTGCACCAGCATGTGCCGACGCAGATCCCAAGAGGCAACAAAGGCCTTGTCACAATTTTGGCATTTGTATGGCCTTTGACCAGAATGTACACGTTGATGCACGGCTAGATCAGCTGGCTGCCGAAATTTCTTGGTACATTTGTCACAAGGGTAGGGTTTAAATCCCTGATGCGCCCTCTGGTGTCGGCGAAAGCTGGAAGGGTCTGAGAACATCTTGCCACACTGTGGACAGAGAAAGGGCTTCTCACCAGAGTGCGTGCGAAGGTGGGACTGGTAGGAAGAGAGCTGAGTGAAGCCTTTGCCGCATTGCTCACACTGGTATGGCTTGCTCTGGGAGTGAATACGGAGGTGACAGGCCAAGGAGGAGGAGCGTGAGAAGGCCTTTCCACAGTCCGAGCAAAGGTACGGCTTTTCACCCGTATGAGAACGCTCGTGGTTCTTCAGATCCTTGAGTTCTGTATATGTCTTGGCACACTGTTGGCAGGAATATGGTCGGTGGCCTTGGTGATTGCGCCGGTGCTTGCGGTACACAGAGGGGTCGGCAAAACTCTTGCCACATTCTGCACAGAAATAAGGCTTCTCTCCTGTGTGGGAGCGCTGGTGAACTTTCAGCTTGGACAGCGTAGGATAGCTCTTTGAGCAGTGAGGACAAGAATGAGGCCTCTCGCCACTGTGTTGCGTCATGTGAATGCGCAAGCAGATGGCCTGCATAAATGCCTTGCCACACTCAGTACAGACAAAGGGTTTTTCTCCAGTGTGGGAGCGGCTGTGGTTGCGCAACTCAGTGTGGGTCTTGTATGCTTTATGGCACTGAGGGCATTGGAATGGGCGCTCAGCTGAATGTGAGCGCTGATGCTTAGAGAGTTGAGCACGGTTGGAGAAGGTCTTGCTGCATTGTCCACAGGCGTATGGCTGTTGCTTGTCTTGACTGTGAGCTGAGAACTTATGGCTCCGTAGAGCAGAGGGGCTGGAAAATGCTTCCTGGCAGGTTGAGCATTTAAATATATTCTGAGATTTTGATAGTCTCCCTTTGTTTCTTCCTTTAATTGGTTTCTCAGCTATATTCTCACTCTCTTCACTCGGCTCAGTCTCAGGAGTTGGTGTACGCTCCTCAACTGTAGGTGGGCTACCTGGCTGAGGGGAGGCCATCATTCTGTAAGTTAATGATATTTTGTTATCAGGTGAATGCCAGAACAGTGATAATCACAGTGTTTGCACATGTTAGCTTACTGGTTAATACTAAAGTGAACAGAAAATGTATTAGAGGGTACAGCAGACGACACAAAATGGCCGGCATTAGGACCTCAGGGACAATTATTTAGCTAGACAAAACACTCGCTGAAGGAAGTTGTCTAGCATCTACAGTCGAACACCTGAGGAAAATGTCTTCCGGGTGGCTGGACATATCGGTGTTAATCATGCAATGCAATGATTATTTAAGCCACTAATTTAGCATTTCAGCCCACACATAACAGCCAGTGTAACACAAAATGGCTGGCTTTAGGACCGCTGAACGAGCTAGGTACTTTGAACGATGTCACTCAATGTGTCATGATTAAAGCTTCCGCAAGAATGCGTGCAATATGATAAATAAAATCTTACCGGTAATTACAATATTAAGGCGTGGACGCCTTTTCTGAGAATACCAACTGTATTGGAAGTGAACTGCTGTCAGCGGTGCTATAGTACCCGAGAGGCTTTAGGACCGTGAGTACGAGTCGGCAAGAAGCTACAGTATTTCCGCAAATCCACGGGACTGTAAAAAAAAAAAAACGTGATATTCCTGTCGATGAAAAACTAATAACACTCCTTTTTATGTATGATAACGCCTGCTGGACGTGGCGTCATGGTAAGTACATCACAGTCAAAGATAACTAGTTCGCTATCTGACTATAAAATGGGGTATTGTGTTGTGGGAGGAGAAATATAACAAGCTAACTGCTCTAGACTACGGGTACTGTTGCCGTTTGCGGATAAACAATAATCTAAAATAATACAATAATAAAGGTTAATATATTGTCCGTTAATTTAAGGTAAAGAAAGTATCGTTTTTATGATGGAGTAAATGTTAGTTATATTAATTTTATGTAAATCATGAAAATGTCGCCGTCGGACCTTGTTTCACTGATGCACATTTCCTGTTTCTCAGCAACTGCAGCCGGAAGTGGGAAAAGACAATTGGTGCGGACGGGGACGTGTACAGCCGCCCTGAGTCAAAAAGCAAATGGATATAACGCACCTGCAAATAACAAATCATTCGAAAGCATCTGCGACGTCCAATGTATGTACTTTACGTGATTGTTAAGCCTGCAATAACTGCTCGGTGCTATTTGGAACTTATGTGCTAGCTATCTTAGTTAGAAATGCTAACTGGCTAGCGAGCTATCTAGATAAATTAGCTTAGCTAATGCGTGTCGATGCTTGTTCAGTCTATTAACTCGTTTTGATCAGATGGTCAGTTCATATATTAAAACCTGTTGCTTTAACATCCCCAATTCCCATGTATTTCAGTTCTGCTGCGTTTAGAAATTAAGACGGTAGCCATCTTACTGACAAGGTTATGTTTGTCTTGCTAGCTACCATGCAAGGGAATTGTTTACTGTGTAAATAGAAGTCTATTGTGCTAGGCAGCTGGTTTAGTTCTACAACTTGCCATCTCTGAGTCTTAAAACATGTAAAAATTACTGCACAAAATCGTCGTGTCAGGGTCTCCTCGTCTGGAAATAATACGTACGAAGGATGGCTATGTTCTTAACTCTTGCGTTCTGTTCAGGTCAAAATGACCACCTTTTAATTTTTGTTGAAGGTGGAACCCCCCCCCCCCCCCCCCCCCCCCAATAAAAAACTATATGTGATTGGCTAATTTTCTCTATTGATAATAGAAAAATGGACATATTTACTCTTTGGTGCATCAGCTGTACCCCAGTTCCTATTATATAGGGTCTGTGTAATGTTTGTCATTTTGACCAAGAATTAAACAGATTTAAAAAGTGGTGAAATATCAGTTGACACCAACTGTTTATGAAAATAAAACAAATAGGTGAATTCACAGGTTACATTACCTCCTTGTTTTGTTTGCACTTGTACCGGGTTGCACACCAGCTTGTAGGAGCAGCCCCATGCATGAGGGGTTTTGTGTATGCTTAGTGTTCCTGAAAATCATAGCTCTGTTCAGCATCGCTCATTTCAAACATTACTAAGTGTCTCTGATGCCCGAAGTCAATATGAGCCATAAACAGTATGTCCATTTCTAAGTAGTAAAACAACATTTCTGGTTCAGTCCCTGGCTATTACTGTTAAGTTACCAGCAAGTTGTGTTCTTCTGAAAGTTAGAAGCTTGGTACCTTCACTTTAACTTCACATACAAGTAGAAAACCCCAAAGAACGTTCTAGCTCCTGCTAAGATGCGACTTTAAAGTGCATAACATGTTATTTGAATACAATTGAGTAGTACTGTACAAACCTTTAACCTTTTTAACTCTTGTTTCTCTCTCTAGCGTCCATCCACTGTCTGCACCCTTGTGAGCCCAGTTATCAGATTTTCAATGGCATGGAACAGAATGCGTTCATTTCTCCTTTCATAAAACCTACCTTTTCATATGGACTTTACACACACGATCACTTTGATGAAAGTGAGGACAAGAACCTCACCTTTAAACAAGGTGCTTCCATTTCTCATACTCAAACTGGCTCTTGTTAGTATTTTACATCTCTCTATTATACCATTGTGGCTATGCAACAGCCAGGCACGACCAAAGGCTTTTTATGCAAGCACTGTGGTATAGCATGTTCCAACATGCCCAGTCTTTTGGAGCACACAGAAACCTGTCATCAGTCCGAGGATGATCGGAAATTCAAGTGTGACGAATGTGGACGGGGATACAGGCACGCTGGAAGTTTGGCGAATCATAAGAAAACTCATGACATCGGCTCCTTCCAGTGTCACATATGTGCTCGGAGGCTGTCCAACGCATTGGCTCTCAAAAGTCATTTGCGTATTCACACATCGCGAAAGAAGTATACTTGCATGGACTGTGGTAAAGGCTTTCGCCTCGCAACCCAACTGGCAACTCACCAAAAGGTGCATCGCAATAGAGTGTTTCAGGGAAGAACCAAGAACAATGAACTAAGACCTAATCAGGCTGGAGGCGTTTGTGGTGATGAGCAACTGCAGCAAGTAGACGAGCAGGATTTCGATTTGATCCCAGAACTGCCATCAGACTTGGAGTTGGATGTTGCCCCTGATAATGGCTTCAGCAATGGTTTGATGTCGGAGCTGATTCCAAGCTCTACTGCTGAACACGACACCACCGCTGATGATGAGGACCGGCCGTTTAAATGCGACATGTGTGAGAAGACGTATAGGCATCATGGGAGCCTGATAAATCACAAGAAAACTCATCAGATGGGCATATTTGAGTGTTCAGTCTGTTTCAAACAGTTTAACAACCTCGCCGCTCTTACCAGTCATCAACGAATCCACAGCAAAACCAGAGGTCATCCCAGCACGGTGAGCCCATTGACCCCTGAGGCTTACACAGACTCTGCTTCAGAACAGGTGTCAAATGTGTTGCAGAATGGGGCCACAAATATCCATTTCTGCCATCTTTGTCAATCGGCATTTGCTAACGACGATGAGTTTCAAAATCACATTATGTTGCATAACTCTTCATCTGTGTCCTTTGAGCTCCCTGCTAGCACACCAGAGGACCATCCTTTTTCATATAGTATTAGCCAATCACCTGAGTCTAATCCATATCCATCCTCTAGTGACACTCCACCATTGCCTTCATTACTCGATAAAGCTGTTGATTATGACCAAACCCAGGGACCAATGGAAAATGGTCATATATATGTACCTCACCCCATTGGTGATGAACCAACTCTTTTAGATACTCAGGGAGAGCATCTGCCCCTGCCTTCAGAAAACCTCAACCCTGAACTTTCGGAGCAAGCTACTGATGATAAACAAGATCAGCCTGGTAGTTCAGATCGCCGTTTTAAATGTCACATTTGTGGCAAGAGCTACCGACATGCAGGTAGTCTCATCAACCACAAGCGCTCGCATCAGACAGGTATTTTCCAGTGCTCTATTTGCCGTAAGAACTACCCACATCTGGCTGCCCTGCGCAGCCACCTTCGCATCCACAAGGGGAGACCTTCCATGGTGATCCCTACTGCCGAAGGTGACTGGCTTTCCTCAGAGCCCCTGACACATGAAAATCAGCATGGAGGCTTTCCTCACGAAGGCGATGTCAGCGGTATTCTGGACCTTCCTCAGGATTTAGGAGACTCCATGCACATGAATTCTGATGAGGAGAATATCACTGAACACAATGGCTCAGAATTTCAAGAACAGTTCGACAGTTCGTTCTCTGAGGACAGACACATGGACCTACCTCAGGATGAAGCCCTCATGGAGAGGCACATGTGTACAGACTGCGGAAAGACATTTACTGATATTGCAGGGATCAAGTCACACATGTGCCCTCTCTTGAATCAGCAGTATCAGTCGAACAGTATTGGTCCAGATTGTGAAATGGACTTTAAGACTGCAGATTATAAACATGCTGCGAGAGATTCAGGGGAGCACATTTCTTTTGAGGGACACAATGGCAGTGACATTACTTACTTTCATGACACTATGCATGACCAGATGATGAGTGACGACGAAGATAAACTGCAGTGCAAAAATAGCGATGAAGAGGACGAGGAGGACGATGGAGAGATGTATCAGTGTTCAGTGTGTGGCAACCACTACACCAGCATGTGGGAACTCAGGAGCCATCTCCGTGGCCACACTCAAGTCCATGAAACCCCTACAACATCAGGCCCCTCCTCTATGTCCTCCCTTGAGGCTGAGAAAGATGATGAACCAGGTCAGGTCCAGCAAGGTGACTGTGATCTGATTATCTGTAGCACTTGTGGAGAAAGTTTCACAAAAAAGCAGGACCTACTAGCCCATCAGCTTTTACACAGCAATACATCAGATGAACAACCAGAACAATATTCAACACCGCGCCAGAACGGGCACCAACCAAAAGAAGAAAAGGAGAGTATTATCCGTGGGACGTGTGGTGTAGTCTGTACCAGTGTTGCTCAGCTTGAGAGCCATAATCGCCCTGGACAGTGTGATGAGAATCTCGAAGAATATGATGAAAAAACAGATCTTGTCAATGCTCTTGGACAAGAGCCTGAATATTTTAAGGAGAGTCCGGACAGCAGAGAGAGACTATACAAGTGTGACCAGTGTGGACGTTCATATAGACATGCAGGCTCACTTCTAAACCATAAGAAGTCACACAAAACAGGGGTATTCCGTTGCTTTGTTTGTCAGAAGCGCTTTTACAACTTGTTGGCCCTTAAGAACCACCAGAGAACACACTTTGATGTTAAGAAGTAAGTAAAGATTAGTTCCAAATGTTTATTATGCTACCATGGCTTGTATAATTGCAACAATGTTACCATATGTTTAATAGATAAATAGATTTTGCAACTCAATCCTCAATACTCTTTTATTTTCCTCTACTAGGCATAGTTGCACAGAATGTGGGAAAGCTTTCAAAATCCACAAACAACTGTTGAACCATCAGAGAGTTCATCGGGAAAACAAAGCCAAGATTGAGGAACTCAACAAACAGATTCAGGCCCTCATGGAGATGAGTGGGAGTGTCTCTGTAAGTGGGATGCAGGCGGTCAGTGCCAGCAGGAAAAGACGCGGCCGACGTCGCAGACAAAAAGACATTCCTGGTAGTGAGCAGTCCAGCCCAGAAAAAGACAGCCACTCGCGGGATCCCAATGACCCACGGCCTTTTGTCTGTGACCAATGTGGGCGAAGTTATCGGCATGCTGGGAGTCTGGTCAACCACAAAAACTCACACAAGACAGGAGAATATTATTGTGCCGTCTGCAACAATACCTACAGCAACCAGTTAGCGATGAAGAACCATTTACGCATTCACTTCTCGGTAAAAAAGCACTGTTGCCAGGACTGTGGAAAGGCATTCCGGGGAAAGAAACAATTACTGAACCATACTTGTAAACACAATCGCAAGAATGCCACACTGAAAGGAAAGGGTCGAGGTCGGAGACGAGCAAAGGATTTAACATGCAAGAATTGCAGCCTGGTATTTCCCACTGCTGAGCAGCTTGCAGGCCACACCTGTAGCAAAGAACCTGGCCCGGAGTCTACCCCTGAACACACTGACCATAACCGCAACAGAGATGCGTCTGTGGTAAAAGAGGAAAGGCCTTTTAAGTGCAACATTTGTGGTCGTAGTTATCGTCATGCAGGTAGTCTGTTGAACCATAAGAACACGCACAAAACTGGCCATTTCACCTGCTCCTTCTGTGCCAAGCCTTTTTCCAATCCCATGGCATTACGTAATCACACTCGCATCCACACACAGAAAAAAAAATATGTCTGCACAACCTGTGGCAAAGCTTTCCGTCTGTCTAGCATCCTCTACAATCACCAAAAGATCCATGCCAGAGGGGTTACCCATTATAGCTGCCATACATGTGGGAAGAGGTTTCAGGGAAAATCGGGACTTAAGAGACATCGCTGTTACAGAAATGGCTCATCAGGCTCCCCTCTCAGTCAGGATGGAGGTGACAAGTGTTACACGTGAGTGAATTAATGATCCTGCTATTTATTTTCCTTTTTCCTTTCCTTTTTAGCTCCTTTTTTGTTGTTCATTCCTGGGGCTTTTGTTAATAATCCAAATACCTTATTTTGGCATTATTCATGCAGTTTATTTATTTATTTGTGGGGTTTTTTGTTTGTTTGTTTTTTTTTGTTTTGTTTGTTTGTTTGGGGTTTTTTTGGGGGCACAACTAGGATTCCCCACAAGAGGGAGCTGTTAAAACTCAAGGAGGCTTTGTGTCCATGATTGTTAGAAATAGATGTATGCAGTATACAACTATGTTAATCGACCAGTCCAGTATGAAGTTCATAAACACACCATAGGCATGTTCTGAGGATAACCACAGGTAATGATCATCAGGCATCAGTGGTACAGCATAATCAATGACACTGTTCTTTATTGTAATTTTATTATTATTATTATTGTTATTATTATTATATTTTTCTAATGTTGCATGACCGTGCTGAATACTAGGTCCAAGTTTCGTGTGTTTTACCTCTTTAAGATCACGGTGAACGTCTCTTTTTGTTTCACTGCTTATAAATAGTTCTCATTCTCTTCCCTCGTGTAGGTGTGATCAGTGTGGACGCTCCTACAGACACGCCGGATCTCTTCTCAACCATAAAAAGACTCATTCTGCTGACCTGCTCCACTGTAGTCTCTGCCTGAAAACTTTCACTGACCAACTGGAACTCCAGAGACACTCCCAGATGGCTCGCCACTGTTGCCCTGATTGTGGAAAGACCTTTTGCGAGTTTGCACACTTGCAGAGCCACATGGAGGTTCACAGCAAGGGACTCCCTTATTACTGCAGTGTTTGCCAGCAGAACTTCCCCAACATGGCCAGTTTTGAGCAGCACCAGGAGGTTCATCACAGCATGCAAGAACAGTCCCGTCATCAGCAAGACCTACAAATGTCACAGAGTTTGGATTGGGACTCTGGACTTAACCAGCAACTGGGGCTCCAGAATCTCTCCAAAATGGATCCAGAGTTTAGCCAAATGCATGACGGCTTCTCTGACCAGGACGATCAGCAAGAGGGTGGTGAGGAGTTTGATAAAGAGGAGAAGAGCCATGTGTGTGAGCACTGCGGGCGTTCATATCGGCACGCCGGATCCCTGCTGAACCACAAGAACAGCCACAAAACCGGCTCCTTTTTTTGCTCAGTGTGCCAGAAGGAGTTCACCAACCTGATGGCACTGAAGAACCATCGGCGGATTCACACAGAGCCCAAGCGCTACCAGTGCCTGGAATGCGGTAAGGCATTCCGTGTGTCCACCCAGCTCATCTGCCATAGACGGATTCACACTAAAGAGAAGCCTTTCTCCTGCGTTCTCTGTGATAAGCGCTTCTCCAGCAAGTCCAACCTGCGACATCACCAGAAGTTGCACCAGAATGCCCAGCAGACCTTTGAGTCCTCCTTCAACATGGATCCAAATGCCTTCATGGGACTGGGTGTGGAGCCTTTCCTCTGAGGCAGCGTCTGCAGGACCAAGACTCTCATCTTGGCGTTCCAAAGGAAGACGACAAAATAACATTTCTGTTATGGAACTCTTCCCCCGCCCAAGGCCCAATGCCAATAATCGTAACACATCAGGTTTTTCTGCTGTATTTGTCAAGATGGTGTCCAAGCCAGATGCTGTTCTTGGCAGTAGTTGCCTCCTGTACTGTTGTATTTTCAAATACTTTTCTTTAAAGGACACTTAAGACTGGCATTGACGTGATACTACCTCTGGTAGGGACAGTGATACTGTAGAAACTTTTAGAATAAGTGATGGTGCCTGTCAGAAACCATTTTAGATTTGAATGTTTCAATGTTTTTGTTTTCCTCACAGAGTGCACACAAACTAAAGAATTATATGGTACTATCATAGGTCTCAAACTGAAGACTGGGGTAAAAGGATGGTATATTTTCCTAGACTTTTCCCCAGCACTGACCCTAGGAGTAGAGTCCGACCGATTATTTGGCTGCATTTTGAAAAAGTTATCATCAAAGGAATAATAGGTTGTTGACTTAGATTGATATTTTAGTGAATAATAAAGAAGTCCCATTATGCATGTTTTATTTTTTTCCCCCATGTTTTCAGGATGCTGTATTTAGTTGTATCATTAGACATTTGTTCTATAATCATGTCTCAATTGAGTACAAGCATCATCAGTACTTTCATCGTGGATGACACTGTTAATGCTGTTAAACAGCAACCATAGAATTATTAGCAGTTCCCTTTGACCTGCCAAATAGAAAATATCAATGATATTTATTTATTTAAAAACTTATTTATACCCCATGTTATTATCTGAACAACTGTTATCACCATTTTAACGTGGTAAATTTCATGCAGGGTTTTAGTTGTAACAGTAATTTACCTAGGTATTTCCACTTAGGGTTAAAATGTTTTTTTACACCAAAAGCATTTCAAAGTGATGTATCTAAATGTTGCCAAGTGGTAAAGTTGAGACTTATTTTCTCAATGTGTGATTTAATGTATTCTTTTGAATATCACTCTTATTTAACCTGCTGTACGTCAGTTCTTCCAAAAATGATTGCTGAGCAAACTATGGTTAGACAATTGAAAATGTGTAACCGTACGGATAGTGGTGAAAGGGACCCAGACATCCATGATCGGTCGGGCTCTATGATGGGCAGCAACCCCCAAATGGGGACACTTTTCAGTAGTTTTGAAATTACTCAGGTTTCACACCTTAATCACTAAAAATAATATAAATAATTAAACCATATGATTTCGTCTGATGCACAAAGCATCGTGGGTAAGGTATATTTTTGTTCGTCAAGGATATAATTCCCATTTGTATTTCTATGTGCCATTTCATATCATTGCCCTACTTAGAATAAAATGTATTAGTAGTTTCCACTTATGCCTATATTTCAGTACTTACTGATTATTTAAGAATAGGAGTTGTAGACCTTCATGGTGGCATTGAATATGAAACTCCACTGACTTCTGAATCTTTAAGATTCACTGTAATCAGTTACATATATCTTAAATATAGAATATTTATTTTTGTTCTTACAATCAGTGTTTCTCTTTCTCAAGTAGAGGACTAAGCAGATACTGTTTATTTGTAGATGTTCTTGCCCTCACTTCCTGGAACTCAATAAACACAATGTAAATGTTGGTGATTGTCTGAATTGCCTTCTCTTTTTGCCCTTTGTTCCGGCAAGGAGCGGTGTTCATTTGCTTAATAATCAAAGAAGTAGTGAACTTTACAAAAGGGTCGTGTGTTTTTCCTGTCTTACATTCTTTTGAACAGCTTGTACACAAAATCTTTTATTTACATTACATATTAACTTAGAACATTTATAAATGTCATGCTTGTACAAGTTATACACATTCACTGAATATGCAACAGTTGTCTCAGTTTATTGCCTATAAAAGCATAGGCAGTTTCACAACCCTACATCAGGTAAACTTTTTTCTAAAGGGACAAACTCTGGCCTTATTGGATTCACCACTTGCTTCCTTATTCCCCAATGGACCCTATGAAGTATAAATACTGACCGTGATGGCTTAGTTTTTAGCTTTTCTTTCAGCAGTGTCAGTCTGAAGCATGGTATGTCCATTGCAGACTATTGGAGGGTCAGTATTCTGGCATGTTGGGTGATTGGGCACTTGTCAGCAACTTCTGCACATTTAAGTAACTGACCGTAATGGCTATGACCTGACTGAAAATATCAGCCACATGAAAGCTATTATAAGCTGTTTTAATGTGAATTCTGTGGCCTAGTCAATTGCAGGCTATTAGCACATACAGTAGCTTTTCAGTACCAGACACAGACAGTTGACAAATTAAAGGAAAAACTAACATCTAATACCTTAGTAATAAGTACACGTTTCTGGAACTATACTGGAAGGGGTGCCGTCAGCTCAAAATCTCCCATACGTTTTTAATTAGGTTGAGTGACTGCAAATGCTATTAGCATATGATTTACATCATTTTCATACTTATAAAAGCATTCAGTGAGTCCTCACGCCCTGTGGATGGGGCATTGTCATCCTACAAAAGACCACACCTATTAGGTTACAAATGAATCCAAAGCATGCCAAAAAAATATCCCCCCTCCCCCACAGCTACCAGTTATTACTTTAATTCGTCACCAGCCTGTATTTGGACATGCATCTCCACAGGGGTCATTTTCCCTACATGTGTAACATTATAGAAAAGCTACTAAAGGCAGTCTGTCATAACATTCTTAGTATTACAATGACTACATCCGAACAGTGCACAGGACACAAAAATATACACAATTTATCTACATACTACTGATTACACATTACATTCAATAGGCCAGAATAAATCTAACGTAGAGGTAAACTGTTACTGTTAAAAGGTTTTTGTTTGTGACATACAGCCACTTCACCACTACAGTCCTAGAACATGGATAAGGCAGTTTCCACTGGATTAAAAAAAATGGACATTCATAAATATTGTAAGTGCACAGGGGGTCATGAATGCTCGATGGAATAGGAAAAAGCAAAACAAGGCCGTTAAAAAGAAACATTAAAAAAGATAATGCCTTTAAAAAAATAGAGGTTTAAAAAACTACTTCCTCTGTTTCTCTGTTGTAAGGCATCTGATTGTTGCCGATGTACAGGAGTTTACTCAAAAAGCACCTTAGATCTGCTCACACAGTGAAGGACAAAGTCTCGAAGGTTTTTGAGATCACAGTGACTATACATCATCTGCATATTCTGGAGTGTGTTAATCACCTCTATATCTGACCTATAATAAATTAGAAGAGTCAAATGCTACTCATAGTACACTCTGTAGTCAACATATTAGCAACCAGATCGCCGACTGAATCAACAGTTTTCTTAATACCTTGAATTCTTCTATTCCATTCACTTTCGCTGTAAAAAGTAAAAAGCAAACAATATTTTAGAACATACCAATACTGCTTGTATTGTCACATGACTGTCACATTCCAAATAATTTTGTCAGCATAAGTAGTTTATAATGAAATGTGAATGTTATATGATTAAAATCGTATGTACCTACTTAATGATCTGCCTACACTGGATAAAGTGGACCTGTGGTTTCCTCGATGGGCTCTAAATGATGGGCATGAAGGTTTTCATCAGTTATGAAGTCTTGCCATGAAATGGTGTACATGTCAAATAAAGGAATCATTCAGAACAGCTTCAACTTCTTCAAGTATTGGTGCTTGCATCTCGATTCTATTTAATGACACATATTACAAACAACAGAAGATCTCCATTTGTATCGATCTGTTTAGTTCTTACCTCTTAAAGTGCTTCTGGACCTGCATTGATGTACTAGCACTCCTATGAGCAAGGCTCCAAAAACAACCACAGCTGCCAGCACTGAGAAACTGGTAATGGCTGCTACCCTCCAGGAATCCTGAGACTCGGCTGGTGGGCCTGTTAACCAAAAGGACAACATTATCGGAGATGTTTAGGTACTTTGCTCAGAAACAAAAAGATAAGAGTTAAGGCACTCCTGATTTTTGCATCATGCGTATATTGCTGTATTTATATTGTTTAAATTGCACCACTACCCCAGCCACTCCTAATGCATTCATCTAAAGTACAATTAAATGTGCATTATAATTTTCAGTATACTATGAACTGTTCTGCTCGAAGTACTCTTACTGTACAATAGCAACGTACTCTAGACTTTGCAGTGTTGGATGTTAAGGCAGAAAACTAAAAAGAAAATACATGTTGATTGACATTTAACTCAATTTAGTATATGCTTAAGAATCCAGCTCTTGCAAATGCATAAATGGATTTTGTTTAATAATTAACCATAACTCACATGTGTTACATGATGGGGTTTTGGGGAACCGTATGCATGTAGTACAAGGCACACAATCACCAAGATCGCTGTTAAAGAACTCTGATTTCGCACAGGAGGAACCTGTATGAGGAACAAAGTACAACATTAAGAACAAGTTTACATATTTGAGTGCAATAAATAATTGTGAATAGATTGAGTATAATAAGAGTCAAAGTCTAACCTAAGAAATCCAGAGACCTGTGTTTTGTTTCTAATTCATATGAAATGAGCTGGGAAATTCCGTTGAAATGATGTGGTGGAGCACTTGTGGGGAAACGCTATTACTCACTCTGCAGCGAATTGTCTGCATGAATGTTTGACCAGACTATGATGCAGCTCCAGAGAGCTTACACAGTAACATTACAGGCACTGGAAGACGTGACTTCATGAGAATCCGAACGCCATCACCACCACAGCTGAACTGCACCTCTTATACACATTTCTGATGCAAACTTTAACCTAAACTGAAAGTCTGTGGTTAGAAGTATACCACGGATTTCACCATAATCAAATGAAAGGTCTTTGTCACAGATGACATTTCTGCAAAACAATATTCTACAGTACAGTTTCATATAGTTGTGTACCACATAATCTTAAAATATTAATTCATGATCATTTTAAGATAAGATTTGTAAAAATCAGCTGGGCAAAGGTGGAGTTAGAATGAGACTTCCTGTGAACTTGGCTTTATACAAGTCAGCAGTCAGTAAGGTTAGTATGAAACAAGTGAGTCTACTGTTAGACACCCATACTGACTGCACTTTGACTAGGCTTATGATGGTGCGTTTTACACCTGCACAATACCACTGATGTAATTATGGATGAAGATCATTTAGTACCACTTTTAATGGTCTCTTTTTTTTTTCCAACAGCTGATTAAAAGTTTCACAAAAGATAATTGTCTCCTCATACACTACCAGTCAAAAGTTTGGACAGACCTAATCTTTTTCATAGGTTTTTCTTTCTTTTTTTTTTTTCTTTCTACATTGTAAAACATTACTGAATACATCAAAACTATGATGCAACACGTATGGCATATACTGAATTATGTGGTAAACAAAAAAGTGTAAAAAAAAAAAAACCAAAAAAAAAAACCAAAATATGTTTCATATTTTAGATTCTTCAAAGTAGCCACCATTCACCGTGATGATACAATCGGCATTATCGTAACCAGTTTCATGAAGTCGTCACCTGGAATGCTTTTCAGTGAACACGTGTGCCTTGTTAATATGGATTACTATAGT
>JAQQZR010000006.1:9235035-9247706 GCA_030068235.1 Notoglanidium macrostoma | reverse complement strand
AGAGAAACAACAGTCCATCATTATCCAGTCTCTTTTAAAGTCATAAAAATAAAGAAATAATTTAATTAGAAGGTGTCTAAACTTTTGACTGGTAGTGTAGTTATGTACTCTATTTATCCTTCTCACTGTATGTGTAAACATGCTTTCAGGACAGAAGTGACAATTTAGTGTTTTTAGCATTCCCTTTTGTTGTCACAACAGTCCCATGAACAAACAGGAGAACAGCTAATGAAGTCTAGCCTAAACCATACAAAGTGTATTTCGAGAATAAACATGTTCCCAGGCAGCATATTGTCTAAAGACATTCTCCTTACATTTGCTGCTCTGCTCCACCCAAGAAACTGTTCCAAAACTCCACAAACTACACACAGAGCCACTCTTAATGGCGAAGGGGCTATGGCTGTATCCCAAACCACTCCACACTCCCTACACAAGTGCACTACGTCAAATACTAAGTAACCGCTCCTAAACACAGGGTAGTGTACTACAGGTGGCCTATGGAGGTATGTTGGGATGTGGCCTGAGCGCGCAGGGACATCAGCTCATGCTGCGTGACGGAATGAACTCAGGCCATCGGAATGCGGAACCGGTGGGAACTCCAGCTGCTAAAGGAAACGAGTCCACACGAAGAGGAACTTTACGAGCTATGTTCGTGCGCTGTGAACAAAAACCGGGACACAGTTTTCCAGTAATCACTATGTTATACCTGGTATTGTAGCTACCGCTTGCTCAAACGGACTAAACATACACTCTGATGAACATATACCATGTTACATAGTATGCATGATCCTGAAATCAAAAGTGAATAAATTAATTAAACCGAAGAAGATTCTTACTTTGTTCCGCATTTGTTCCACTTAAATGGGTTCCAACCACGAGAACCAAGCAGACGGTACGCAAAACAGTGTCGATATCCATTGAGCTTGGTACAGTGAAATCTCAGATAGAGAGAGAGTGAGTGTGTGTGTGTGTGTGTGTGTGTGTGTGTGTGAGGAGTGAGACGTGCGAAAGCAGCGGCTGATGTGGTGAGCTAGCGGAGTAATGCAGCGCAGCGCAGCGCGAACGCGCATGTGAATCAGTCATGGCGTGTGTGGTGCGCGCCTTGTTTTAAGAGCGCGCCCACACCCACGCTCTGGCTACAGCTCCTATGACTCATTTCCTTTTCACTGCACTGAGATTGGCTTTGTGTACAGCGAAACAGCTTTTCTGGAGAACAGCTCTCAGTGACACTGTAGGACATCCCGTTACGGTGTTTGGCTTTGCCGAGGTGCTAGAATGTTTTACCACACGTTTACGCTAAACTTTAGGTTACCGGTTAGTGAGAACTGGGAATAACCTGGGTTTGGTTTTTACCATGTTTTCAGCACTTTTTATCTCAACAGCAACAAAAAAAAAAAAAACACACCCACGTTTTAAGTTAAGAAACTTAACTAAACTTTAGACCATTCTGAGGGTCATGAAGAAGCTTTAAGAGGACAGAGTGTACAAACCCCAGCCTTTCATAAGCCCGATGGGCTCGTTAAAGTCACCACACCCAGTGACGCCATGCACGCGCTGTAGCCAGGCCGAGCGCGCAGTCTGACAAACAGCCCTGTCTCACAGCCCTGGGGTGGGATTATTACCATCACTAGGAAAACACACACGTTACTTAGCAACACAGACGTAACAAAATGAAGAAAGGGAAAAGAAAATGTTTCTCCACTGAACATAGATGGGCAGTCCTGAACTACAAATGTTTAACATCTGCATAATTTAATTATTTGAACCACAGCTGCTTAATTCATAATGTTCCTGTTATTCGGGTTGTCACTTGCAATTCTTATTAATAAAGCCCATGACTATAGATTTACACTGTAAAGGTTTTCTTGAGACTGTACAGCCTGATGATATCAGCATTTAACATTCAAATCAAAGCCATTTTAAGACTGAATGTTATTTGCATTTAGACCGTGTGAATGCCATCATGCATACAGCTGATTTGAATCAAAGCAAAATTAGAAAAACATGCTCATCGGTCAGGCTGTAAAACGCAAGTTATTGTTAATTATTTTCTTAAAGATATATTTCTTATCTATTGCTTTCTTATTTCCAAAATGTTAAACACCAGAACAATGATGAATACGTTTTTGTACCTCGGGCTTGCTTTGTGACCCAAAATATCATCTTACATTAGAGTTATGATGCTACAACCTGTCCCAATGTTATGGATTTCGTATTCAGAACAAGCCAAATGACAAAATCAGATTGGATGTCTATAATAACTCAACGTAGAGGTCCAAAATCATATTCTGTAGGTCATCTAACAATTTCTCAGGGAGTTGTTTGTGTAAGCCCCTGCATGCAAACATCTTATTCTTCTATCACCCAAATGATGACAGAAGGAAACTCCACCTCAGTTGCTGGCTCCTTAGGGACTGTGATGATAAAGACACATTGGTCAAGCTTGTATAATATTAAAGAAAAGCTATGAGTCACAATGCTTCTTCCACAAATTCTCTTAGATAAGATTAGGATCGACATAGCTCTCATCACCAAGATTGACCAATGCCCTGGTGTATTTAAAAATTCCACTCAACACCAGTCAAATTTCATTATTATACAAGCCTACAACTCTTGTCACTTGAAAGAGCCTGAGAGCTTCTGGCCTTTTTTCTGGAAACTTGATGGTGTCACTGGACTAGAGATATCTGAGCTGTTCTGTTGGCCCAGTCTGCACTGGTTTAAAATGTTTAAAGCAGTCAGTCAGAAACCATAGAACAGCACATTACATTTAAAAAAAAAAAAAAAAAAAAAAAAAAAAAAAACCTGACTCTTGGATTTACTGTACTTTGCAAATGGATTGCACACATGACCACCAGAAGGAAAGGACTACCAACAAGGAAAACTCTGTCTAGTTTGTTACAGCTGCAACTCTGCAAAATATCACACAAGTCACAACTGGTACAATAAAAATGTAATTGAGACTGTAATGATGTACATGAACTGTGCTCCAAGACCCATTCGTAAAGCAAATGCATGTAAAAAATAATTAACTTACAGAACACTTACAAGACTATTAAGCAAGTGGAAATACAACCTATATACTTAAGTACGATAGCTATAAACAAGCACTTGTGTGCTATTGGCTGTAATAGTCACACCATCACCCCATTCAGTCTGCAGACTCGCGGTCTATTTGGTCACTAGCACCGACTACTCACACGTCTAATGGAAGTGGCATTTTGAGCAGAATATTACGCCACATTCGTACTCTTTGCTCTTAAATCCACTTTCCCATCGCTTTACTGTTCGTTGAGTTAATAATCCCATCTAAGTGATGTAAATGCGATGGAAGTCGTTGATTCCAAAAGCAGCATTGCACTTGGGACATTTCCTCTGCCGATTGTCATAGCGAGACTTCAAGCACTCGTAGCAGAATACATGGAAACACTTTGTAAGCACAGTCTCCTTATCCCGGGTGTTACAACAGGGGCAACGCAGCTTAGCCTGAGGACAAACAGTTTAGAGTCAGTAACAATACTAAAAACCGTTACAAATAAACAAAAAAATAGGAATAATCCATTTTATTTGGTTTGGTAAACATTTCTGAGCATCTTATCTGTGTAGCGTTTCTTACCTTATACTGATTAATTTCTTCTTGCAGGATCTCATCTGCATCAGTATACATCTCCACCTTCTTCTGTTTCTCCAGCTTCCGGCGGAGTCTTGACAAGTCCTCCTAAAAGACACGCAGCGCCTGTTACATAAAAGGGATTCTTCTACATTTCTGTTTTCGTTTTCATGTGCGCATGAGTTTCATTTGTACCTGTGCGCGTTTAAGGTTGCCACTCTCCCTTTCACGTGCACTGCGGTTTTCCAACACCGAGGCCTGGATCTCCCTCAGCTTGGCCTGAGTGTGCTCCAGCTGCACCTTTAAGTCCTCAGCTAGCTGAGCTGCTTCCACTGCCTGAGCCCAAGACAAAACGTTAGCGCGTAGGCCGCACTCTAACTTGCACAGTTCCAATGACTATAGTTTTAAGGGGAAAAAATGAACACCGGGGATATGATGCACACCCGTGATGAACTTCTTACTTTACGCTTATGAAGCTCTAGTGCTTGTGTGCGTAGTGCTAACTCTTTCTCAAGATTAGCCAGTGAGCTTTGTAGGATGCCTTCCTTTTCCTCCAGCTTTTGCACAACCAGCAACTGAGCATCAACCTTGAATAAACATGACAGAGCCTTGCTTACTTTCACACTGCTGACATAAAAATATGAGCTTCATACAATTGTGAAAGAGATACTGTGCTTAGTTTTCCGCATACCTGGGTTTTGAAGGTGAGCACCTGGTCAGCCAGTTCTTCTTTCTCTTCTCGCAGCAGTTTGTAGATCTGGTTGGATTTGATTCTCTCGCTCATCAGCTTGAAGTTGGCGTCATCTTTCTCACGCAGCTGTTGCATTAAACGACTGTTCTGTTCCTGCATGTCCTCAAAAGCCTGACCAGTCACGTCCATCTCACTTAGCAAGGCTTCCTCTTCCTGAGCATGGCAACATGTACAAGACAAAAGCTTTCAGCACTGCAGAAATGAGTAAATTATAGTGTATATTGACATTATGAGCAACACCTTTATGGCCGGTTCTGATAACAGTATACAGATATAAAGTACAGAAGAACTAAACATACCTGTTTAGTGGCAGTGAGCTTCTTCTGCAGATGTTCGATGGTCTCCTCTGCCACTCGAAGCTTCCTTAGAGCATCTTCATCAGCCAGCTTCTTACTCTCCTTCCTCTCTCGCTCCTCCAACTCTCGTACACGCTGCCTCAACTCATCCACCTGCAAGAGCAATACAACGTTCACTGAACTTCTGTTGTACCTGCATGGATATATGTAGTTTATGCATGGATAATGGAGGATGGTGGAATTTGATGGCCACACAGACCTCTGCTTTTGATTTCCGCTCAGCTGCCATGAGCTGCACTTTGTCTCTCTGCTCCTTTGGAGCAGACTTGTACATGTCTAGCAGCAGTTTCATCTCCTTCTGAGACTCCTGTGCTTTCCTGACACACACACACACACACACACACACACACACACACACACACACACACACACACGTGTAATCAATTTTACACAGATACCAATGAGCATTCCTAAGAGACTATGCATATTTGAGGTAGGTTAGAATGATTACTGATGGTCATTCAGCAGCCCACTGGACAATCTGTATTTTCTAACATTTCAGTCAACTGGGATTTTATTTCATTCAACAGATTAACAATATTCTGAATAAGGTATCTTACCTGTTACTATAATTACTACTACTGTTAGGAGTAGTAATAGTAGTCATAGTATTAGTAGCAGTAGTAGTAATAATTTGTCATTATATCCTCATATTGATATTTACATTGTGTTTCATTAGCCCGTGTGAGTACAGTCTTCTGATTTGACAAACATATGATTATAATGTGTAACCTAGTGAATGAGGTAAGCTTTTAAATTCTCACAACCATAGCTATAAAACTACCTACAGCCAGGGGAATGATTTCTGTGTTGAAAGTAATATGACCACAAAAGAACATAGAGCTATGAACATGATAATCTTTTGAGATGATCATTTTCCTGGAAATTCATTCAAGAAAAAAAATGCAGGGAATTCTGTCAAAGCACAGTAGTTTTTTTTAGTGCAAAAAAAGCATTCTTGCCCAAAACTGAGAAAAACCAATAACAGCCATGACCTATATATGACACTGAAAATACTGTCACTAAAATGACTATTTTTAGAGCACTCCCACCAAAGCATAGCCCATGTAGTGACAACTTTTCAAGGAAATTCCTGCAAACGAGTTTGTATATAACCCATTACAAATGCATCAGACCCATGTCGGAGGGTGATGGCCCTAAGGCTGCCTAATATGACTGTTTCCTTAACACCAATAAGTCAACAATCCATCAACTGGTCAAATTATCCACAGCCTAGTCCATTATGAAATTTGAGATTTTAGAGAATGCCCAATGTACATAGAAATATGCATGCGTGTTTGCGTACATATCATAACTGAACAGAGATTTATCAGAACCTATTCTAACGTGTACAAACTAATACACACTTGAGCTCTGCTCTGAGCATCTTCAGTGTGTCCGAGTCTTTTCTCTTCAGCTCCTCATTGCGCTGCCTTTCCCGTTCTCGCTCTCTCTCTCTCTCCCTCTCTGCTTCTCTCTCGCGCTCTCGGGCTCGTTGCCTCTCCAGCTCTCTCCTCCTTTCCTCCTCCTCGTCTTGGTCGTCCTCTTCTTCCTTTTTCACATCCAGACCTCCGTCATTCACACTGTCCTCCAAAGTTAGCATACTGCCATTGTCTCCACTCTGGCACTTCATCTGAATAATAAAAGTGTGATAATTACCATCCTAAACTATACTACCAAATGTATATGGACATCTGACCATCACACCCACATGTGCTCTTTGAACATCCAATTCCAAAACCATAAGTATTAAAATGCAGTTGTTCCCCCTTTGCTTCTAAAACAGCTCTGGTCAGGGCTCTGTGCAGGCCACCCCAGTTCTTCCACTACAGCCTTGGCAAACCATGACTTCGTGGACCTCGCTTTGTGCATAGGGGCACAGTTAATCTTGGGCCCATTAATTCCAGTGAAAGAAAATCTTAATGCTGTTTATAAAGATAATCTAGAAAATTGCATGTTTTCAACTTTGTGGCAGCAGTTTGGGGAAAAACCACAAAAGGGGTGTGATGATGGTGTCCACATACTTCTGGCCAAATAGTGTACTTCATTTGCAAGGGATACAATATTCTAACAGTTGTTACAGTGTTGGATGTCAAGAAGTTTTAGGCCAAACTCATGAGTTATTTTTTTTTTTAGAGAAGTACAAATTTTGAATAAAAAAAACAACTTAGGTTTGTAGTCATAGATGATTTTGAACAATTGAAGATTATTTGTACCATTATAGATGATTTTGTACAATCACAGATGACGGTACAGTTGTAGGTGATTTTTATTTGTCATTTAGGTTTTTGTCAGTATACAATATCAGCATTAAAATTAATTACATGTGACAGAAATCTCTAAGTTGCTAAGGATGTATGAACTCAACCTTGTTGATCTCTGCCTGGGTCTCACGTAACTTCCTCTTGTATCTCTGCACATCCCCCTTGAGCTGGTGGTTATGGTTCTGAAGGCTGCTGATTAGGTGTCTCATTTCTCTGTTTATTGGGCCTACAGAGCAACAGCCAGTAAAGAATGAGAGACAATGACACTGATACCGAGGTATCGGTTGCAATATCTGATGCCTGAGATATGCTGAAATAGCGCCAAAATAATGAACACTCAGAGAACTGATGACAGGATACAGAACCTCCCACAGACTTCCCCACTTCCCCCATAGTTACAGTAAAGCAGTATGCCTGGAAATTCAATGCTGCAGTATTTATACTAACACACCATCTCTAACTCAATTAAACTTGATATAATACAGAAATATAAAAATAAATAAACAAACAAATAAATAAATCACTACCTGCTTGCTCATTGGCTGCAAGGTTCTGTTCAAACTCGATCCTTAGCATCTCATATTCCTTGCGCACTTGAGCTAATGTATCCTCTAACTGGATGACCTCCGTTCGCAACTTCTTCTGAAGAGACAACTCATCACTCTATAAAAATAAATCAGGATTATTTCAAAAGCATAGTCAACGTAAGAATTAAGGAAAGATAGATTTGGCACAGCGTATTGATACGAGGGCTGATAAATGCTTAAAACACTGGATCAGTGTCGGATTGCGTTTACTATATTTTGCAGTCGACACGTGCATGCGAACACGTGTTATGTTGACTGACAAGACAAAAGAGTTGAACACAGGACTTGATTTAACTTAACGCAAACCACCGTCATGCTTCTGCTATTTCGCTTAATTAAAAAAACCCAAAAAAAACAAAACATCTTGCAGAGAATCGGCTCGGATACAAAAAACGCCGTTAAAAATAGAAAAAACATATTTGGTGCATGCCCAGTACACAGTCCCCTGTATATTCTGATACACATACTGTACACCATATAGCGCTTACATTTTGAAGAGAACAATACACAGGAATTTCAAGCATCCACGATGCTCACCTCCATGTGCTCTATCTGGCGCAGGTGAGCATTTTTGGCAGTGAGCAGCAGAGCCCGGGCCTCGTCCAGCTGCGTCTTCACTCCCAGAGACTCATTATACAACAGAGAGAACTGAGACTGGAGACACTTGTACTCCGGTGTTTCCTTCACCACCTCCTCTGGAATGTTCCGAAGGTCCATCTTACAGAAAGACAAACACAAGACAGAGTTTAGACTACACTGCTGCAATACATTAATTAACTTTCCGATAACTCGCAAATAGGAAATCAGTCTAACTAGGGTCAATCAAGCCATTTGTACAAAATGTATGACAATATTTAACCATGTCACGAGTGTTGTTTTAGATCTATATTAGGCATACATAACGCGTAGACCTACAATCTTAACAAACCATATATTAACAGATCATCCAACTCTATGAAAAATATTTGAAATGAAAAAAGAATAATCACTTCCAGAACGCAAAATTTGTCGACATTTACAGCTTAGTATCTCACTGGACAGCAGTACCTTGAGTTTCTCACTCTCCCTCACTGCTTCCTGTAACTCCTGCTGCAGTTTCTCTAGCTCTGCCATGCGGCTATTGGCCAGCTCCTGGTTCTGCTCCAGCTCTGCATTTAGTGACTCAAACTGAAAACATAATAAAAAAAAAACCCCATTAACCTAAAACATATTTCTATATCAAATAGATTTCTACATGTTAAATAATTAATTAACATACACTCAGCAAACACTTTATTAGGTACACCTACTCATTCATGCAATTATCTAACCACAAAACCATGCAGATACGGGCCAGCAGCTTCAGGAAATGCTCACATAAACCATCAGAATGGGAAAAATGTGATCTCAGTGTTTTTGACCCTGGTACGAGTGTTAGTGCCAGATAGGCTGATTTGAGTATTTCAGTAACTTCTGATCTCCTGGGAATTTCTAGAGTATACTCAGAATAGTGTAATAAACATCCAGTGAGTGGCAGTCCTGAAAACAGAGACACCTTGTTGATGGTTCAAGACTGGTTCAAGCTCACAGAAAGATTGCAATAACTCAGATAACCACTCTGTAGAGATGTGGTGAGCAGAAAAGCGTCTCAGAACGCACGCCACATCGAACCTTGAGGCGGATGAGCTACAATAGCAGAAGACCATGTTGTGTTCCACTTCTGTCAGCCAAGAACAGAAAGCTGAGGCTGCAGTGGGCACAGGCTCACCAAAACTGCACAGCGGAAGAGTGGAAAAATGTAGCCTGGTCTGATGAAGCTCCATTTCTGCTGAGGCGCACAGAAGGTAGGCTGAATTTGATTCAGCGTTCTTCAGTGGCCTTCCCGGTCACACGATCTGAATCCGGTATCTTCATAAGGGATAAATAATAAGGGATGTGGTGGAACACGAGATGAGAATGCAGTATGAAAGTACAGCTGAGAAATCTGCAGGAGATGCATAATGCAATCATGTCAACATGGACCAGAATGTCAAAGGGAAGTTCTCAACATCTTGTGGAATCCACACCATGAAGAAGACCACCCCACCATGCATTAGTACAGTGTTCCTAGTAAAGCGCTCAGTTAGTGCATTTTAAGTATTACAAATACAAACTGTAAATTACCTTCTGTATGTTGAGTGTAATCTGACCCCCAGGTAAGCCACCAGACCTGCCAGTAGCATGGTAGCCTGAATTCAACTGAGAAGCAGAGACCGTTATTTTTCATACGTGTCGCACAAAAAGCTAATGACTCCAAAAGAAGCATACACAGCAACTAAAGGAAACTTTATAAAAACTTGGATTAAATTTGACTTCTGTCAGCTTGAAGTTGCAATTGTCGTTCCTTAACCGACCTGCTCAAGGGCCTCTGCTAGGTGCTTATTGAGCTTCTGCTCTCTCTTCCGAAGCTTCTCGATGTCCCACTGCAGGTCCTCCACGGCTGTCTCCATCTCAGACACTTTGGTCTCCGAGCTGGTCACTTTATCAACTAATTCATTATACTGCAGGGGAAAAGAACGAAAGAGAACGTTCTTAAATAAAGATGCGGTGTGTAATGGTGCATTCTTGTTCTTTTTTGTTGTTTAAACAGAAAAAAAAAACGGATATTATATGAAACACATTGATCTAGTACAGTTACGGAACGAAGAGTCTTTATTAAAGAACCAGACGTCAGAGATCAACAACAACTTCTGCTCATCGGCTAAAATAAATACACGATCTGAAATATACCCTCTTATTTTAGTCACGATTCAGTCTGGAGAAACAAAGTTACCATAAGACGTACGTTATGCACACTGTCACCGCCATGAAGTGCACAAGATTATTTGAATGAAAAGATGTGCTCACTTACACTTGCTGGGTAAATGTGTTGCATTATCTCGGATACATATTATTCGGCTATCTTTTACCAATAACAGATTTTCCCGAGCAGTGTAACACTATCCGACTAAAATCCCATGCCAATGTTTCAAATTACAAACACACTGGCAATAAACTTTTAATTAGAAACAAAAGCAAACACAGAGCTAGTACGTAAACCACCACTAGGCTGACTACTGATTACCTCCAGTGACATTTTGTGGTGTCTTCCTTGCAGTGACGAAGCTAGATCTTGTAGTTTATTATTCTCCTCTAGCAGACTGCGATTTGTGGCGATGGTTTCACGTGGACGGTCATCTTCACACACTAATGAAAAGAAGTATTCAAACGGTAAGTGTTCATTAACCTACTACTTAAATATTTAAAGCTCAGTTCAGTCGAAGCAGTTGTGGTTCCAGTAACCAATAAGATCACAGATTGCTGACCTGCAAATAACTGTGCATTTGAATGTAAAGACAAAAGCTGAGAGTAAAGTTAGCAAAACAAAAAGCCTGTAAATAAGAGTTTGCTTAAACCTGGGCTGTATTTATACACAGTAAACCATGTGTACACAAAGCACTGCTAGGTTACAAACAGAAGACTAGGTAAGTGACCGTCCCTGTTTCTAGCGTTTCCCCCAACAGTTTCAGTGACGAGTGTTTATGAGCAAAAGAAGGCAGAGGTCTAGGGAGTGCTGGGTTTTTTTTAGTTCTTAATTTTCTGCCTAGTGATTTTTGCTGACACCATTAAAAACGTAATGTTTTGCAATATTGGGTTTGCCTCATTGTTCTTGCCCAGGAGTGTAGAACAATTTGCATATGTAATACAACTTTCTAAACTTTTCTACAAATTATGTTGATAATTAACATAATCCCATACTGTGGAATCAAATTCTTTCTAAACACTAGTTTCAGGCTGAGAGGGAGAAAGACATACTGTAAGTGAATTAAAATTTGTTACCTGCTGCGTGAATACGGGTACACAGATCTTCGATGCTGCTGTGCAGGCGGTCAAAGATGCAGACTAAGCATGCCACTGCACCTTTGCTGAACTGCATCCTGTCCTGTAGCTGCAGGCTGAGCTCCTCTTCGCTGCTGTTATCCAGAGTGGAGAGGAAAGCCTTCGCACTTTCGCTCAAAGGAGGAGGTGGAGGAGGAGCTGCAACACCGAATAAGTAACGCGAGATTCAAGTAATGGCAAAAAGGAGAGCTGAGGTCATTGTGCGCTCTGAAAAAAAGCCTAATTAAAATTAAGGTAAAAGAAAAATGGGTGTTTACCAGCAATTCCATCCACTAATGGCACCTCAGGCAGCTTCTCTGCCGCAGCGGAGTGCCCCTGTTGCTGCCCTTTATCCTGATCCTGCAGCTGGAGTTGGTCAGACTGCTGCGGTTCCTCCTCGTCTGCTGGAGGTGGAGGCTGAGGAAGACCATCTTCTCTTTCCAGTGGAGTTGGCAAAGGAGCTGAAATATCAGGAGCAGGCAAGGGGGCAGCTGCAGGATCAGGGGCAGACGCAGATGCTGGAGGACTAACGGGGGTCTGTGCAGACGCTGCACCAGCCTTAGGTTCAACTCGCTGCAGTAACACTTGAACATTTTCTTCTAGCTGTGTAAAAAGAGGAGATTTTCATAACAGGGTTTATTTCATGTGTATTCATCATTTCATGGTTTTTTCCAACAAGCACATATGGTAGTGACGGTCAGGCGTCCACAAACATCTGGCCAGATAGTGTAGACAGGCAGACAGATACATTTAACAATTGAAGCAACATGTTTTTTGATGTTTGATGAAATGATGGAATTAACACACACACACACACACACTCAAAAGGATTTCTAAAGTCCTGTATAAATTCTTGAGGTCACTGTCTTTGGGACTTCTTTTACTTGAGTACTAGTGCAATACATTAAGGAACTCAAACTACAAACAAGACTGATCTCAAACAGTCCTTTCTAGTAATCTATGTATATATTACATATATTTTACAGATGGATGTAAAAAGTCTACATCCCCCTGTTAAAATCGCAGGTTTTTGTGAAGGAAAAATATTAAGCTGAGAAAAATCAGGTCGGAGGGTGACACGGTGGTGCGGTGATTAGCACTGTCGCCTCACAGCAAGAAGGTCCTGGGTTCGATCCCCGGGTCACCCAGGGTGTGGAGTTTGCATGTTCTCCCCGTGCGTGCGTGGGTTTCCTCCGGGTGCTCCGGTTTCCTCCAACAGTCCAAAGA
>JAQQZR010000006.1:9220006-9234255 GCA_030068235.1 Notoglanidium macrostoma | reverse complement strand
GCCCCAAGATGCTGGGATTGGCTCCAGCTTCCCCGCGACCCAGATGGATAAAGCGGTATAGATAATGGATGGATGGAAAATCACATCAGAACTTTTTTCACCCTCAATGTGAAATCACAATGTATATAAAAAAAAATTTTTGTTGCCGTGTTAGAAATGTTCGGACCTTCTAGTCGTCTAGCCAACAGATTTTGTCCCTTGTTCAAGTTGCAGATCCTTACACTTATCCATTTTCCTGCTTCCAACAATGAACTTGGAGAACTGACTGTTACACTTGCTGCCTTATACATATATCCCACCAATTGACAGATACTATTGTAACAAGACACTCAGTGTTATTCACTTGACCGGTCACTGGTCTTAATGTTATGGCTGATTGGTGTATATACATACAAAACAAGAAGGGATAATTTCTGCTATTTTGAACTGGCAAATCACCACCGTAGTCTTGCACACTAGTGACAAGGAACCAGAGCAGACAACCAACAAAGTAAAACTTATTTCAACTTAAAAAGATTATCAAGAGCTAAAGATAAAATTGATCATTTACATTTTAAACTTGTACTGAACCTGAAAATGTGACCTCATAAAGGTACACGGCATATAATCTTAAAGACGTCTTTAAGTAGCAGCTCACACACATCTGAACACTGGGACATGAAGCAGGTCAATTGAACCCTGTTCATACAGTGTATCACTTTGTTTAGTACCTGAGTCCAATAGCGGTTGACGATAAGCAGCGTGGCGTCATCAGTCGCCTGTCTTTTTTCCAGCTTCTCAATTTTCTCTCTCAGCTCATCTTCGATAGCCTGCCTCTGCTCGAGGCATTCACAGAGCTTCTTGTTCTTAAACTGAATGACCTTCATGTCCATTTCCTCCTGCAAAAACACAGCATCATTTGTGAGTCTGATGGTTGTTTTACTTGGACAAGAATCTGTACCACAACTACATGTAATGCCGCTTACTGTAGAAGAAACGCCTCCAATGCGAATAGGTTCGATAAGAGTGGTGGTGGTTTTCTCTTCTTTCTTCATTTTCTTTTCAGGTGGCCCTGGAGGACTGTCCCCTCCTGAGGCCCGCTTACCTACGGTGCCAGACATAGCTCCCTGATCTGAAACAAAAACAGGGATAAAGAGATGAAAACCCATTTAGAAATTCAGTGTTGTATCATATTAAGGGCGTAATGGCCAGAAACTCATTCAGGCGAACTGCTTTAGACAGACAGGTCTGTTTCTAAAGCTTTGCATGGTTAATAATGTAACTCTATTAACAGTAGCTCATTACATGGATATTAAAGCATTCTCATAAACCGCGATCTGTTCATTTCATTATCAGAGACTAGCACAGTGATGTGTTTACTAGCAAGACAGACAGCTACGACTCCATCAGAACTGATAACGGCTACATGTAACGTGAGTGACTTTCATATCGTGCATGAAAACAGCTACAGACAACTACTCCACAAGCGAATGCGAGCGCCAGTTATTATGACGAGAAATAATATCGCGGCTGAATGCTAGCTATACGAGTTAGCCAGTTAGCTAACGAGGTAGCCCATCAGTATACACGATGATATTTCACAAAAATAAACATCTTATCTCGTTCTGAAGCTATTCGGGTTAGCTGCGTGTTCATGATTTAAAGCACAAATACACCGTTACTCAATGCACATGAAATTGTATGATACACGTCTTATACCAGTGACAAACCTTTGCTAGCCGCAAAGACAGGAAAAGTGAACGGATGTGTGAAGATTGCTAAAGAGGAATTTTTATCTGCTCGCTTCACAATAAAAGCCATTATACGCGAACGATAAATTAGACATAATATATATTTAATAAATGCATAATAATTTCTGTAGATTTTTTATTATTTCGACCATAAATGAACAAAAAACGATAATATGGAAAAAAAAGTGTATTTTAATAATTAATGTTGGTTAAGTGAGGAATTAACAAAGACATTCTTGGGCTTGCTCTTATAGGAAAATAACCCATGATAGGGCGCTGTGATATATGTATATGGGCCCCCTAAGGGTCATAGTAGGAATTTTTTTTTTTCATAGCTGCTTTTATGTTTCCTCGCAATACTTTTTCGTTCCCTCGTTTCTTCGGAATAACAGTTAGGGTTTAGGGAACGCAAAAGTATTGCGAAGGAACAGAAAATCCTAAAATAAAATAAAAAAAGTATCTAAATATTCTAAAATAAATAAATAATAAAATAAAAATAAAATATAAAAAAATTAAATTAAATGTAAAAAAAAATCTAAATAAATTCCCCGCAATGAGCCTTAGTACGGAGCCCCCTAAGGGACATGGCTGGGATTTTTTTTAACTGCTTAGAGCTATATTTAATGTAGTGTAACGTCCACAAAATAAGTTACTTCCTTTTTTTCACTTTATAAATGAACATTATAGCAACTACAAACATTCGACCCTTCACCAACTCTCTCTCTCTCTCTCTCTCTCTCTCTCTCAGCCGATAACACAAAAAAAGCAGATTGTCAGGTCACCTAAAGCCCAGAAGACTCTGCTCTTTGACACCAAGAGTTCCTCCGTTAATGTTACAAAAAAAGGTTTCCTTAGAAAAGTTTCATCATATCGATGCTTACACATTTTTTTCCTTTTGTTAACAAACAGGATGTTTTTAATACATTTATTTTTAGAATTAGATTATGTGGCGCATTCTCTATACAAGTATATGTGAATTAGTTATCGTAATAGCAATGATAACATATTAAAAGGAATACATTCATATATTCCTGTAATGAGCCGTCATGATTATCAGAGCTGCTGTTGTAGAAAATTAATCAACGCATTCTGACCAATCAGAATCAAGAAGTCAAGTACTCTACAGCTTTGTGCTATAAGGACTTTTAACAACCTCTGGCTCAAAAAAAAAAAACCTCACAGGAATGAAATAAATGCCGTGTTTCAAAATAAAGGTACAGAAGCGTCTTGTTTTCCTTTCTAAATGAGCACCCGTGATTCCAGTACTGACTCACAGAGCGTTAACCAACTGATGTCTGGCTTCGTGTCATGCCTGTTAGCTGTTTTCTCCTTCAGAGAAAGACAAAAGCACTGTTTCTAATAGCTCTTATGTAGGTATACATCGTGTGTGAAATAACAGGGAGCCGTTAGCCAGGACCGTTGCTAGGAGACGGTGCAATACACAATATGCTAAAAGTCTTATTGTTGTAGCAAGTGTCTCCTGAAGAACTATATTCGAATTAAGGTCGTGTTTGTTTGACAATTTACTCTTCAAAGAATATAGAGATGAATATTGGATGTTTGGTAAGATTAAACAAAGAGTGTACATTAGAGTAAATATATATTTATTTAGTTTAAGATGGATTATGTTATGTATTGTTTTAGCTAACTGTTCCCACTGATATTGTAGGAGTCATGTCCTCCGAAGACCAGAATATTATTATGGTAAGTCACAAGTCAAGAGAGTTAAATGTCACTTATTCCACCTTGCGTTTAACAATAAAAGAATTGGATTATTGTATGAACTTGCAGGGCAGACCTCAGTTACAGTGATGCAGAAGAAATTACCAAGACAGAGTCTATATCAGAGATGTCAAGGTAATCTTATTACTGAATCTGGTTTTTCTCTGCATGTATTGTATACAGGTACTAAAGAACGTGACGAATGTATCCCTAAAAAAGTGTTCACTGTTTGCCTTATCTAGTATATTGTGCCAGGCCCTGCAGATCGAGGCTCCTGACCCACAGCGAGGCATTCTCCTCGAGTTGTACACAAACATAGTGCTGTTCTGCAGGCAGCAGAGGTTTAATAAAGAGCAAACATCTGTTCTTCTATCCATTGTAAAGAATGTACATCAGCTTAATACAGGTGACATTTTAAAGCAACTGTATGAATTGGTTTATATTGGGAAAGGATAAACTTGCCATATTGGTGCACTTTATAGGAGAACGGTTGTACTGACTGTAACCAGCGTGTTGCTACGCACGATTTATCAGCCCGCTTCTACTGCATCCATCACTGGAAAGGAAACACTGTAGGGCCATCAGTGACTGAGCATTATATGAGTGGGGGATTATTCTCAACATGTAAACATTATCAAATTATTATATTTATTACTGAGTTCTTATATACTCACGATCATCTATTAGGATACTCAAACCAGCCCATTTGTCTCCAACAACCATGCGACAGTTCAAGTCACCGAGATTGCACTTTTTCGCCATATTCTGTTTGATGAACATTAACTGAAGCTCTTGACGTGTATCTGCATGATCTTACGCATTGTACCGCTGCCACGTCGGATAACTGCATTAAAGTGCACGTGTGGAGGTTGTTCATATTAAAGTGGATGGTGAGAGTAGTTACTGTCCTGTTTGACAATTGGGCTTAATCCAAGCATCAAAAACTAAAAAAAGTTTAGGGGGGGGGAAGCTAAAATATTATCGTGCTCATTAAACAATGAGCCTAATATTTGAATAGTCGGATTATGTTTAGTGTCTGTGAAATCTATTAAAGGGATTAAAGAGGCCACTGGCTGCAAAATGCCCTCGTGTATCTCAACAATGAGGCTACAGATAATAATTGTATTGTAGCTGAAATAAATGGCCAGTGAATGGTTGTGTATTGTTTTATATGACACATACTTTATAATTCCCATATAACAAATACAAAATACAATATTACGATCAACTAGCCCTTCTTATGGTTTGCTTAGATATCTACTAAACATACTGAAACCTATAATAAATCATTTTTCCAGAAACTCCCCTCAACAACATGGATCAGTGTTTTACATACTGCAGTGATCTTCTGCTTTGTCATTCTGTTCGAGTAGGTACATTTTAGTAGGCATTTTTGTTACAAGTATATATAAAGCACTTTTGAAGTCTTGTTATTGTTATATTTATATTTTTGTTGTTTTCTGTTTTTCTAACTTTAGAGACCCCCTTTCAGTATAGATCTATTCAATTCAGAACAAGTGAAGAAGATTATAAAATATCTCATCAACACATATATGAGACACTACCTACTTTACAAATACGTATTTACACCTCAGGTAAGTTTGGATTCCTGTACTCTTCCCCTACTGCGAAATACATTATGTAAATATAACTGAAACGTCACATTAATAGAATTTGCTTTGTTCATTCTCATCACTGGGGCCAGATGTATTTGGATTTATCCTTGTCTTATGTTGGAATGCCTGAGGAGCTCCCTGCAGAACAACTGGAAACCTCTGGTACAGAAACCTAAAATTATTTAATGTCACAAGACCTTATTTTACTTTTACACCTCAAACATCACAGGTCAGCTTTAAATTATATCTGCACACAGAAGCAGTAAATGAAACTAAAAATGACGCACATGGAGAAAGTGAGCAAGAGACGACTTCTACAGAAATCCTGCCCACAGAGACAGACATGTCTAAACAAGGTACTCATACTGAATCACATTACCCTGAAAAACACTCATGTATATTTCGTTAGACAATAACCATCTTTGTGCCTGTATAACCGTGCTGAATGTTCCTGTAGATCTATCTCCAAAGAGAGAGCTGAGGACAGTTGTTCAAAAGGAAGTAAAGGAGGAAGTGATGCGTTTGACTGCTCATCTAGAAAAACGCTTGCAGGAAAGTAATGATCAGCTTAACGCTGCGCTCACGAAACTGGAGACTAGACTTCAACCTAAAAAGTAATGTCCCTGTAGACTCATTTAAAAACCGACATTTCTAGCTATTACTGGAGCTTACACTGAAAACCATGTATACAAATGAAATCATTTTTCCATTCTCAGGACACATATCATTTGCAGTTCTGAGTTATATGTATCGTCACGACATTACATTCCTTTTGTTAAAAACTTTTAGAAAATGTTAGCACTCTTTCCAAGGTTTACTTGAAATGTAAGGATTTATTTCATGAATCAACTTCAGAATATTAAAACATAAATTAAATAGTAATAATATATAACGGCACTCTTGATGGTGATGATGCAGATTTAGCTTAATTTTAAGTTAATACAGTACTCAGTGATGAAAACATGGTGTTTGGCTGTTAAATTAAAAGAAGACACAGATATATAGGTATAAGGGAAAAAATACCACAAAGTGAGCTGGAATGTAACCTTCATACACACTTATGCTCCCATAAATGACAAAATGTCAGAGATTTTATGTATTTACTTTACATTCTGCAAATTTATACTGTCCACTTCTACAAGTTCATGATTAGACATTAGAAAAGACATTTGCTAAGACGTTAAAAGTAACTTAGACATAACAATGGAAAACGCATCTCTCATTAATCATGAATAAATAGTTCTACTGTGGTTCGAGAAAGTTTGTGTGACTGGATTAACATGTGTTCCCTGAACTGTACCAGTTAAACAAAAACATACTATTATAACTCTTATTGAACAGGTTAAAAATAGAGATTAAAATTACATTTAGTTCTCAAGGTCCTCAAGACCAAGTAAAACTATTTTAGTGGTGTTCTGGAAAAGAGCAGCTCGGTTCTGTTGTTCTCCTTTCTTGACCCAATGTCCATATATGCGGAAAGCACAGCCATCAATGAGTTTGCGCACAGCTCGTATAGAGTAAGGGTCCCTCATTACGAGCTCTCGCGTCAGAGGTCTGGCTCGGTTGTAGCGACAGTACATACGGATACAGGACAAGACTGTCAAGATTAACACCTAGAACGATGAAATAAGAGACGTGAACAGGATACCTACGTTTTTTTTTTCAGAATTTTATTTTAAAGTAAATATCATAAGAAAAAAGATTACTGTAGGCTAAGCCTACCCTGAATGTCTTTCTGGGGCTGAAGCGCCGTACATCCTCCTTTTGGTACTGAAGGAAGAACGGATGAGTTAAGGCTTGTTCGGCCGTCAGACGGACTGAGGGATCCACCACTAAAAGCCTTGAGATCTAAGGATAAAAAGCAGTGTGAGAAAGTGGTATACGATTTTCTTTATTAAATTTCATAACTTAAAAGGGTTGAGAACATCCATGAAATACTTAATACAATGTTATGCTTAATATAATTAGCACATTGTAAACAATATATTAGACTATAGATATTATAATAAGACTTACTGTCCACTTTATTAGGAACAAGTGTACACATGCAGTTATCCAGTCAGCCAATCACGTGACAGCAACATAATGGAGGTTCACACATACAATTTTCTTTCACAATCGTAAAAAACCAACTCTTCCTCCCAATCACTGTGAAAATGATAAGTTTCCTTTATTTTTTCTGCAATGTTTTTGGGGGTAGAAACCGCATCCATCTCCCCATCTTATCCGCGCCCGCTAGCTTATCTCGGCAAACACTGCGGTTTGTCATGCGCACAATACTGACCTTTGAACCAGACTAGGTCAGAGTTCATGTATACGTAAAACATTTTTGGGTTTTAAAAAATCCGAAAAATTCCATATTTTCGTTTTCTAATCTACATCACTGCAAGTTTGATTTAAAAAGAATAACACAATTAAATAAAATTTTAAATGGAGCTCACTGGTGATGTAGAGTTTTCGAAACAAGCATTTAGCAATGTATGCATTATTAGATACAATTCAATGACATACAGTATATGGTCACGTGTAACAACTGTGCGTAGGCTTTAAAGGTGGCCATAATACTTCAAATAGGTATCCTCACATATGTAACACAATATATTGAGCCACACTTAAAATTTGGGCATAGATATGGTTCTAAAAATAGCACCCAAGAAGCATCACCATATAGGAACACATGTATGTATCCTTGGTTTGCTAAAGTGGGACAGAAATGCAGACACTAGGCTGCAACACTAACAGGCGGTGAACACACACACACACACACACACCACAGAAGACAGACTTGGTGACTTCACATACACTTAGAAATAGGACAATGAGTAGGAACATATTTGTTATATGTTATCTTTGTCAGGCAACTAATTAATAATGGCTACCAAGCATAAATTATAAGGTAATAAAGGTATAACTAATTTTAATGGTAACTGCACTAGATGCTTAGGTATGCTAGGGAACATTTTGGTGGAGGTCAGATAGCAGCGAGATCAAGGAATGTGCACATGTCATCAATTTGTCAACTTGTTGCTAAACATGTGAATGGTTTTCTGTATAAAGCAGCTGAGTCGAGCAGTGTTTCAGGAACGCTCTGCAGACCGCCTCGGATTTCATTGTTTCAATAAAAGCCTAATGTTTCTGCACTCCTTGGGTACGTGAGCTGTTTATTTAAGAGTTTCCACGACAGTGACTAGTCCTACATTTAGAACATGCCCCGCGGGCGACTCATGTGGTCCCTGAGGGCGACCTGGTGCTACCGTGTTGGTGACCCCTGGTCTAGAGACTGTTGTGTAAATATCACACACATACAGGAGATCAGCAGTTTCTTAAATACTCAAACCAGCGCATTTGGCACAAACAACTATGCCACAGTCGGAGTCAGAATTCATATTTTTATGTTGCTTGATGTGAACCTTAACTGAAGCCATTGACCTATATTTGTATGATCTTGTGCACTGCACTGCTGCTACATAACTGGATGAGTGGATAATGGATAATGAGTAATTGTCCCTAATAATGTGGACGTTGAGTGTATATATTTGATGAAATAACATTATGAGCAATTCCTTCTAAACAAACGCTCATGTTCTTTATAAATTATGATTCTTACCAAGTCCTTGACAGTATCAGACCGGTCATCCCACTCTGGAGAGCTAAACTGATACTGACCCTCCATGATCATTCTTAGCATCAGCATCTGTTTACGGTGCCAGAAGGGCGGAGATCCAGCGAGAAGAGTGAACAGAATCACACCACAAGCCCACCTGAGGGAAGACTAGCATTAGTAAACAGGAACTACCACTATTACTTAGAAAAAAAGACCAATACAAACAGAAAAGGGCTTTCATCTAAAATTTGCCTAAAAATCTACCTTCATACAGCAGAATGCTAGCCATGTTTATCTGCCTTCTGATGGTTAAATAGAGTACAATTCTTTAATGAACGTCTATGAACGAGATCAACTGAGACTTACAAGTCAACCTCTTTCCCATATCCGTCATGCGTTTCATCCATTGAACATTTCAAAATTTCTGGTGCCAGATAGCCTGGAGTGCCGCACAGCTCTAACACAAAAGAAAGAAAAAAAGTCGGGATGTAGTTTTATTCATGGGAAAAACAGGATGCTATGGCACTGCAGAAACAGCCACTCACCTCTCAGCTTTTCTCCAGGTTGTAGCTGCACTGAAAAGCCAAAGTCAGATAGTTTAATGTGACCTTGGTCATCCAGAAGGATATTTTCAGGCTTGAGGTCTCGGTGAATGATATTACGGGAATGGAGGTACTGGACTGCCTCCAGAAGAGCACGCATCATACTCCTAAATGGGAACAACGTACATTGCAGCAATTCACTAAGGAAAGAGATTAGTTACTTGATAAGTATATAGACTATAAAGGCTGTAGAACACACCTGGTCTCTTTTTCGCTGAGAGTGACCTTTTCTGTTAAGTAGTCAAACAACTCTCCTCTTCTCATGCTGTGTTGAAAACAGTGTGAGAGGTTACGTGATCCTTGATCATGATATTGTCATAAAGTACTGGAAAATGCTAATTACTACATATTAATTATTACATATATGTATTATTACATTATATGTTCTTATATTAATACTTTATCTGTGTGGTAAACCTGACGCATTTTGCTGTATCTGACAGCCAAATAATAATGAAAAATAAGGTGATTTTGACAACAATTGGGGATTTCTGCCTATAACATATTTTGAACCCTATACTTAACAGAAGTACATTTCTTCAAAGGTAGAAATGTTTATAACTTCCTAAACTAGGCTACTGCAAAATTGCTCTGAATAAAGGCAGGTATAAAGATATACACAGGTTTCATGGTCATTATTATCATCATTATATTCTCCAGTTTATTCATTACATATTAAATTTAAATAAACAAACAGCAGTTGCATTTAGGCAACCAGTTTGTTGGTGTCTTTCAGAGGAGTTTAAAATACTATAACTTCACTCAAGATAAAGATGCAACAGAGAAACATATTTCAGTTCAAGAAACCTATAGATTCAGAATGATATACAGTACAGAAATGTCAGTTTCACAATGTGAATGGTTTTCCCAGGTCACCAGACATATTGAATATGTTGTTCTATGACTTAGGGAACCCAGCAGAAAAAAAGGCATTATATAAACCATTACTTACAGGTCAAATACCAAAAAGATGAAGGTTGCAGATTCATAGGAATCAATAAGTGTGACTGAGAACAGAAAAACAGAAATCGTTTTGTCTTATTTTTCTGAACAGTACAGCATCAGCTGCAATAAACAGTAAAAGTGCTAGAACTCACTGATGGATGGGTGTCCTTTCAGCACATTCAGAACATGGATCTCTTTCAGTGTTGAGCTCTTCACCTCCTCCAACTGCTGGGCAGTCATCTTCTCTGCCGTGATCTCAATGATCTTCACTGCAAATTCTTGTCCTGCATGTTTGTTCACACACCTACGCACCACGCTGCTTACACCCCTACATGCAGATAAATGTTCTATATGAGCTTCACGCAAGACCAACAAGAACATCGAGGGAAACATCAAAAATAAATAATGCTGGTGCACAGCAATGGAAACTTTAATTATTTCATTTACCCAGAAACAGAACATTTCAAAGCATAAAATAGACCATGTGACCAAAAGTATGTGGACACTTGACCGTTTCTGAGCCTTTCCCAAACTGTTGCCACAAAGTAGGAAACACAATTACATAGAATGTCTTTGTATGCTATAGCATTACAGGTTCCCTTCACAGGAACTAAGGAGCCCAAACATGTTCCAGTGTATTTTATATTGTGAAATTAATGTTCTGTTTTTGTGTAAAGAATGAAAGTTTTTTTTTCGTCCACAATGTGATCATAATATTCAGTTTTTCACTTTTGCGGGTAACAAGATTTTAAAATACTGTGATTTTACTGCTGCCTTGTGATATGTGCAAAAGAGATGCATGTGTAAGTTGAGGAAAGCCTGTGGTTTTCAGACACCCACCTGCCGATGACCTCCTTGGACTCGTACTTCTGGTGGAACTCTTTGGCTCCCACCCAGTGGGGCAGTTCCTCTCCGAGCATAAGGTCACGAGTCATCGCCACAACCTGAAGAAGCAAATACAATTCAGCCAAGTTACTACTTATGCTCCTTAAAAAAGGGCTCCTCAATGCTTCTTTGTATGGTTAATAAATGTACATTTCTGAGGGGGATTATACCTACAACCTTTTGTTATCGAGATCCCTCCAAAACAGAATTGGGTGCTACACAAAAACTTTTATTTGAGTGTACTCTTATACGTTATGAGTCTACACTTTTTGATATTATACTTATTGTTGAATTCTTATTGTTATTCGCCAGCTTTACTAGTCACTTGAGTTTAATGGATTTTAATCCAAACTTTAATAACTCAAAAACACACAGGTCTATAAATAATGTCTCTTGGAGGGTCGGTAAGATGTTCAAGAATAATGATTCTTATAAACATCAAAATATTACTGTACACATTTAAATAATGGGCCTAATATACGTATATAACCATAAATCTGTACTGAGGTGGTCAGTGGAATTGACTGTAAAAATAAATTTCAGGTCACTGCAATAAGATTGGCAGCCACTGGCCTAAACTATTATGTAAAATCTTCACAGCTCAGACACACCAAAGCAAAAAAATTAAAAATTTAATAAAAATTGTACTCCTGAGTATAAATGAGTATGATGCCAAAGCATCTTTACACAATTGCCAGGATATTTTACGTGTTATATTTAGTCTTCCGCGTTATCAGTTAGCTTAGGTTAAGTTACCTAGATACAACTTCTAGGGAAACAAACTACTTAAACACGCTGAGCTTCTCCAGCAACTAGAAATCACTACTCACGTGTAGTTCCCTAAATCATAAAAGTCATTAGCTGGGCTGATATATTTAGATATCTGTTCAAGGCAAACTATATCGAAGTTTACAACATTGCTGGCCAACTAGAACTTCCCTGATACTATCATTAGCCAGCTAGCAAAACAAACAGGCAGCGCGAAACTACATCCGCTTCTTCTGTTGTTCACACTGCAGCTCATTACTGCCACCAACCAACCGGAGCAGGGGGGAAAGTAACCCCTGTTTATTCAGTGGCAAAATATTTTTTTCAAACAATACCAAAGCACAGGACGAAATTGTGACAACAACTTTATATAACGCTTCTTCAGTATGGTGGTCATATAAGTGCAGAATAATAACCCCTGTTGTGAGTGAAGCAGGGAGCCCAGGACGCCTGCGCTGAGGCTGGAGCAGCCTGCCTACCATGTTGTTATTGTAACTGATCCCCATTGTAACCCTCAAAAAGCAGCATTCAACACATCTCAACATTCGCCCCTAATTACAGCTAAGAATTTCATTCAAATCTCTATAACATTACGCGTCACAGTGGCATCTTTTTCGGCTCGAGACAGCTGCAAGTAAGTGTTTTTCATGTTGTTGTTTTTTTTTTCAGCATCCTTCTGATGTGGTTTTTAATATAACTGTCAGCCTGGACGCAATGTGCCAGATGAGCATCTACTACACCCGGGCTGTGACTGTAATCTGCGCTGTGTAATTAACTACATCATGAGGAAAACACACAGCTCATTCAGCCCGAGGTTTCTGTAACGCTACAGTGTATTAGATAATCAACATGGCGGGGGATGCTTTGAATTCCAGCGAGGAAAAGTAGCCGCGTCGCCTGTACTGCTCTCATCCATTTCATTTACAACGCGCCCCTGCAGTAATTATTACAGCGTTACAGTTGTGCTATTCAGGGTTTTGTTGTTGTTGTTGTTGTTGTTGTTGTTTCCTTCTGTACGGCTTATGGATTTATAATATGACCTTTTTTATAGCATTATCTTTTTTGGAACTGAAAGTGATTTAACGCTTACATAGACTTAAATCCATCCTGTATGTATGTATATGTATAATTCTGAATAAATCTTAACAGGTAAATATGTTGATGATATTTGCCGGGTTTTATGTAGAAGTTACTCATGAACCATTAAAATATTTCATTACACAATAATATTGCTCCATGTCCGCTTGCTGTTGTTGATTTTGTTACCTGGGTTCTCTGGTTTCCTCCTACCCCCTAAAAACATCCCAGTGGTGAACTAGCTAAACTGCACCTAGGAGTGGATGAATGAATGAATGTGCGTGTGCGTGTGTGTGTGTGTGTGCGTGTGTGCGTGTGTGTGTGTGTGTGTTTATATACCTTTACAAGGACCAAATATCCTCACAAGGATAGTAAGATATTAAACAAAAATAAGAAAAAAGAAAAGAGCCAAAAATCTTCCTTTTCATTACTGAGGTTAAAGTTAGGCTTAGGCTTAGGTATAAAATTAATTAGATGACGTATAGCTATAATAGGTGCAGCATAACTAATCATTATGTCAGTGGAGGGTCCCCACAAGGATAGCAAAGCACAATGTGTGTGCGTGGGTGCGCGCTTGCACATGCTACATATTGAGGACCAAAAAACGTATTTAACAAAAAGAGTAAGGACATTTTTGGGAAGTGAGGATATTTCGGGTGGTCATTACTTCTTCAAAGGACTGTTTAAGGTTTAAGACTTGGTTTCAGTGTTCAGGTTAGAATTAGGTTTCGGTTAGGGTTAGGTGTTTAGTCATGATGGTTAAGGTTAGGGTAAGGAGTTTAGTATGTGTGTGCGTGCACTGGCATTCTATGTACGGGTTCCCAACTCACACTCAGTGTTCCCAGGATAGGCTAAGAGTGATCCTGACCTGGATGAAGCAGAAGAATGAATGCATGAATAATATTGATTAAAGAACAAAAATACTTGTATACAATACAGTTGAGAACAAATGTCTGCAACTCCCGTGAGTAAAAAAAAAAAAAAAGAAGTAAAATGTTGTTTTTACAATTTATTCACAAAATATACAATTCCACACAGTTGAAAATAAAATCTGGATGTATCCTGCAACAAGAATCAGTGCAAGTAAAAATCAAACCAAAAAATGACATGATAAGTTGTTCTTTCACCTTTCTGTCTTCAAACTTTTGCACTCAATTACAGTATATTATCTACTCATCACCTGTGTTTCCGTAGCTGCACTTGCACCAATGCTGAGAATGCTTAATGTACACTACCGGTCAAAAGTTTGGGGTCACCTTCTAATTCAATTATTTCTTTATTTTTATGACTTTAAAAGAGA
>JAQQZR010000006.1:9201441-9219906 GCA_030068235.1 Notoglanidium macrostoma | reverse complement strand
ACAACATAGAAAGCAAAAAAAATAAAGAAAAACCTATGAAAAAGAGTAGGTGACCCCAAACTTTTGACCGGTAGTGTATGCTGTCAAGCAATTGTGGACCAACAACAACATTTATAAACCTAAATATACAGACATGCTGTAATAGAAACATCTATCTCTTCCTGTTAATTATTAATAATAATTAATGACGGGGTGGTGTGATGTGGCCGACACAAAGCAGAGTTACCTGTACCACACTTGACTGATTGTTTGATTGTTTTCCTATAACTGCATGTCCCAAAGAGTTTTATTCCCCCAGAAATTTGCCAAAGGTTACAATTTATAAATTTTGCATTTAAATTTTAATTTAACAACTTATAGTTACATTTAATTTTTGGGAACATTCATGAGACAAGCTAGTTTCTGTTATCATTTCCATTCTCACATCAGACCTTCTGTTTTCACTCCTTTAAAGTTAACAAGAAAAATAACTTGTCTTGGGAAAGGGATGGTGCAAAGTTCTTGCTCCTCAAAACTCCCCTTTGGCAAAATAAACCTACTCACTATTGTCTTTTTACAGAAAGCTTTACAGAAAACACTATCACTGATTAAGCATTATGCTTTGCTAAATAACAACACCTTTTATAATTGGTGTATTAGCTGTACAGCCGTGCCCAACATACAAGTCCCTCTGAATGAGTTGTTACTACAGCAACAGTTAATGTTACTGTAATGTAATATATTAGAATGAGAGCATTAATATAAACCTGTGATTTAAATTATAGTTGGCACTTTTGTCAGAGCTGCTGTTATAGAAAATGAGTCAATAGTTTCCATCCAGCACTGTGATATAAGCAATTATAATAATAAATTTGCTTCGGGTCTGCTGTGTTCTCTGTGATGGTCTCACTGAGTTTATTACGCTAACTAATAACAATAACTACCAGTAGAAAATCTGTGTAGAATCCAATAACATAATATAAAGGATAATACCAAATCATAACTTTATAACATTATGTTTTTCATGACATGAGCTATGTAAATGAATATGGTTTTGACTTCCATGCCTTGTAGCTGTCAGTCAACACAGCTCTGAATTTAGCATTTCATTTCAAGGAATATACAGTGTGTATGCCAAATACAATCTGTAACTTGACTTCGGCACTGAGCAGTAGCCAATGTCTAACTAGTACTGTACAGTTACTACTGATATAACACATACTCTCCAAAATTCTTTATGGGTATATGCCAAGTGACAAGTTATGTTCCTCCAAAGTTCCAGTAAAGGTTGTTTTTAGGTTTAAATAATGTTGTTTCAAAATAAAATAAAATCTGTGTGAATACATAAATGGCATGTGGTCACGTACTCAAAGTGGTCATCTCACAATTTAAAGAGCAAATTTGTTTTTGTTTTTTTTATCACTGGTTTGCAGTCTTGGTGTTTGTAGTGTCCGTGATAACAGTGACAACTTCACGGTGCCTCCTGGTGACTGGTGTTGCTGACTTGTCCATGCTCAAGATATTATTTTCAGACACTGAAGGGCTACACCACTTTACACAGTTTAATCTTAACACATCCAGATCCATTAAAGAAGGCCTAAGTAATGAACTGATGTGCTGAATATGAGAAGAATATCTGCATTGCTTTGGCCCCTTCCCACAACAAATTGTTATTCCTGTGTATTTCCAGGTGTTAAGATCTGTTGGGAACATGAGCCAAACACCAGAGACACCAACTGATGCTCCTGCTGCAGCGACCGAAGGTTTGGCATTTCATTTCACTTTGTAATGAAACAAGTGGCATTTAATATTTATTTTAAGTCTCTTGTTGTGCCAGTGGACATGCTCATTCTGTCATTTTTCTGCTGACAGTGCCTCCTGTTCAAACTGAAAGCAAGCAGCCAGCAGGGGGAAAGAAACAAAGTAAAAAGAAAGTGGAAGAGGTCGTAGAGGAAGAGGAAGAGGAGTACGTTGTGGAGAAAGTCCTGGACCGACGTATCGTGAAGGGAAGAGTAGAGTATCTCCTCAAGTGGAAGGGCTTTTCAGAGTGGGTATATATGCTGTAATGTGTGATGCAGGGCAAAGTGATTGTTTTCATAGTCAGCAATTTAGTTTTGCCATTTGCTCGTAAGAGAAAAATAGTTTATTTTTCTACAGTTGTAGCAATTTATAATGATGGTTTGATGTACAGTTGAGGTCATACACTCATGGACGTGAATGTCATGGCAATATTGAGCTTTCAGTCATTTCTTTGAACTGGTCTTGTTCTGGTGAAGAATGATTGAAGAATGAAGAATGATACAACATAATTCTTTAATAGAAAAAAAAACAAGAATTTTGGTGTTTTAATTTATTTTGGGTTTTCTGAAATCAACACAGGGTCAAAATTATGCATACACCCACTTAGGCAATTACTTTAGTGGTGCTGAAAGTTCCAAAATATCTTTAAACTTGCCAAGGCCTCTTTACTTCCTGTTGTTGATCATGATTGACTACAGCTGATAGCTTCTCTGTGCCAACACAGGAAGAGTTTGTTTGACAGCACTCATTGGATTGATCAACACACAGTACAATGGGAAAGTCCAAGGAGCTCAATGCAGATTCTCTGAGAAAGAGAACTACAGATTTACACAACTCAGGAATGTCTCTTGGAGTCATTTATAAATAGCTGCAGATTCCAAGATCATCAGATCAAACAATTGTATGTAAGTATAAGTTATGTAGCTACATTGCCAAGGTCTGGGAGAAGACCTCACCTGAAAGAAAATAATTTCAGATGGAATAATGAAGGAGAACTACCTCAGAATCCTTCAGCATAATCTTAAACCATCAACTAGACCTTTTGTTTGTTTTTTTTCTTTCCCAATTAATTTAGTCATGCATATTCTCCCTAATTTAGAGCTCATGGATATAGAGCACTTTCCTCCGAGTGTGTTACACGCCCCCTGCCGTTACATGTGCAGCAGTTCAGAAAGATGCAGTCAGCTGTCTTCCTATGCCTCAGAGGAAGCATGTGATAGTCTTCGCCCTCCCTGGTTGGTGGTTTTCTTGTGACAGGGGAGAGTCGTCCGATGGGTGGGAAATGGACACAACTAAATTAGGGAGAAAATTGGGGGTAAAAAAACAAAAACAAAAAAAAACAATTCGGCCAGAAGCCTGTTGATTGCTTCCAAAAACATCTGGTCAAGCAGAAACTTGTTAATGGACATTTAACCAAATAATAGGTGTGCTCTATGTATATTTTTGACCCTTTGTTGCTTTCGGAAAACTAATTTAAAACTATTAAAACTAACACCAAATTGACTTTTTAAACTTCTGACCTCAAATGTTTACTGTCTGTGTATGGATTTTCAGTCAAGACAACACATGGGAGCCTGAAGAAAATTTAGATTGCCCAGACCTCATCGCAGAATATCTGCAGTCCCAGAGAAATGCTAATGAATCAGGTGGCAAGCGGCGCGCTGACACAGATGGGGATGGAAAGGAGAGCCAGCCTAAAAAACGCAAGGATGAGGTAAGGATTTTGAAGAACAAGAAAGTTCATTTCTTAGAGGCTAACTCAACTTCATGGGATAAACCATGTCTTAATTACCATTCCTCTAATTTAGCCAGAGAAACTCAGAGGCTTTGCTCGTGGGTTGGATCCTGAGAGGATCATTGGTGCTACAGATTCAAGCGGAGAACTTATGTTCCTCATGAAATGGTGTGTATGGAGCGGGATGCCTGGTTTAAATCTGCCTCACCTCAGGTCCTGGATTAGATCATCCAGTTCCTGTTCAGTATCACTTCGAAATCTAGTGATCTCAAATAAAGTGATTTGTAAAAGTGTGCTTCTTTTCATTCACAGGAAGAACTCTGATGAGGCAGATCTTGTTCCAGCCAAGGAGGCGAATGTAAAGTGTCCACAAGTTGTCATTTCTTTCTATGAGGAGCGCCTCACCTGGCATTCTTACCCCACTGACGAAGAGGAGAAGAAGGATGAGAAAAACTAAGCAAACTATTGGGAGCTATTGGGAATATATACAGCTTTCATCATCTGAAGTAAAAGGCAGCAAAAGGTTTATATGATTTTACAAAAACACCAGTGAAACTCACAGCACCTCAGGCAATTAAACAGCATCTGTAATTTACATAGGCTCTGGTATATTTCAGTCATAGCGCTGCTACTGTAGCTAAATCCATTCAGTAGACTACTACTTTTTCTGTTTGTTCATTTTTTTATCTTGATCATGGAGATAGAGAGCAGCTGGGCAGCTTCTTTAACCGCATTGTGTCCTAGAGCCTCTGTAGATTACAGCGATGGCCATTTCTTAGCAGTTTCCAAAAGGCTTTCTTTAATAATATTCCTGTATTTCCAGTACATTATGCTGATTTAAACATATTAATGCCTTAACTGAGATTATAAAAAAAACAGATTATGTTTTATACATTTTCCAAAAAGCAAGCCAAGTGAATGATTCCTGAAATGCCCTTGGAGGATTACATGTACAGAGGTGTTAGTATTGACCAAGAGTCCCATCTAATCATACTGAAAATTCTTTATTGAAGTTCACTCTTACCAGCAAACACAAATCACTGTTCTGGTTCTTACTTTAGGTGCTACTGTTGAATAGGCCCATTTTTTGTCAAACAACACTGCACAAAAAAAACTACTTATTAAAAGTTTGGGGACATCTTGGCTTTTTTTAAGAACCGTAAACAGACCACAAAGCTGTGCAGGAGATATTTGGAGAGAAAGACAAAGTTGAATGAAAACACTCTGCCCAGTCACCTGGCATTAAGAGACTTTAACTCAGTTGAGCTTGAAGAATGGGAGTAAAAGGTTCGAGAGGTGTCCAGTCAACTTCTCAAACCTCTGGAAAGTCCTGCAAGAGGCCCAGCAGAACAGCTCTGAGGAACGCCTGCACGAGCTGACTTCTTATGAAGAAAGTGTGTGCAGTAGTTACAGCTGCTAAGGAGATGTTTTTAAAATGACCATAATGGCTTTCTGATTGTAAATTATAGGCAGAAGCCATTGCGTGATATTGTCCTCGAAATAAACTAGATGAATACAAACTGCAAATTGGTTAATACATTTAAATCAAAAAACTATTTTGAAAAGCTAGATGCCCCCAAACCGCTGACAGTGTTCGTTTGCACAGTGAGTTTCATGACCTTTTATATTCATGGTTTATTACCATATTGTAAATCGAGTGTAGTGTCCATGTTCATGAGTTCAACTTAAATTGCCTCATTATGTTCTATGAATCATGTATGTATTTTATTTTTTACACTAAATCATTCCTGTCAGTTTAATAAAAGTAGGATTGATGTAGTCGTTCTTGTTTTAATTCGTCCATCACTGGAAGTGTTTCGCATGTATGAAGAATTATACAATCTACAATCTGAAGCGTACACATTTCCAACTTCCCAACGTTATTCCTGTAGAACAAGTGAGCCTTGATGTACTCAAATAAATGATTATGTGCATAAATATTTGCATGAGAGGGAACTGATTGTGTCAAATCCTGCTTGGCTATCAAAACACTACCGTCCCTGCACCTGCGTTTATTTTTCTCTCATATAGTATATACATGCTGTATCCTAAACTTTATCACAAGGCAAAAAAATATAACTTTGGAATTAAAAAAAAAAAAGAAAAGTTTATTAACCAACAAAAGAACAATTCCCAGATTGCCAGCAAATCTTTCAAAATAAACGAAACAGGAAGTGAATCAAAATCAAAAGAGGTGTCAGAAGGCCTGGTAAAATACAGAGGGCCAAAATATCATTAAATCAATGTCAACAAACAACATAAACATATTTACAAAAACAAACAAGAAACACAAAATAATAATAATAATAAAAAAATCAGTGCATGAAAACAAGTAGTGACAACAGAAGACCAGGAACTTTTTTTTAAGCATAATTTCCCTGCCTGATCTTTTTGTTGTTGTTGTTGATATTTAATTGATTAACTTGATCTACTCCATACCTATTAAATATCTTAAAAGTTCTCTCGTCAAAATAACAGTGACTTTTTCTCCTTGCATATTGAAAAAAAACCAGACAGAGTGCACCGTGTGCAAAGTGCATTTCCTGACAAATTGTCATATTATGAATTGCAAATTCAGTCGACTTTTAACTGATTCTTAATGTATGCTTATTGTGGCCGAAATACTTATTTGAGCATTCAGTTCATACTTAGCACACTACTTGATGGGTTTACAGAATACTGATTTACGTGCATAGATTTGACACTTTATAGCAACATCTTTAGGACTGTGATTTGAAAGAAGGTGGTCTTCAATCCTATCTGCAAAGAACCATTTTAATACCACTTACAATCAACACTCCGTTCAACTGACCTTGGCTTCCAGGCGACTCTTCTCAGCTAGAATGAAAACCTTCAGCCCAGCCACGCTGCCCCATTGTGGCCATAATTAAAGTCCCTTGGCCTAGATGAACTGCTTAATAACTTTTAATGTTTATTTGTCTGAGTGCAGGCCCCATAAGCTTACACCTGTCAAACGGTTACAGTAATAAGGTTGAGTTGAGTGCCAGTAATGTGCTTTGGCAGCCTACACAGTAACGGTACAAACGCTGTTATAAGAACTTGATTAAAAACCCAACATAAATAGTGACTGGAAATCACAAGAACAAAACCTACAAATGTTAGATATGAGGGTGCCACTTATAACATTAAGGTTATAATCGGAGTTACATTTGAACGAGTCTGTGAATTTTCAATTCATAAACTATGACATAATTGCTATCTTTACATACAACTATTTTTGACAGGAAAATGACTCCACTCTTGCGGCTCTGCACATGTGCAGTGTAAATGTGAGCAATGGAAACCAGTGGAAGTGAATAAACTATAAAGATGTACATATCTGGTAAAGATTAAAGCTTTCTTATTAGTGCTTAAGCTCCATTTCAAAGGTGTTATATAGTTCACATGTATTCTAGTCTCCTGAAAAGTTCTATAGCAACTTTTATGCTGCATTTAATCATGATTCAGTTCTATTGTGGTACATGCTAAGCAGCTTTTCAGATCTCCATGTGATTTTATTGATTAAACAGGAACATGGTAGTGGTCAGTAATTTGTCCGGGGAAGTTCCACAAAGTAAAAGAGAAAATGAAAAAAAAAATGGGATGTTCACTTTACACATTTACACATTGGTTCATCCAAAAAGGAACTGCTACTGAACTATGCTCTAATAATGTGAATATGAAGCCAATATTCTCAGTATCTCAGAGTATCTTGTTAAAAAAAAAAAAAAAAAAGAGCATTACAGAAAACTACTGCAACTAAAAGAAAATGTCTTGGAGTGAGAACTTGTTGCTTGAACAACATAGCAGTCCAGTAATAAGCCAGAAAGTAATCGTCAAAAGCAGGTGACGAGCTGAAATTCAGCATAACAACTGTACAGGTTTTTTTGGTTGTTTTCATTTTCTTTTTTCCTTTTTAGAACGTCCAGTTTAAAGCAGTGAATCGCTCGACACAATTCAGGAGGGGAAAAATAAAAAAAATTTAAAAATCAGGCCTGTAGCTTATGTAGAAGTTTATGCACATGGGAGGAAAACTATGGCAAGATTCAAGGAGGAGATTCTCACCTTTAAGCCTGCAGAAGAGGAACGACTGCTAAAGACTGAGAGCTTACAGCCAAGCGACAGAGATGATTTACAGCATTCAGCAGAGCACAGAAGCTGATTTATTAGTAATGCAGTGTGCATCTTTACTCAGTATTTCATTTTCATCTCATTCATTCATCCAACCTCAATAATTACCTCAAACTCATTCTTAACCATTCTACTTTGTCCGACTTTTCTTAATTCCATGGCAAGTGGCATTTAACACCCAGAGAAACCGGTCAGGTTTCCTATGCAACTGTCCGAAGGAAATATGTCATTTCCTTGTTGTTATGTCACTGAAATCACATTGGTGTAGATACACAAGTGACCACTGTGATGGAACTGGAAACAAAAGAAATGCACAACCGTTGGTTACTATTAAGGCTATGCTTTCTCTTGCATTTGTTTTCTCAACACAAAAGTTCATCTTCCAAATTCTAAGGGATTCTCCACCATCTTCAGAACGAAGGGCCTTCTTCTTTAACACTAATGGACTACCAACAGGGTGTTCACACCCCCTAGAGGCCAACATTAAAGAGTCTAATGACCTTTCCAAGCCGATAATCAGCTAGCCTTACGTTCACTGTGTTTTTGGGATCTTGATGGAAATGAAGGTCAATTCCTCAATTTATTCTCGGATTAGTCAGTGTCTCCACCGCTGCTGTTTGCCTCTTTTACTCTTCTTAGATTCAGTCAATTCACCATTCTGGTCATACTCCAAGTAAAACAACAGAAAATCGATACTTTAAAAAGCAATTCTGCTTCATATTTTCTGGAGAAAACATTTGAACCAAAGAAAGAAAAAAGGAGAAAACCTATTGCAGGAACAACACTGACAGTGCAATTTTCTTTTCCTTGCTAGAATCTTCTCAAAGGAAAAAAACAGCATTTACCTCCACCTTATAGTAATTTTTTTGTGGTGGAGCCTTGGCAGCAAAAGAAAGGAGCAGGTCCTCACTTCTTTTTGTCCTTCGGTTTCTTGTCGGGCTTCCGGCTTTGCTCAAGAGTCATGCTCCGTGGCGTAACGAGCACGCTTCCATCAGCGCTGTACTGCAGGCAATACTCACTAGCAGAATAAGGCCTGCCTTCTTCATCACGCAGCTGGCTGAACACCTCCTGATAAAGGACCTGCACCTTCTGCTTCATCTGCCTGATACAGCGCAGGCACTCCATCTTCTCCTTCAGCAGCCGGGCTTTGTCACGCCGCAGATCCTGCACACCTTGCTCAAGGTTGATGATGGTGTCCAGTTTGCGTTTACGGCAGTTCTGCGCAGCCATTTTGTTTTTGCCACGTCTGCGGATATCACGGATGAGGGAAAGCTGGGCCTCGCTGAGATGGTGTTTGGACAGAAGCTCGTTGAACTCTTCAACAGGAAGGTTGACAATTTTTTCGTTGGAAAATGGGATTTTCATGGCCCTGGCCCGGCGTTCATCGCGGCTGGACTGCTTGTTGATGAACTCTCGTTGTGGATGAATCTTGGTTTGTTGTAGGTGCTTGTCTCGGCACTTTTTACTGCAGGATCCAAGCAGCTGGGGCTGCTCAGGGTATGAGGAGGCCAGGGGCAGATTGTAGGTGTGGTTGTGATTGATGCTGTCCAGCTGTGGCAGGTTATGAAAATGAGAAGGATCTTGATAGCTCATGCGGCACAGCTTGCTATATTCAGGCTGGTAGCCTCCAACCGCTCCCTCCTCTGCTTCAGTAGTGGCCACTTCAGAATCTGTGCTGTAGCCCACAGCACCTTCCTCAGAGAAAGTGGCAGAGGTGGAAGAGGAAGATGCAGCCGAAGAACAAGACGTCTCCGAGTTGCTGGGAGACACAGGGCTGTGTCCAGAATCCAAAGACAATCCAGAGTCTGAGTCGAGCTCATCTTCTAGTTGAGAGGCTTGAGCCTGACTGAACCCTTCCTCCATCGCAAGGTCTAACAGGCTAATTTCGTCCAGCATGGACTCCTCCAGCAGGCTAACAAAGGGGTCAGGCAGCACTGGAGAGGACGTTAAGTTGTTGGTGCTGTTGAGTGGTGGGAGGAACAGCCCAGTAAGATTTGTGACTCCAAATGTTGAGTTGATATTAGATGAATTGCTGGAGGAGAGCCTAAGGGGAGTAGGCCGCTGCCCGACAGAGGGACCTAATTCGGCGTTGAAAAGGTTGGGGACGTCCTGGCTGCAGCCTGGGAGGGACGCCTGATGGAGGCTCACATCCTGGTTGATCAAACTGGATTGTGGAACACCAAAATTTGCCACCGTGCCTGATTCATTGGTATTAGTACCAGTGTTATTCAGGTCGCTGTTGAGATTGGCGTTTTCTGCTGTATTATTCACATCCATTTCCTAGGTGAGGGGTGAGAGACAGGTACTGAGTGACTTTGTCAAATTTTAACCCACTATTATGCCATGATCTTATAAAGAATGTGCAGACAATACAAACCTGCAGTTCCATGATTGCCATTATGTCCTGCCATTGCTGTTCCAGGTCTAAAGGAGCATCAGACTGAGGCAAAGGGGCAGGCAGTGAAAGCCCTTGAGATGTTGAAGGAACATTTTCTGCTGGTCCTCTCAGTTGAGGGGCAGTTTCTGTAGCCTGGAACTTCAAATTGACCAGGGGAAATCAATTATTAAAATAATCTCTTTCTCAAAACAAAACAAAACAATAAATCAGTCATTCCTGATAACACTGGTAATTGGCAAGAAGCTGATACCTCTGATTCCTCTCCAAAAGGGAACGTGGCCTCCAGAAGCCTCAGGCATTCCTGAAGGGACATAGAGGTTTGTGTGCCAAGGCTGGAGAGCTAGAGAAAAAGATAATGAGCGAGGTTAATGCCTCGTCAAGGTCAAATTGCTCAAGCTGTGCATGATCGTTAACAAAGACCCTGTGGATAATTCCTACACGAATGACATGGATATGCCAAGCAGAAAATACGAAAGATATTACCATTAATCATATTCATTCTTCAATTCACCTATTGATATAGTTTACTCAATTTAACCGATTATCAATTTGACTGATTACACACATTAACAAGCTTTAAAAGCAATACCGTAAAATGAGCATGGACTTTGTTTAGAAATAAGTTTTTGGTTAAAACTAGAATAAAATGTGTGCAGCTAACAATCTACTGGATCCTAAATGCAATAAGGAAATCCTAAACGCTGCCGTTACCTATTCTAGAAATATACACCTCGAGAGACCTTGTGGTACAATGGTAGTGCATCTAGAAATACACAGCAATCCTCATACACTTCAGTCTTGCTTAACCCAAGAAGTATAGAAAGCTCAAATACATTAACCTAGACCCTAAAATCTAACTGACAACATTCTTATTCTTATTATTAACAACGCTACCTCTTCAGGTATGCTCTCCCCGGTCTCTCCATCCACAACTGTTATGCCCTGACCCGCCTGCAGATTGATTCCATTTCTCCAGGCCTCCTCCCGTTCACCTTCCTCCTCGTTTGCCTCATTTGGTTTTTCAGTCTCACCATCCTTCTGCCTGCTGCTGTAGTTAAACACTTCCCGTCCAGCTCCGAGGTCAATATCCTGTCTCCAGAGGATATCTATAAGGTCTATGTCCTGGACAGAAAAATGGAGGACCATGTTGAGCTCAGTACACCGTGTAAAGAAAAGAGCTTGGCCCTGGGATGTAGTTAAAAGAAGAACTGTGACTGACATTGGGGGGAAAAATCTGAGCAAATTTTCATGCAAATGTGGAAAAGACATAGTTCAGATGTAAACCATCATAGAATCTATGGAAAAATTGTTTTCCACTTAAAGGACTCTTTTCCAACTTAAAGGACTGTGAGGTCATCCTGGGTCATCTTCAGTGGTGAAATGATAACACCACTACAATAAGGTCAACTGACAAGCAGAAAGTAAATGACCTTCCTCTGAAGAACAAGTTAAATGAAAACTAAGAATGCAACTTTGAAAATGAAATGTTACCTTACAATTTGCTACGTGGGATTTTAAAAATGCTTGCCTAACTTACGCCATGTCTGCAACTGATTTGTAATCCTCCATTACATCAAACTGACCCAGATTCTAGGAATGGATTAGGCCTGATGCCTTTTAGGTATTTTGCAGCTGCATTTGCTAAAAATAAACACCAACACCTCAACTCTTTGCGATGATTATGGGGGAAAATGACAAATATGAATGTGCTTCTGCTCTCCTTAAAACTGCCTGCTTGTAATCTCAAGGTTTCTTTTCAGCAATAGTATAGTATCAGTGGTATCTCATACATACATACATACACACACATCATTCATTACTACCTAAAGAGAACAGACAATACTATAAAAAAAAAAAAAATCTCATGCCATATGTATGACCTTAGGTCTGGAGGAACAAAAAGAAACCACACATAGTGGGAGACAGCAGCCACACCCATTTGGGCCACCCTCAAAATGCAGATAGATTTAAGGTAATGGGGTGACTCATCTATTTGAAGCATTAACAATTAAAAATATTAGAAAAAGCAAAAAACACCAGTGTCACAACAAATTTAGTAATCCATAATAAAACACTGCACCTCTTTAGAAAGCTCATCAACGCTGTCTCTGTTGCCTTGCTCCTGGGTGGCCTCAGGGGCCACAGCGCCCAAACTGTCCTCTCCACTAAGGTTGTAGGTTGACTCAGAAGTGCTGCCGGCCCCTCTCATGGCCGAGGGTTCAGGGCTGTTTACGTCCTCCAGGCTACCGCCATTGTCCAGAGCAATGCTGGGACTGGACTGGCTGGCTGCAGACACCACAGTCTCGGCAGTCTCACGGTGCACCAGCCAAGCGTTCAGCTCAGTGCTAGGCACACGCAGGTGATCCAGAGAGCGCACCTGATTCAGCAGCCGACGAATGGCAAAGAAATGGTCCAGGTCCACGCTTTTCGGATGGATGCCATAGCCGTCCAGGGTGTTGCGCAGGTTGTGAAACTGTGTCTGTGTGTAGGCTGAGCTCGGGCCCAAGATGATTTCACGGAGCGGGGGCAGCTGACTGTTTAAGTACGTGTCCACGTCCACCCGCACCCCAATGAGACTCAGGAGGATAGTGAACTGAATCAGACCCTCTGTGAAGTACTTTTTCAAGTAAAGCATTTCTTGGCAAACAAAATGAAAGTTAAAAACAAAAAAACAAAAATCTAACAAACGAGGGTCAAACTGGAACACTTACAGTCAGTGTTTTATATTACATAAATAATTCCTAAATATAGAGAAACCATTACAAAAATATAGCGTTTTTACAAAAACATTGATTTGTGGCAAAAAGGGGGAAATTGGGGGAAATGAGGGTTCCTTTGTCCTCAGTGGCAAATGTCTATCCTGTCAGATGCTTAGATCCCACCAATGAATTCTCAATTACTCTTTGAAAGCTCCTCCAATCTGCATAAGGAAAAGGAAAATGAGAATCAGCACAACATTCCAGGTTCACAAGGTACAATGATCATTTTCATATGGTTTCCCCTAAAGTCCGATTCCTCTTGGGAAGTTTGTTAGCTTGCAGCTCTAGCATTAACGCACGTTAATACCTCCCTCATCTTCGTGCCATCACGAGCCCATCTGCCGACTATCCTCCCACTCGGCAAAACAAACAGGAATAATACACGTACAATTTTCCTCACGCACACCATGAAAACAGTAAAAGTATGATATCGGTTACTGAACAATGCCAACGACCTAGAAGCCCGTTAACTGTTCACCGAATACGAACGATATTTATTTGCTTAACATCCAGGAAGTGTTATTTCCTACTTCCGCTATCGGCACTGACCAGCAACGTTAGCAACAAGTGGCGCAACAATGTCTGATTGGTTGAAGAGCTTCTCGCAGCCCAATGAGAAGCCTCACGGGCCAGTGTTTCTCATATCATCACCAATGAGAACGTTACAGGGGCGGGCATTGAGAGGAATCTACTGGGTACACCGAATATATCAAAACAACTTCAACAATCTTAATCGGTTTTATTTATTTATTTATTATATACAGACAATGGAACGCGTAAAAATGATTTCTACTAAGTTAAGAAACACTGGAAGGTTCTATACATTAGCACCTATAGATTATACGTTAGCAAAGGAACAACAACTAGCCGGCTAGTTCCACAGCCCCAATGAGGCTAACCGGCTAACCTAGCTAACTAGCCAGTTTTCTAACACTCTTTTCATACTTACGCATAAAGAGTTTATGGATAAAACAGCCCGAAATGTCTAGACGGTACTCTTTAACAGCATATAGTAGTCCCTTTCTTGAAAAATTCACTTATTTCTATAGATTTACTTATTGTTATCGTAGTCCACTTGTCTTGAATGGCCCACCATGACTTGCAAAATTTCTCCCTTGCCGATAAGTTCCCAGACAGAGGAACACGTTTTGATAACGCGCATGCGTAGAATATTCCAGGGCTCAGGTCTAAGTGAGCTCACTAATCAGGAAAAACAACAATGATAACCGCCCCCTTTAAAGTGAAATAAATTCTAACCTTGTCGCTTTTCTTCGTCGTGAAAAAAAAAACCTGATCGCTTTCATTTTTAACATTTTTTTTGGCAGCAGCGTTATGTCAAAATGTTGAATTATTATATGATAAATTCCTCAAAATATTGACTTATCTCAAAATTCTGACTTATTACCTCAAAATCTTGACATATGATGATAGGGCTATACAAATAGTGAAAATACTGTTAGTAAAATATAATGTAAAATTATCTTAGCCAGTACATCGTTCTGAGCTGTTAAACAGGAAACCCAGTTAGCTAGCTTTGTAGGCAGAGTTTAATAGCTAACAGGTATTTGATCAAATGATTTACCAAATGAGGAATTCATACACTACACAACGCCTGTTTTTCTTTTATTTAAACTAAGCACATTTTCTATACATCAACCGACAAACAAACCCTCTTCAGTTAGTTAGATCACTCCCATTCCTTGTGTGAATGGAAGGTGGAGCTAAATGATCAATATTCAGTGCAAAATCACAAATGTTTCTTTTTAAAAAATTATTTGGCAGTTAAGAAAATCTAAATATTCCACAAAATAAATGATTATTCTGGTATTAAAAAGTAAAAAAAAAAAAAAAAGAAGAAAGACTTAATTGAACATATTCAGTAAAAGATCCAAGAAATAAGTAAAATTTAAATATAATAATCCAACATTTTGGCTTAATATATTGAGATAAAATGTGAAATTGCTCAAGTTAAAATTTGATATGATAATTTAGGATATTGAGATAATAAGACAGTAATTTTTAAATAAGTCAATATTTCAACAAAATAAGTCAGAATTTTGACATAATAATTAAAAAAAAATAAGTCACGATATTTAGATATGTTAAAATTTGAATATAATATGTCAAAGTTATTTAACTTAAAACTACAAGGACAAAAGTTTCAGGACACCTAATCATAACATTCTTAAGGGCTTGTTGAACATCCCATTCAAGATTAATGCCCCTTTTGCTGATATACTAAGCTCCACTCTTTTGGGAAGGCTTTCCACTAGATTTTGGAATGTGGCTGTGGAGGTTTGTGTTCATTCAGCTACAAGAGAATTCGTGAGGTCAGGCATTGATGCAGGATGAGGAGGTCTGGGGTGCAGTCAGGTTTCCTCCCACAGTCCTGTTTGGATCATTAAAGACCACAGCAAAGCAGAAGAATATCTACTCACTTGACCATCTTGTAGAATCTCTAAGTTGAATGTGTGCTCTATGTGATATTACTGGGGAATATCACTCGGAAAGTGATTGCTGGTTGGATAATAAAAGGCCACAGCAACGCAGAAGACCTTTTCTGATTGGATCATAAAGGGCCACAATGAAGAAAAATGTCCACTCACTTGACCATCTCACAGACTCCAGGCAGCATGTCTCAGGTGTGATTAAGGGATATCAACATCCAGCCCTACACAGCGGAGATAAGTGTTATGGTGACAGGACCTTACAACTCAATTGTAATTTTTTTCTAAGTGTAAGTATATAAGTGCACTTTAGCCAGGAATAAGTGGTTACTGAAGATGAATGAATGAGTGAATGAGTGAATGAGTGAATGAATGAATGAATAATAATAATAATAATAATAATAATAATAATAATAATAATAATAAATAGCAACAAGAGATACAACATTAATCATCATCATCATCATCATGATCAATAAGTAGTTGTTCCTGATAAATAATGTGTTGGTGTCTTTCAGTGGAGTCTTTAAATAATCTTTAAATAAGATTTTCTCCATTTTTACTTTTGGATGTAGATTTTAAATTGCTAGAATTCTAGAATTGCTAGAAATAGATTCTAGACTTTAAAATGCTAGAATTTTATTTTGGCTGAGATACATTCAGAAGAGATACAAACTCAGAAAAAGCTGTAGTTTTTAGACCTTTTTTTAGTATACCTGTAGTATATATAGTATCTAATTTGAATATCTCACGAACACATGTGGAATGAAATGAAATAGTCTTCCTATAGAAATGTGCAGGGTATCCATGGCAACAACTGAATGGTTAACTAAGCAATTGATTGCAATAGTGACTGATTGACTCAGAAAATGGCAATGTTCCTGGAGAAAGGGTTGTTTAGGTATGAAGGAGCCACTCTTTAGATTATGATACTTAACTGATTCTTTAAAAAGAGCCATAAGTCCCATCACTACAGAGAAACCCAGAAGGAAAAAATATGTCTCATTAGTCGATTGCTATAAAGTGCATAATAAATTACTGCATCTCTAATACGCAACCAACCACTAAGGCATCTGTGTTTGAAGTCTGTAATCAAGAGTCTTCGTTGATACATGTACATGAATATTTTGTGCACCGTTTAATTATTCATGCTTAAATTTTATTTCATTACTGAAATTATTAATTTATTGTCAATTACACGATTTATTTATTTGTTTGTCTTTGCAGAATAGTCCTCCATAACAATAACATAAATTCTTTTCATGTTAAAACCACTCTACAACAAAACAACTACTATATAATGTATAGAGCAGACTTTGCATTCCCTTCTTGTATCCTATGCCATGACTCTCTATACTCTTGTAAACAACTCTGTTTCTTATGCAATGAGCATTATATGGTACATGGTACAAGTCAGTTCAATGAATGACATATTGAAAGGTGCCTACTGTGTTTACAGCCTACTTGATCATATTTTGACTGATGTTTGATAGATTAAGAGTGAGACCTGTATAATGTATATATTTATGTATGGGGTCAGAGCCTCAGCCTAAACTAGGGGTTATGTGCCTTGGCTTGAACTCAAAAGCACCCAGTTCACATGTGCAGGTTCTTAACCGCAGGACTCGCTTTGTCATCCATGAATTCTTTTTTACATAAAGCCTGGAAATGCCTGCTACTCTACCTAGGAAGAATTCTTCATTGTTTCTTAATGCCACAATAGTATTGTAATAGAATAATATTGTGATATGAATTATGTATTAAGTGCCTCTAGAATATTTACCACCAGGTGGCATAGACGGCCAGTTGTACAAAAATGGGACTGAACAAAAACATCATAATAAGTACAACATAAAAATAAAGCAATGATTGGAAGTGCTACAACAACTTTGAAAACTGCATCATTTTCATATATTAGAAGGTATACTGGAGAGGAGATACCACTTATTATTATTAAATGACTGTTATGAATAGTTTTACAGTTTTGCAGAAATTTGGACCATAATAAAGTATGAACTAGTGAAAGATCTACTGCACCAAAAATAAGACTCGCCTCCAGGGGCGTCAGAAGCATTTTAAATGTAGGGGGGACACACTGGCAGGGGCTCAGAAATTCTTTTATTAAATTAGATGCCATTTCCTGCAATCTGGTGTATTTTTAACAGGTTGTTAAACACCACATTTTACCTACAAAAATCACTTAATTCAATGGCTATTTTATAGACTCAACAATATGTCCTCATTTAACTAGTCCATATTCATCAGCCTGTTTTTAACTGCTACCCACTGCTATGCCTAAGATAATGAAATGAATGTGACAATTTATCACCAAAATTGGGAGAAAAATAATTTCTGACCTGGGAAAGAATATTTTTGTATCAGACAGGGCAGGATGTTTGAATTTGAATTCATAGCAATTTTAACAGATTTAATACTTTTTGTGACTATGTTATGAGATGTATTAACTTACTAAAATGTATTTATGTTTCTACCCGTTGGAGACCCCTGCTCTCTAGATTGTGCCTTTAAATCAATAATGTCCTTCATGAAATTTACATAACTGACTGGAATGCACTCAAAATAAATATTGCTTTTAGTATACATTTTAGATTTGTATTTTAAAGTGAGTTGAGATCAAAATGAGGCTCCATAAAATTCAGAGACGCATTAACTGCCCAGCAGCCTTCGTCACTCACCTCAGCAATAGAACTCTCTCCACTGTCCCTACATGCTGACCCTGACTCTGACTCACTCTCAGTATCAGTCTCTATGTCAAGAGAGATCGAGATGGATTAAGCAATGTTTTTTTCTATCAACAACTGAAATAAGTGAGCTTTAAAAAGTCAAGACATTAGCAGGAAATAACAAATAAGACATGACATATTTGCTCTTGTTTCATTAGTGGTTGTGATCAATTGTTTTAACTCAATGGTCTTCTCATGATCTGAATTTTAAAAATTAAACTTGTTGGACCATGAACATTCACTCTTTTATACGGAAAATACTGAAACTCTAAAATACTAAGCTCCCAATAAACGTATTATGATTATGATTATTTCATTCTCGCTGATATTATGAATACCAGCAGGTGGCACTCTGTGCACTATAATAGGCCGAGCTGACGCTAGTAGCCTAACTTAGGCTGCAGAAGTATTCTGCTCACTCACTGTATGCAATTTCAAGTCACAACAGGGAATCAATAAATATCATCAGAGC
>JAQQZR010000006.1:9190742-9201341 GCA_030068235.1 Notoglanidium macrostoma | reverse complement strand
CACGGGGAGAACATGCAAACTCCGCACAGAAAGGCACCCTGGGTGACCCGGGGATCGAACCCAGGACCTTCTTTCTGTGAAGCGACAGTGCTGACCACCGCAACACCGTGCCGCCCTCTTCTAATTATTGTTGTTGTTATTATTATTATTATTATTATTAATAAACTTTTATATGATCTGGTGTCTGCAAAAATATTGAGTAATATTTTTATTAATCCAAAGAGTTGAATCCTCCAATGCTCTGGCATCGCATCCAGGGTACATTTCTACCTTACGCCCAGTGTTCCTGGGATAGAATCCAGATCCGCCTTCAGCCTGACCAGGATAAAGTTACTGAAAGTGAGTGCATAAACCTTTGCATCATGACACAAGTTGGAAAAAGAAAATAATTTAATTGTCACATAAACACATTATAGCAAAGTGAAATTCTTTTCTTTATTCAGAGCACAGGGTCATGATACAGAACCTCTGAAACAGAGAAGATTAAGGGCTTTACTCAAAGGCCCAAGAGAGGCAGCTTGGTGGTGTCCGGGCTCAAACCTCTAACCTTCTGCTTAGTAAACCAGAGCTTTAACTTTTGAGCCACCACTACCTTACAAGCTCCTACCTCTGATCCTAGAGTATCTGCTGTCCTGTACATTTAAGTGTTTTTTTTTTCCCCTGCTCGAACACACTCACTTCACCTCAGGAATGGTTCTTAAGTAACTTTAATTAAATCAGATGTATAGGGGGCAGGGAAAACACTAAACTGTGAAAGACAAGCAGTACTCTAGGACAAGATTGGGAAAGTGTGAACTATAATTTCTCAGCTTCAGTCCAGTGCTCTGCAAAGTTTAATGTTTCCCACTTCTAAACACCAGCTCAAACTTATGGAAGGCTTGATAATAAAGTCTTGAGGTGCAGCAGGTGTGTTTGGAGTAGGGACAACCTGTACGGTAGGCCTCCTGAATTGGGATTGAAAACCTTAACTACAGTTAAAATTAATTAAATTAACCCGTATCACTCTAGAAGGGGGATGCACTGGAATCCGTTTTGTTTGTGATCTGCATCTCGCGCTGATCACTTTGTAGACGCGTTTCCAGTTAACTAATTCTGATCATTGGAAAACTGATAACAAATCTAACTCCCCGAAGAGCCTGGTTAAAAAAAAAGTGTCCATAAACGCGGGAGACATACGAAATCCGATTTGAAACACAACCCCCAGTACCAAACAAAAGCTCAAGTAATTCTTGCACACTGTGCAGAGAGTAAAGATCATCTGCACACCCTGTTGATCAGCGAGGATCTCCGCTATAAGCGCGAGAGGCACGGAGGCGAGCTCGTGCCACGTTCTGCTCGAAAAACGAGTGTCTGGTTTCTCAGTTTAGAGCCATGGATCAGCCAAGTGTTAGAACTGAAACTGTAGCATAATCGCATAGTTTTCCTTCTCCACGCTTGCTGTCTGTCCAGATCGGCGTCAGGGCTGGTTTGTCGCCTTTGTGCAGGGAGCGTCCTGCATGCTGCGGAGGGGGGGCACAGCTTCAGTGAGCGCAAATAATCAAATAATGGCAGAGAAATGAGAAGGAAAACAAAAGCCAAGCGTATTCTGGACTACGAAAATGAGGAGCAGGACGAGAAAGAGGAGCAAAAACTGGACGAATTCTACGTAAGATATATAATGGAAACCTTTTGAGTGTTTTTCGTGCTCCTGTTCTGTTTGTTTGTGGCTGTGACTTGGAATATTGTCTCAAATGAAAGAGTAATTAGAATGACACGAGCCGCCTGTCCGACAGCACGGGCTGCAGAAACGGAGGAAACAAATGGATGCTGCCAAAGAGCGACCGGAGGAGAATTCAGCATCGGCAGCCGCGGGGCTCCAGAAGTTGGACATGAGGGTTTGGGCTTTTTCTTACTAATAATTACAGTGTTATTTTGAATTTAGGGACAGTTATCCAGCTGAGAGGAACGACCGAATTTGCCACCTTTGGCTGCCCGAGTGGTCTGATAAGACAGTAGTGTTTTAAAGATAAGCAATTTTTCATTCTTGTACTTTTTTTTTTATTTGTTCGGCGTTTAAACGCAGAAAGAGCAGCAGCGGTGTGGAGCAGCAGTAGTGTGAGGTAGGGCAGGCAGCCATGCCGGTTACCTAATGGAGAACAATAGGTCTAAAAGCATGGCACAGAGGGCATCACTTACACACAGCACATCTTTGGTAAAGAGCTTTCTTTACACACTTTACTATCACTTTGATGCTCCACTGCATCTCTTAAAGTGACATGCGTCTTTTTTTTTTTTTTTTAGTGTACTTTAAAACTGATAGACGTTTCCTCAAAAGCATCACGTTAATAGACTACAATCCACGTAATGATGCTTTCTGGGAAACTACTCTCAGTTTCAGTGTCTGTCTTGTCCTGACAGGGTTATGGGTTCGACTGCTCTCCTACAGGCAGTTTTGATGAAGGACATCCCACTGCAGAGGTAAGGGGAGGTCTGTGGAACAGGTGTGCTCAACATTCTACACACCTGGAAGTTAACATGCTGGATTGTTTTGAGCTCTGTGGTTTTCCACTCTTCTAGCAGGAGGCTGAATATTTGCAGTCTTATTCGAAAATGGAACTAATTGCCATGGTTCTATGCATGCAGCGGGAAATGGAGAGTTTAAAGGAACAACTACGGTGCCTTACAGGCAAGTCAGAATTTTTGCTCGTTTTTGACGAATGAAGTAGTTTATGATTTCATGTTCATGGGTACATTTTCAACAGTTCAGGATATTGTACCAAAAAAAATGTCTAAAATGATTCGCTGTTCTTGTTTCCACACAAGCATGTGGAAAGTTGGCTAAAAACCTAGAAGCCCTGATCGAGAGGACACAGATGTGGCCTAATGGAGATAAGAAGACATCTCTGCCTGTTTCCTCCAGCCCCATGCCTGAGCCCGTGGAAGTGGATGCTTTAATGCCAGCTATGCCGTATGCCTCAGGTGTTATGAATGGACAGTGGGTCAAGCAGGAAACTCTTACCCCGAAATCTACTGAGACTTCTCACAGGAATGGTCTCTTTACAGAGGTATCAGTCATTTACTCAGTTTAATATCGTATTAAAAATGATCTTTTATTGTTATGTCCTCATGTAGTGCATGGTTCGCTAGCTGTCTGTAGCTTTGATTATACATAGTAATGTACGTTGCTTTGAATGTAAGGAGCATTTTGTGATTTTATTGTTTTAGTTTATCACACCTGAGCTTTTGGAGAGGTGTAACACTGGCACCACTGCCCAGAAGTTGACCAATGATCTGTTGCGTGGACTCTATGAGAGAGACTGTTTGGCCTCCCACTCAATCTCTGGTGTGGTGTACAATAAGAGGGGTCAACCCAAACCTGCCCTGCCCACTGAAGAGGTGCAGGCTATCCTGAGTAAGACTCAACACACTCACATCCATGGCTTATACACTGCTCAAGTTAGTATTGTGGCAATATATGCAAGTTCATTGTTTTCAACAGGACATACCAGAAGTACAAACCATCATTTTTGCAGTTTAAAATGTTGCCCATGTATTATTGTATTGTATTATGAGGAATGATAGTGTGCACCAGGGCAAGAGTATTATTCTTTGTGGTATCATATAGATTTATAAGGGTACCAAATTATACACATGCTTGTTGGGTCATGAACTAATTCATATAATCATTTCTTACAGGAACCGTCCAGTATTTCTTCCCCGGGAAAACTGATGCTGAGATTAAGGGCTACATTCGTCAAAAACTGCAAAATGAAGCAAAAAGATTGAGGAAAAAACCTCCACTCTCTGGCACAGAACCTAGAGCTCTGAGTCTATCAAGCCCTAGATCAAGTAGCAATCAGTTGGATTTGATTGGACAAAAATCAAATGTTTGATTAGCGGTGATTTCCTTTGGCATCAAACTAGCCTTATTCATTGCTAAATATGATAAAGAGTTCAAGAGCTCTTTGACCCATATAAATTATGTTAATTATTTAGTTTGGACTGTCCTGAAAAATGTTATGATCACTTGCAATAGCTACTCATTGTTGTTACAGCATCAATATTAATAAAAGCATTTGAATTTAGTTCAGATGGTACTATTAAGAACACACTCAGTAATAAGATTAGATATTAATGTGAGTCTGTAAACATTTTTCATGTTTTGTATTTAATTGCAGTGTAGTAGCTACACTGCACATTACAACATGTGAACATTCTTTTCCTTGTATCAAAAATGTATTTCTTACTAAATTATGGTCCCTATTGCTCAACTGTAGCTTTATGTATGTAAATTTTTTGTTATTAAAATTATGAAAAAGCAAGCAATTAGATAAGTAGTATTTGCTCTTGTTTGTGTCATGCATGTTCTCTTGAACCTGAATGTATGGACTTGTGTAAAAGAGAAACACAAGATACTGCATATATTAGTATGACTAACCCCTGTGAATATTGGCGATGGAGAACAATGTGTGCTGCATGCAGAGAGCTGCTGAGATGAAGGTAATCAATGACTGAGCGACACGAGCAGAGTGACAACAGCAGGGGTACTGGGCCAGTTGTCTTGGCAACCCCAGTCTTCTGGGCCACAGTAGCGTGGCTCTCACTCTGGCCAGCGCCTCTGAGCATCTGCCCACTGCAGGGACGAAGGGAATTGCAGCAAACAAATAAAGAATGAAAGACAGAAGGAAAGACTTTTGGGGACCCACAGAAATTTGGTCTGGCATCCAATGAGGAGAAGGCAGTCCATTAATAATAAGCATAATGATCATTTTTATGGTAGCATTTTTCATAATTATCGGTCTCATTTTCATATTCTGTTCATGTTTATCAGGAAAAACAAAGTGTTTACTATGGCTGCTGTGGAGATTTTGTGAGGATGAATAGCACGGACAATGATGGGCAGAGTGAAGTCCCTCTGCTTATCAGAAGATGGTAGGGGATAGTGACAGGGACAGATGTGTATGTGTCAAAAGTAAGAGGAAAAGTACACCATGTTTTGATTATAAATATTTGTTTCCCCCTTAAATATGGCCTAGACATCATGGTAGGGTCAAATATAATCATGGAAAACAATAACTGTTGCAGTAGAAATGTTAAAAAAAAAAAAAAAGGCTTAATTTGAATCCCTTCACACATGCATATCCTGGCTAGTATGCAGGGGATGTGCTACCCTTGCAAGATAATAGCCATTAGGTCCTCAATCTTGTGAGCATAATGTGTTTCAGGCATGTGATTACGCTGGCAGCCCTGAGGCAAAGAGGGAGATGACACAGTGATGGAGCACCAAGGGCTGCTGGGAGATTTTACACAGCTCTGTGGGAGGAGTGCCGGTTAAATGGAAGTGTTTTGTTGCACTGGAGGTATTCACATGGACTGATGTTTTTGAGCCTACTCCTGTATAAATGCTATAAAACAATATTGTTCGTCATTATTGGCTCGTTCATGAGTACAAGCAAATTTGTTCTGATGTACTACAAAAGGCTTTGAAAGTGTCTTGGGTACAAACGTATTTAAATATTCTATCTGCTGACCCAGGTGAGTACATTTAAAAAGTTCTGATTAGTAATGAGCTGATTAGTGAGACAGCCAGGAGAAAATAAGACATTACTTCCAATCACAGTTCAGTGAGCCTTACAATTCATGCAAACACATATCTTATAAGAACAGACCTGGTATGACTGTTAATACTGAATTCCTCAAATTGACACTGGAATTGTTTTGCCTATGAACATTGTTGACTGTGCTGTGTCTCTGCAACCGATCTGAATTTATGGCAGTGGCACTGGGCAAGTTAGATTCACAAATCATGCGAAGAAAAATCCTGAAACACACTTGTGTAATGTCACAATAGATTTTAGCTATGCGGTGTACGTGTCTGACATAGTGTACTAGATTGGCAAATAAACCGTTTTCTGATTTAGTCATTCAAAGCCACAGGAATTATTTTAATGAAATAAAATATTTATTTATGAAATGGTTGTGTGGACTACACAATTTACACATGAACTCCCATAAGGTTGACTGGTCGGTTGTTATACCGTTTAGAGAGGTCTGCTTCAATCTGTAAGCGAAAAAAAATAAAAAATAAAAATCAAATGTTTATTTAGATGTTTACTTACACCATAATGGGCTTCCCTAATATACTCTTATCAGTTAACAGAATATGGTACCAGTTTCTGTAATTCCTTGGTGTGGGCAGCCAGCAGGTCGATGCGAGGTTCCAGCTTAGCCTGTTCCTCGAGAGCTTCTTGCCTCTGCTCAGCCAGGGAGGTTCGTTTCAGCACCAAGATATCAGCCTGCTTTAGTTTCTGCCTCAGCATGTCAGACACACGCTCCACGTAGCTGAAACACAACCACAGTATTGAACTTTAGTATGTAAGCATTATTTTGAACCCTATCTGTATGCTTACTTTTAAGTCCTGGAGCTTCATCCTGGCAATGAGAGCGGACAGTAAGAGTGCATGAGCACTTACCGCGGCGATGCCTGGATCATGAACAGATGCTTCATGCGCAGTGATGTCAGTCCTTCCAGGAGGTGGCGCACATTTGCCAGCATGGCCTGCACATGCTCCCGGGTCTGCCCCTGGATGATAGAGGGGGCCAGCTGGAACTGGCTCATGGCCACCATATCGCCCTCCTCACTCATCTCACTCAGTCTCTGACGCAGGAACACTTCCAACTAGGTACAGACACACAGAGGAGAGCATCACAACCTAGTAAACATTTCCAGCCGAGACATGCCACCATTACAGCTGGAAATCTGTTCATGACAAAAGACGTGCACCATATTATTTATGTGATTGGTTTAAGCTGGTCATAAAACAGACTGCAGGCTCAAAGTTTAAGCCCATTCATAGTCAAGTGTCATATAATAATGTTTAAGTGTTGAGTTGAAGTACCTCCATCAATTCATCGATAAACTGACTTCGTGTCTGTGGGTTCTCAAGCAGGGAGAGTGCATCCTCACCTCTCGCAATGCCTTCAGGACCTGTAAACCCAGCCGGACACATTAATCTTGTGAGGACGTTATGCCCATTTGAAATGTGTGATTTACTACAGAAATATATATTTACAGTCAGTGCCTGCAGCAACAACTTCGATTTCCACCGCAGCAGTTTCAGTTTCACCCCAGTCAATGCCACCATCATCTGTTTCCTTATATTGAAAAACAAATATAAAAAAAAATATGATGCATCAATAGTACAGCCACTGTGGAAATGGATGTTCTACAAAAAAGAAAAAAAAAAAAAAAAAAAAAGTGTTTTTACAGTGACATGCAAGTGTGACTTATTGTGTGTCGTATTCAATACGACAGCTGCTTGTGCACTACCTCTTTGCCAGACTCTAGTGTGATGTCCCAGTCCACCTGCCCCTCAACTGTGGTCCCAAAATTCACATCCTCAACACCGCTGCATAAGTTGCCCCAGTCGATCTGAATAAATGGAAGTATGGCTAAATACAGACACGTACACATGTGCACACGCTTATACTTAAATAGCAATAAGACTTCTGTGCTTATATCTAAGCACACAACCCGTTCCTTCGGTTTCTTGCTGTTCTATCTGGTTACTCACGGTTTCCTCTGTGACAGTATCAGGTGGTGCTTCCTCTACTACAGGTCTCTCTATAACTGTTGGGACACTTCCTGTCTTCCACTCATACATGGTTGTGTTTCCTTTTTGTTGAATGAAAGACAACATAGGTAGAACAGGCTCAGACCTGAAGAGATATGAAAGATCCGAATTTATTTAAACAGCCTACTCTAAAGCTAGCTAAACAGTTCATCTGAAACTAATTTAACCTACAAAATACTGGAAGAGATGGTGTACAAAATAACAGTACATGAACTATTAATTCTTGGAGCTTTAATTTCTAAACAAACAGTCACAGTAACAGCACTCACCAATCACAGACAAACTTTGTGAAAGCTTTGTAGAGCTTTATCGTTTCCTCCAGACAGGCAGCCTGTCTCCCCGTTTCCTCCAAGACAGTAGGTAGATCCTTAACAAGGGCCTGCAACTCCCTCGCCACATTCTCCCCCTGAGAAAGTCAGATCAGTGTGTCATTTGCATTTATAATATTGAGAAACATTATTGCAGTCAAGTGCTGGTTGGGGCTACTTCTCAAGATTAAGGTTTCGTAACTTGAAGGTTTGGAAAAAACTGCTGTAAGAATCACTATGCATGTTTACCTGTAGACATACACTATACATCCAAAAATTATGTAGACACTTGACCACAGCAATACACTATATGGACAAAAGTTTTTGGACAACTAACCATAACACTCATATGTGCTTACTGTACATCTCATTTCATATTTAATCCCCCTTTGCAGTTATAATAACCTCCACTCTTCAGGGAAGGCTTTACACTAGATTTTGGAATGTGGCTGCTGGGATTTGTATCAATTAAACTACATGAGCATTGGTGAGGTCAGGCACTGATGTCAGGTGAGGAGACCTGGGATGCAGTCAGTGTTCCAGTTCATCCCAAAGGTGTTCAGTGGGGTTTAGGTCAGGGCTCTGGGCAAGATACTAGAGTTCTTCCACTCTAAACTTGGCAAACCATGGAGTCTTCATGGAGCTGGCTTTGTGCACAGGGACATTGTCATGCTGGAACAGGTTTGGGCCTCTTACTCCCAGTGATGGGAACTAAAGTGATAAAGCATATAAAGCCATCCTAAACAATTGTGTGCTTCCAACTTTGTGGCAACAGTTTGAGGAAGAGCCACAAAGGGATGTGATGGTCATGAGTCCACATACTTTTGGCCATATATCTGCAAAGTTCTCTTCTTAAATCTTAAATTGAGCATAAAGTCATCATCCTGAAACTTCAGGTTTCTTCTGAACTACCACTAAATTGAAGGTCTCCCCTACAATACATAAAATACATACCTGCAATTAAAAATTTCAGCGATTTAGTCATTAGGAGTGCAAACAAAATGCAAACAAAATAATATTGATAATGGCAAGTTTATAGAAAAAGCATTTTACACTGCCCAAAAGTCAATACAAAGGATTTCCTGTGTCTGTCCTACTTATCAAAAACACACTGTTCAAAAGTGGACCCTTTGGCAGATTTTTCATGCTCTCTCCATGCGTGACTGGGTTTCTCCCACTGTCCAAAAACATGCAGGGTGAACGATTGGCTATGCTAAATTGTTCCTAGGTGCGAATGAGTGTGTGAATGAATGTGCGATGTTGCCCTGTAATAGACTATCTAGGGTGAAGTCTTCTGCCTTGTGCACCCACTGTTAATGGGATCAGCTCTGGATTCACGGTGACCCTGATCAGGATAAGCAGCTACTGAAGATGAATGAATGAATGAAAGAAAGACCCATTATGTATAACTAGACAAATGACTCACTAAAACGCAATTATCATTATTATAGATAAACTCCATCTTCTAATGTTGTCTCATGTAATATGTTTTGCAGTTGAATGAAAAGGTTATTGTTGTGGAATTCTCATTTTCAAAACAGACATTTAGTAACTTTCTACCAACAATGGGCCTCATTTGTCAATCTTTAAATCTTGTGTATGCCAAACTGAACTAAAGTTTTTTTTTTGGTTTTTTTTTGCCAGATTTACAAATGCTGACCTTCGTGTACAAAAGTTTCAGAATGTGGATATGTATGTCAATCACCTGTAAAGTGTAAAGTACATTCCTGACACAACTCATCTGTATTTAGGGACAAACGCCATAACTTTTAAAGAGCACAAAGCTGGAAAAATTAAATGACTAGTAAATGGTAAAAGAAAAGGCAGAGGTGGAAGTTATTTTTGACTAACTTCTATGACAATAAAATCGACAGTATAACAGTACCCCAATGTCATCATACAGCAACAGAGACAAAAGGTGAACTCAATTGATATAAAGAAAAAGATGTACAGTACACAGTATTACACTGTACATAGGCACTCATGCACACCAAGCGTACAGTACAGGGAAAGTGATCAATTCAAATTGTTTAGTGTATTGGCTGACATGATGGATCTGAAGTGTTGCACAGCATTAAAAGACGCTCTGGTGGATGTAAAATGGCAAATGGATATTTAATCCAGCTTTCATCCTCTCAAAAAAAAAAAGAAAAATCATTCCAGTCTTTAAACATCCTTTCCCTTATAAGCGTTACTTGCGCTTAATCTTCCATCAGGTGAAGCACTTGTTTATGGCTATGCAGAGACAGACCAGCTCATTCTCCATTTATACAGTGGCAATTCTTTTGTCGTAATTGAATGACTAGTTTTATATGCTTTAGTTTATGGGTTCATGTTGGCTCACTTTCTTTATTTTTCAATCAATACCAATAATATAAAAAAAGATATTCCCCCTCGTAAACTAGCAGGAGGACGTGTTTTAATAGAGACTCCACTTGTGTAAGCCTCTCTGAATAAGGACATCTTCTAAACGCTGTAATTATTATAAAAACAAGCAATTTAAACTCCACATTGTAATTCATACCAAATGCAGCAATCCATACAAATGATATGATCAGAGGGTGGCACTGTGGTGTGGTGGTTAGAACGGTCTCATCACATCAAGAAGGTCCTGGGTTCGATCTCCGGGTCACCCAGGGTGCCTTTCTGTGTGGAGTTTGCATGTTCTCCCCGTGCAT
>JAQQZR010000006.1:9162481-9190642 GCA_030068235.1 Notoglanidium macrostoma | reverse complement strand
AGATGCTGGGATTGACTCCAGCTTCCCCGCGACCCAGATGGATAAAGCGGTATAGATAATGGATGGATGGATGGATGATATGATCAGGGATTAATACAGTATCCAAAATCTAACTAAATCCAAATTTTTAAGTTAATTAAGTCAAGGCTAATTACTAACTAATAGTTAGTCTTGTTTGTAAATTCACCCAGAATTTGGAGTAGGATACAAACATTTTCCCAAAATTATTAGATTTTTACCAATACCAAATTTCTAGAGACACAGAAATTTCTTAATATCAGGCTTGTTAAACGAGGCCCAATATACCAGATACGTAACATAATAAAAGTTTAGGAATGAAATAAATATGTTTTTCATCTTATTGATTTATAAGATTGATAAGGTTTTTTTGTAGGTCCTGTTTAATTCTAACCATTTTTTTTAACTGCCAAAGAATGCATAAATACCTTTCTGTGTCTGCCTATGTCGTGACTCACTGTAGTTCTCCAGGTTCTCAAAAAGCATGAACTTTGTAGATGCTCACCGTAATGCCGTACTGCTTGCAGGCTGCGTAGTAGCGCTCCCTCATGTCTGCTGCTCCACTCTGGCACTCCACCTCCCGTCTGCTCAGCTCCTGCTGCAGCTGCTGTGCTTTAGCTACCTGCTTCCTCAAAGCTGGGCCCTCATAGCTTACACTGCGGCTCAGCAAACAGGCCAGCTCCGCTAAACCCACACAGAAGTACAACACGGGCAACACAATCATGATGTTCTGCACCAGTGTTCAATTAAGTATACACTGAATTTACATACAGCCACTTAATAAACACTCTTATCCTCACTTACCTAGATATGCATTATCTTTCTCATACAAGGACGCTATTTCTTGCCAGTCCTATTGATAAACAAAAATGAGTTAAATGCATCTTATAGGTGTATGTAGTTACACAGAGACTAGTCAACGGCATGCAATCACCTTCATCCTTTGTGAAGAGTACCTGCCGAATATATTTTTGGATGACGCTTCGGTTCCCTTTAGTATTTCCACTATCCTTAGGCAATGGAAGTAGTGTATATCTGCATTGACACAAGAAAATATTTTTATTGATGAACCCATATTAATTAATTGGTAGCTCAGTGGTTAAGCTGTTGGACTAGTGATCGGAAGGTTGTGAGTTCAAATCCCAGCACCGCCAAGCTGCCACTGCTTGAGCAAAGCCTTTAACCTTCACTGCTCACTTGTATAAAAATAAGATGTATGTAAGTCTGGAAAAGAGCGTCTGCCAAATGATATAAATGTAGATTAATTAAAAAATAAATAGATAATGGTGAATAAGTTGTGAAAAATATGTACGTGGACATAAGCTACAGAATGTTCATGTGCATGATGGCCCGAGATGGACCGGCACGCCATTCAGGGTGTATTCCTACCCTGTGCCCAGTGTTCCCGGAATTCATCACAACCCTGCCCTCACCAGGCTAAAGTGCTTATTAAAAATGAATGAATGAAAGAACAAATGCTCCATGCAAATATAAACATGTTCAAATCCAGTGCAGGGCACACTCCTCGTATTCAGTGTTTCTTTCTATTTAACTGGCTGCGTGGGTATCTCAACACACACTCTACATACAACATATAAAAAAAATCGCTGCACATGCAACACAGATTTGTTTAGATTAAGCCTAAAGGGGACTGACATGAGCCCATGAGCAGCTGTTTGATCTCCTCGTTCTCTGGCATGTCCTGGAGAGCAGCATTGATCTTCTCCCTGATAACCATCACTGTATTCTGCCATTTCAGAGAACAGTGTCTCCTGTCCACCAGCCAGTCTGAAAACAAATGTAAACACATACTGTATATGTATATCCAGATGTGTGTACGTTTTTATTTGTTTACATAAATAAGATTTAAGACTTACCGAGAAGTTTGCTGGTGTGAATGTCAATAGGAAGATTCTGAATATTCTGAAAGGAGCAAAAAAATGTTTCTTTAAAGTAACTGTGAGTGAGACCTGTAACATTATGGGGTTAAGCAAAGACGTGCTTAGCATTTTGAATGTCAAGTAACTGAGAAGCCAAAAAGTAGTCCAGGAAAGGAGCTATTAAACCAAATATAATTATGACAGCTGATTTGTATACATAAATATGTGACACTGACAACACAAGCATTGAGAATTAACGTTACTGAAGCAGCATAGTTAGCAATGTGGGCTAGTGAAGCTACAAAACGTCAAATGCAGCGTCGCGAAATTACGATTATCCCAATCCTCGCTTTACCTCCATATTATCCTCAATGTTCTGTTTTTTTTTTTTTTTTTAAATACAATAAGATACACTACATATCTATAATGCTCAACTAAATGAGATTTATCATGTAGTTTTCGTTTACATGGCCATTGACACGTACTTACATATCTAACCAATCAAAAAGCGGAATGGTCAGACGTTCATGTCTGAAGCGACCAATTAAAAACATCAATAGTTGCAAAGTGTCCTCCGTAGACAAATCAGAGAACCGGCTGTACACTCACCAAAATAAAAGACCCCACTCTTACACAACGGCCATTATTTCGTGAAGCAGAATAGAAACCCCCAGCATGGGGTTGTATCGGAACCATACACTCATCGTCCACTTAAATAGGAACACCTGTACTGTTCTGTTGTGTGTGAAAATCACAAGAGATCAGCAGTTTCTGAAATACCGAACCAGCAACTATGCCACAATCACAGCTACGTAATCACAACTATCTATTATATTTTATAAGACTGTCTATCATATATTATATCAGTATGTCATGTAGTTTTTCTTCATTCTGACGTTTGAGCATTAACTGAGACTCTCGACTTGTATCTGCAGGATTATTTGCACTGCGCTGCTGCCACATGATTGGCTGATTAGATAACTACATAAATTTGCAGGTGTTCTTAATAAAGTGGACGGTCTGTATTTGGAACGAGGAATGCACTGAGTCTTGTCTGAATCAAATGTATGCATAGAATCCTGCTCGGTCTTGCAGTTGTGTTTGTACCTGCCCATCATTTTTTTCCCCAAAATAGTATTTTAAGCAATGCGACTTCCAATGCAATCTTGGATAAATGATGTACTGAATATGACGGAATGCATGTAGTAAAAGCGTTTTGCCATGCTGCAGAGTACCCAGTATGTTCCCATGTTAATCAGTGGGGGCTTTTTCGTCCCACGAGCGCCATATCTTACCGCATGATAGTAAAAATGGCTTTTTGTTGAGCCCTGTGGGATCCCAGTCCTGACAGAGGCAGCCTTAATACAGTCTTTATAGTCTTATTATTTTTGTCTTTATTTCTTATTCATCTATAGCAAAACAAGTTGCAGGGAACTGTCTGCAAACAGTTTTCCTTGCATGTGCACTTACATTACTCATACCCTGATTAACAGGTAAATTTGTCAAGTTTGTTCAGTTGAGACCTAGACAGGGTAAATCTAAACATATATGAAACTAAGTACATTTCATATCTTAGACAACTTAATTACAAGCCAAATGTGTCCATTACACCTAGTGAGGTTAAACTGTCCACTAGGCGGCGCGGTTTTCTTAGTATATGAGCATATGACTGTCACAAGAGATGCAAGATTAGTCCATTCTTATTTCTGTTATAGTATGCCGTCCAAGGCCTTATATACATTTAATTAAATTACAGCATTCACATTCTTTACTTTTGAATTAATAAACTACTTTCAGAGACGTGCACTACAACTATGTCACTGTTTACTTTTTTATGTATTGCAAAAGCTACTACATTTTTGCCCCTTAATCTCACCAGGACTGTGTACTGGTTAGTGCTGCACCGTCCTTGTCTCACTGTCTTAATGTCCTTTATAGCATTGCCTTGTAATGATTGCACATGGTTGCACACGTGCACTTTATGTAGTCCTGTGTGTTTTATGTGGCTCACGTGCACTTTCTGTAATTCCGTGTAGTCACATATATAGCGTTGTTTCGTTTCTCTATGTACTGTATCACCTTTTTGTGGTTGAAATGACGATTAAAAGCCACTTGACTTATTTGCACATATTTTGTCTTTAAATAAAAAGTTAACTTTAGATGCATTTAAACAATTTGCTTTCTTGATTTTTTTCAGCACTTTTGGAGATCTGAATGTTGCTGCATTTTTGCACCTGGTCAGATTCAATAAATACTTTCAGAAGAGGATGTTACAATATGTAAATTCAGTATGGATTGTTTTGTTATTATAATAATAATAATAATAATAATAATAATAATAATAATAATAATAATAATAATAATAATGTAAAGAATTCAAGTTCTTTCTTCTTTTACTGTTTGTTTGACTGAATCTATTCAGCACTAAAACGGTACCCATTGTTTCTGAGAAAAGTGGCTACAGTAGCTTCCTGACAACTGCATGTTTGAATTTTTTACACACATGGTCTGCATGATTTTTGCATGCCATTTGTTGAAGAAATCAGAATTCTAATCCTGAATTTATTAAATTCAGTGGTCCTATAGAATGAGGAAGCCATCAACGTGTGCCAACACTTTGTCCTGCAGTAATGGTAGGGCCAGTCATGGGCCAGCGTATCTTGTGCCAGCAGGCTGTTCGGCTCCACTAGGTTGAACCACAATTCACAGTGAGTTGACTTGACCTTGGAGAAGAGGTCGACCTGTGCTGTGCCAAATGTTTTCCAGACACATACATGATTCTCCTGGGCATATGTGCTGCCTCAATCTGCTAGTGGGTCATATTCATAAAGTTTAATGACTACTGTGTATTTACTACAGAAAATTACATTTACCACTACTGCCTTTTCATAGTTTCAATTTACATATTTGGCTTCATTCAACTCACATGTTTAGCACTGTATCCTAGACATCAGGTTACAGTGATTTGTAGGACCACAGCGACGTGATGCAGATATCAACAGTAGGCCTGTGGCTAAAGCCAACCTGATTGTTGCCTAGTCATACTATCCAAAGCATGTGACACTGCACCTGGGTGCAACTGAGCTGTCCAAAACCTCCATTAAACCTCTTGAGAAAATCCTTGCATGTAGTACTGAATTCTGTAGTGTAGTGAATTCAGCAAATTGCACATCACTATCTAATCCCACTTCGACTGCTGCCAGATCCTTGCTGTCACAGCTAGTTCAGAACCTATCAGCAATTCATACAAGAAGACAGACCAATCCAGTTTCATTTTCAGACACTGTTGTGGCTGTAGTTCAACATGGTGGTTCAACTCCTAAATTATTGTCAGCCTGGAAAAAAACAACCTTCCAGACACTCTTGTAGACATAGCATCCTCCGCTACTCGAATGAGCTAATTTAAACATTAAGTCCAAATGAACTATAAGCATGGCTCTGTTGAAGGACATGAGCTTTCAGAAGCAACAGCTTTAGCCAAGCCACATCTGCCAAGTTGCCAAGAAAGTGAGCCAGGTTGAGTTGCAGCTTCTTTCATTGCTTACATAATTAACATGATCAAGGAGACTCACTCAACCATGCTAGTGACATGTATACTCAGGCCAGCTTGTTGTCTAGATGGTAAAGGATGTGAATGGAAGAGATCGTACTAACCGAACCAACCTTGGCAAAAAAATGAGTGGTGAGTCCCGCCTCTGGGCAACAACAGTAGTGTCTAATTCAGCAACGTGAGTAAGGCTTGCAATATTTACCAGAAAAAGCCACTCAGTGCTAGCAGAAACCATGGATTTTCTCCACTATAAGAAAAAAATTGCACTCATCATGGAACAAGAGAAGATGATCAGAGTCTTGGCATCTTTGGACGACATTATATGTAGAAGCTGTTAAACATATGACTGCACATGGTAGACATGCTGTGAACGTGTCTGTATGTGGTGGGAAGAAAATGGCTGTATGACAGCATCATTTCTTGCAAATACTATGTCATATGGTCACTTTGCAAATTGTTGGAAGATTTTGGCAGTAATGCATGTGTATATGCGCAAGAAGGTATCTAGATGATTCTCACTGCCCAGGCCATTGGAAGCAGTAGAATAGAACAGTGGTTTAATCGGCTCGTTTGGTCTAGAGGTAGTTCATGTTTTTGCAGATCTGTTTGTGTATGAGCTGCTTTGAAGTTCCTTTAAATTCAGCATTGTTTTGTGTGTTTTGTAATGTGAGCTTTGCAGGATCCCAAAGTCAGCATACTAAACAATATATTGTACCATACAAACAGACTAGAGTGGAAAATCATGTACAAAGAAATTCATTCAATCTTTTATCTTTTATGTCCTAGGTGATTGGGGTGAGGGATGAATAAGCTTTATTTTCGGTTATGACAGTGAAAGAAAGGCATTTGTTTTTACTAAACCTAAAATTTTTATTGTCTTCATCCAGAATGTCAAGGGCCCTTTGTATATGCAATGCAAATTGGAAGTCAACATCACACTTCCATAGGATTGGTTCAGTTGAACGGATGGAACCCTCCTCCTTTTCACTCACATGGCTGTAACATTTACACAAGTTCCAAAGGGTTGTCCCTAAGTTTCAGCTTGAACTGAAACACTTGTGGGAGGCTCTAAGCATTTCTCTCAGTGTTTATGTCTGTGTATGGGTGTGTTGGAAGATAGTGGGAAAGGCAACACCTTGGCACCAAATGAAAACAATCAGAGGTTTATTGCGGAAGGTTCAAGGTTCAAAATGTGACAAAGCTTCGTAGGCATTGTCAGAGGAAGCCTGCATAGGAGAATGGAAGAAAACAGCTGGTAGATTATCATAAACTTCGGACTTCATGTGGACATCTGTTCATCTCAAACACAGTTGTCTTTGAATCAGGTAAATCTATTTTAATATGACAATTGAGTGCTTGACAATTGCTTGTTTAGTGAAATATAAATGATTACATTTTCTCCTACATATGTCAGTATCATGCAAGATGAGTTGATGAACGTGTGTATTCAGGAGTATTTTAATTTTAAGAACATGCCCTTTAAGAAAAGCCTGTTTAAGAACAGGCTTTTAAGGACTTTTGCGATTGGTATGTGCAGCATTTTTTACTGCTTAGTGCTCTCTCTGCTTTTAATTAGAAGTCATTATTTTGAATAGAGGTACTTTATTGCTCAATGTCAGATAGCAATCTTGCACTCAGCATGAACCTAAAGCATTTATTAAAATTTAAATTAGATAGATGGTATCATTTCAAGTCAGATGAGAAGGATAAGAGTGGGACAATAGCCATCAGGGCAAAGTAACTATGGATGACTGCCTTACTCTTAAAGCAGTGAAACAGCATAGTCAGAGAAATGGAAACCGATTAGGCCTCCTAAACCCCACAGTAACCATGACAATATCCACACCTATCCCAGGTGAGAGAGATATTATAAAAGCCCAGTTCAGTAAGCAAACATAATACTCCTGTGACTGTGACTTACTTTACTGGGCCTGGCTGTCCTTCGGCTAACTATTTCCTTGTTCAAACATTGTTTCAGTGAAAGGCTTTAAACTTGGTTATTGATTGTCAAGGTTTAGACAGTGCATGATATGCACAGTTTGTGATCTGTGAGGCTGCTCAAACAGAGAACAAAAGAAAATAAGTTATAAAGCAATTTAGAAGATCATATAAAAAAATTAGAAGTAGTGTTTAATGGTAGTTAGATATAATATGGTCTTATATTGCCTGTCATAATTCTAGATGGGTCTACAAAATATGACCAAAGTACATGAAGATTTTCTTTATCCTGTCATGTTTTTCTCAGTGTTACTGTTCTTAGCTGGATTATTATGCACTACAGTCAGCAACTTGTTACCCTATTCAGCAGCACAAATGCAGTGACTTCTTTGACTGAAACAAGACACCATCCAAGAGATGTGAAGATTAGTATGCTAGAAATTATTTAGTAATTAGAAAGTAAGGACATACAATTGTGCAAACATTCCTAAAAAACAGTTGCCTTCTGTAAAAGGAAATTGCGTTAATGTAAGTTTAAGTGTATTATGTTAAGTGTAAGTTTATTTATCATTTGTTACACATTTTAACTCAGCAAACAGATTCCCAGTGTTCAAAGGACAAAAATACTTTTGATTTAGATGCACAATCTTAAATCCCATCTTAATTAATGTGCAGTTCAACTTTAAAGTGATACAAATCTATCACACAGTGCATTTTCCATATTGAGCTCATATGACAGTTTACTCCTTCCTAAGGGGCTGAAATACTATAGAAGAAAATGCAACACCATAAAACTTGTTACTCATATCAGACAAAAGATCAAACTGATTACAGATTTATCAATGTGAAGCATATGATCTTATACAAGAGAAAGTTTCCCTGGTTCCTGGCTGTGTGTGAGATGTAAACTGTTCCATTATCAGACCTTTGCCATCAAACCCATTTTGGAGTCCTTCATATGTATCGGTTAGTATTACACATATATATACAAACCATATACATGCTTACATGCAGTCTTGACATTTGCCTGCCTCACATGGAAGCAAACAATTCAGTATGCAAGACAGTGTCTGTGTATTTTGGCACATCTTAGAGAAAGGTCCTGTTCATTAATTGAACAGTGCTAGAATCAGATGTCTTCCTTCATGTAATCATTGACAGAGGAGAAATTTTGCCATATTACCCTAGCACTCCTTGATATTTGTCTAACAAGACCATAAAATCTGCAATCTAAATGATAAGAAATTCATACACATCATGTATTTAGTGTCAACGTATGGCAAGAATGTGCTATATGTTCAAATAAAAAATCTTAAAAGAAAAGAGGCAAAAGAAATAAAACAATAAAAGCAATAGATTTTGAGATATTACTTTTTCAATACAGTAGCACACTGATTTGTTTTGCAATAAATTGCATCAGCACATAACTTAATTTAAACCAGTTAAAAGAGAAACGGAGACTTTTTGAAGTGTTAAAGAACTTACCCAAGTCTTTCAAATGTAAAAGCTTTGGCACCAATGAAGGTAAAGAGTAAAGAGTTACACTGAGACGGACCTACACTAAGCTAAAATTATTTACTGCATTAGTTAACATTGACGGACAATAGATCTCAGAATTAATAAATAATGTAAATTAACATACATCCCCAATTCCAACATTTTTGGGATGCTGTGTAAAATGTAAATAAAAACAGAATGTGATGATTTGAAAATCCCTTTTGACCTATAGTCAACTGGATACATATTTTACACTACATAATGTGCCAAGCATTTTCAATGGGAGACAGGTCTGGACTGCAGGGAAGCCAGTCTTGTACCTGCAATCTTTTACTATGAATCCACACTGTTGAAACATGTACAGAATGTGGCTTGGCATTGTCTTGCTATAATCAGAAATGTCCCTGAAAAAGACGTCATCTGGATGGCGCACAGATGTGCAAGTTACCCATGCCATGGGCACTAACACAACCCATACCATCACAAATGCTGGCTTTCGAACTTTGCGCTGGTGACAATATGGATGCAACATCCATGATTTCAAAAACAATTTGAAATGTGGACTTGTCAGACCACAGCACACTTTTCCAATTTGTGAAGTGGGTGGTGTTTCTGGATGTTGATGATTTGAGGCTCTTGCTTTGCATGATGGGGTCTTAACTTGAATTTGTAGATGCAGCTAATTTTTAATACAGTGCTGCCTGAAAGATCGAAGGTCACAGGCATTCAGTGTTGGTTTTCAGCCTTGCCCCTTGTGTGAAATGATCTCTCCAGATTCTCTGAATGTTTTGATGATATTATAGATTGAAAATGGTGAAATCACTAAATTCCTTACAATTGTATGTTGAGAAATGTTGTTCTGAATCTGCTGGACTATTTGTCCACACAGTTTTTCACAAAGTGGTGAACCTTGCCCTTGCTTGTGAATGACTGAGCCATTCGATGATGCCTCTTTCATGCCCAGTCATGACACTACTGCATGATACCTGCTACCAATTAATCTGTTTACCTCTGGAATGTTCCAAACAAATGTTTTTTGAGCGTTCCACAACCTTCCCAGTCTTTTGTTTGACAAGTCCCAACTTTTTTGGAACCTGTTGCAGGCGTCAAATTTAAAATGAGTGAATATTTTCAAAAACCAATAAAGCGTACTTGTTTGAACAGTAAATATCTTTTCTTTGTATTGTATTCAATGAAATATAGGTTGAAAAGGATTTACAAATCATTGCATTCTGTTTTTACATAGCGTCCCAACTTTTTTGAACCCGGGTTTTTGGGTATCATCTGATGTTTGTTTAAATGGTAAATAAACAACATTTTCACAAATGTTCATTTAAACTGGACTAAAATATAGGTCTACTCGAATTAGAATAAATTGCAGCATTCTCCCTGCATGTGTGGGTTTCCTGTAGGTTCTCCAGGTACTGCCCTCCTCCCCTAAACATGCCAGTAGTTTGACCGGCAACTCTAAATTGACCCAAAATGTGAATGAGTGTGTAAATGTGTGTGAATTGTATCTTGATCTCCTGGTATACCATCCAGGGTGTATTACCCCCCCATGGGATAAGATTAGTGACTTAATAACATTAAATATAATAAAAATAAAAGTGTGAAAACAGAAGTGCAAATAATATTAAAAATTAAAAATAAAACTAGGCCTATTCTTTAATCTGTACATGTACAAAAGAACTGCTAACTTAACAGTGAGAACCTGATTTTAGAAACGCCCTCCCTGCAGGAAGGAGAGGAGCTGTATACTTTGGATAGGATTGTGGCGTGAGCCCTAACTCAACATGTGCCATAAATCACCTCTGTTGCAGGTCCAAAGTTTTGTCTTGTGCGAGTCATGGCTGACTCTGCCTGGTGGAAACTGACCTTCTTGAGGAAGAAACCATCAGAGTCCAAGGTCCTTTATGAAATACCAGCTGAGCATGGAAGCAACACTGGTAATAAAGAGCTGTCCAGCTCCCCTCAAAGCACAGATAACGTCGGCCGTCAACTAGACGCCAAGCTGGAAAAGATCGTGGACAGGTCTGTCACCAAAAGCCGTCATGTCAAAGTGTCTCACTCTGGCCGTTTCAAAGAGAAAAAGAAGGTTCGATCCAGTCTGGTTGAAAATTCGGACATTTTCAGTGAACACAACAGGACTGACGAGAACTTTGCCGTAGAGAAATAGCATGCATTGTTAAAAAGGAGATGCTTTTCATCCATACACAGTACATCCACCCACTCACACACCCAAACCTGCACACACTTCAGTTTATTAATGAATTCAAATCAACACACACAAAATGGAATAACAGCTGATATATTGCTGCAAAACTTCCTCATTCATCTTATCTACCCATTAAACCAGATATGGTTTTACTTCCACAAGGCATTTTAGAGATAAACAGTTTTTAATTCATAGGACATCTTTTACAGTACATGCATAATTTAAGAGATCTTCTGAAGAAGTGTTCTGATGTACAGAGATATATGTAAGCATTATTAAAGAAAACTCATTTAGAGTTCAACTTGTAATTTGTAATATTCCTTAATTAGACCTGTCTTATGTGTATTTCAATATTGATTGGCATGCTTGTTGAAAAAAATGTCTAATTATGTATTGATTGTGATTATGTGGTATTGGATATTTAAGCAAAGACAGCAGAACAGCCATTTTCAACATTTTACTTCACAATGACATTTACAAAGGGCAGATACTGTACACATGTATAAATACAGCAGATCTACTTTTATACTAGTGTTACCTATTGCTTGCCTACTGCTTAATAAAACGAGCCTAATAAAATCAAGTGACTGACAAAAGATGTTACACTGTCCTTACTATAAAAATAAAGGCACATATGGAATAACTGCAGTATCATTTGCTAGAACACTGTCATATACTGGCCTACCAACTGCTGAGCAACACATTTCTCTTAAATCCACAAACACATCCTGGGACAAATTAAAGGAAATACCAGTAATAGCAGTTGTGCTGTGGGAGATTGGGTTTGGGATATTCTGACTCCTCACCTTTAACCTGTACTGAAACATCTCTATCCTGATGGACGTGGCCTCTTCCAAATGCTTTGATGTATAGGAAAATGATGTAAATCATTTGCTATTTCTTTAACAGTCACCAGATTTATACTCAACTGAACACCTATGAGGCAAAATAATTTCAAAGGAATGATGCTCAACTCTTCTGTACAGTTCCAGAGAATTTATTTTCCATTGTCTATTGTTTTCCATTTGTTCCTATGTGTATAGCACTAGAGGAACCTGCTACATTAGACATTACAACTTGAAAGTTCACGGATAAATTAGTTGGTAATAGTTTCATGTTCATGAGATCCTTAACCAGGTTATATCCTTTACATTTCTATCTAATGGCAGTTATAATTGGCCGAAATGTGGTTTCTAAAGTTATTCCATTTAGAGATATCACTCCTGAAATAGCAAAGAAATCTGGTCCAAATATACTTTCAGAATATGGACAAAATGCAACAGTGCTTGTTCTGCATTTCAATTTTGTCTGAAAGGGGCTCAGCTGTAAACATGCAGACTTTTCCAGTTATGGCTGTGATCTGGCAGCCAGATTCATACAAATTCATCACTGTTATTCCTAGTTGGCCAAATGAAGCATGGACGATCACTGGACCATTATTCCTTTTCTATTAGAGTTGTAAACAAAAATAAAATGATGAAAGCACAACTGTAAATTGTATTTTCACTTAAGTTATATAATTATCTACATTAAAGACAATATCACCCAATTAGGGTGTCACAGTGGATCATTATCACCATATAGTCCTTTGCAATACCAATGTGGCCTTGCGATAGACTGGCGACCTGCCCAGGGTGCCCAACCAGAGTAAGCTGGGATTGGTTCCAGCTTCTCTGTGACCCTATAAGCGGTATAGATTCGGTACAGTGCATGGACGGGATACTAATGCACAAATGAGTACAATAATAAACCACAATGCTCAGGGGCTCCATATCATCTTTGTCAGGATTTTGATAACTTATTTGCTGTTGCTAGATAAAAAAAATCTGCTTACATACAACATAAAAAAGCAAGCAAGCTTTTGACAGAAACGTTACTCAAACTTAAGGTACCATACTACCTAAGGTACAAGACTCTAACAGACTAGAATATTTAAAAGTATTTCTTTTACATAAACATTTAATCTAAAACAAATAAAACTTCAGCTTTCTAACCGTAACATTGCATATCATGAATCTTACGTAAATAAAAAGCATCCGTGTTCCACTTAACTTCCTAATTTACTGTAGTTAGTCTAGAATGATGACAGACTGAAATGTTTCCTCTCAAGGTGCTAACCGGTGGTATACCCAACCTCCTTCAGCCTGATGCTGCATCTCTCCAAGTTCAGTCTCACCCTCCTTGATTCTTGTGAAAACAATACGATCATGCAGTCTGTTGGTTTGGCCTTGCCAGAACTCAATCAGGTATGGCTTGACAATGTAGCCTCCCCTACACAAAGAACAACAAACTAACTGTAATAGACACTAGAGGGTTAAGATAAAAAGAACAACAAATATAATGACAATATCAGAATAACTACAGTGAAAGGACTTTCTGCATTTAACTCTGATTACTCCCGATATTATAACCAAAAGGAACTTATTTGTAGGCTGATGACTAAAGCAACCTAAAGCCACTCGGTTCTTTCATACATACCAGTAATCTGGTATGGGGACCTCCGAGTCCTTGTATTTCTCCTCCAACTCTGCATTCTTCTCTCTTAGGTACTGAGTTGAAAATCAGGCCATTAATATGGGATTTTTCCCCCCCCATCAACTATTAAATGGTACAGCTTGTTACAGAACTGAGGCTAGAAATTGTTTTCTCACCCGTCTGTCAGGTATCACGCTGCTCTGTCTGCTAACAACTGCACCAATCTGACTGCTCTTGGGTCTCGAATGAAAATACTCAGTGGAATGCTGACGAGTGGTTCTCTCTACAGTACCTTCAATACGAACCTGTGGGGACAAAATTTTACACAAATTTACATTTGTAAAGTAATACAATAGTATAATTATTGGCACCTTTTATGACACATACGCCGTTCATTTAAATGAAATCACATGGATCCACTTTATTGTACATATGTAGAAAGTATTTCAAACTGCATATGTATTTTTGTATGCATTATTTGTCTTGTGCAGCAACCATCAGTCTCTTATACAGTACCAGTCAAAGGTTTTGACAAACTTACTCATTCATAGGTTTTTCTTCATTTTGAAGAATATGTCTACATTGTAGATCAATACTGAAGACATTAAAACTATGAAATTACACACATGACACATATGGAATTATGTGGTAAATGAAAAAGTGTTAAAAAGTGTTTCATATTTTAGATTCTTCAAAGTAGCCAGCATTTATCTGGATGCACACTATTGGCATTATTTTAACCAGCTTCATGAGGTCGTCACCTGGAATGCTATTCTATTAACAGGTGCGCCTTTTCAAAAGCTAATTAGTGAAATTTCTTGCCTTCTTAATGTGTTTGTGATCATCAGTTGTGTTGTGTTGAGGTAGTGTTGGTATGCAGTAAACAGCTCTATTCCACAACTGTACTGAATCCATATTATGTCAAGACATGCTTAACTAAGTAAAGAGAAATGATGGTCGGTCATTACTTTAAGACATGAAGCAGTCTGACATGTAACATACGACATGTAAAAGACATGCATTTTAAGTAAGAAAAATAAAAATAAGCCTTTGAAATTGAAGGTGTGGCCAAACTTTTGACTGGTTATGTATGTTCCCATAGTAATGGACGAGAAAGAGTTTTCACATCTGTATAACCTCATATTCATACACCAGAGAAAGTGTACTTTCTAAACTTCCTGGAACTGAGAGCAATTAAATAAACAATATCCAGGATTACATTTTATTTAAAGTGTTGTTTACAATCATTTTGCTACAAATGTTTTTTGTGAGAAATATTATTATTTAAACAGTGTAGTTCTTGTAAAAACATTTTCCTTAGAAGAAATTTACACTATATGGCCAAAAGTATACGGACAACTGATCATCACATCCATATGTGGTTCTTCCCCAAACAGTTGCCACAAAGTTGAAAGCGCACAAACGTCTAGAATGTTTTTGTATGCTGTAGCATTACAATTTCCCTTCACGGGAACTAATGGGCCCAAACCTGTTCCAGCATGACAATGCCTTTGTGCCTTTGTCGTTGAAGACTGCACACTTCCCAAGGTTGGTTTGGAAAAACTGTGCCTAACCTCACAAATGCTCTTGTGGCTTAATGCGTAGAAACTCTCACAGCTATGTTTGAAAATCTAGTGCAAAGCTGTCCCAGAAAAGTGGAGGTTATTATAACAGTAAAGAGAAACTAAATCTGGACTGGGATGTTCAGCTAGCACATATGGGTGTAATGTTCAGGTGTCCACATACTTTTGGTCATATTTTGAATTTTCTGTAATGTTTATTTTATACAACCATTTTGTCCGTTCCCTTTGTGCCAATAATTCTGCACTATTTTAAATGTGTGTATACTCACCTGCCTATTCAGTGGTTCCCAGTAAAAGAGAAGACAAGCATGAGGATTTATATCCTACAAGAATGGATTGAAATGAACCATGTAAATTTTGGGTGACTTTGACTCTGAAACAAGCTATAAGGAGATCAAAAACAGTTAAAAAAGACTGCTTGGAAAGACTCACCAGCTCTTTACCTTTACGGCTTTCATAGTTTGTGAAGAAGCGGAAGCCCTCGTTACTGTAACCTTTCAGCAGCACCATTCGAGCAGAAGGCCTCCCGTCCCTTTACGCAGGAGAAATAAAAAAAACTGTAGCAAATTATTTACTTTACGTGCAGCACATGCATTAATCACACAGAAGCCTATTGTTCGGGTTCTTAAAGCGAAGCACGACTCTTCTTAAAAAAATTACGCAATGCACAACATTCTCACTTGGCTGCTGTTGCAAGGCACATGGCGTTGGCCTCACCAATTTCAGGGCATTTTGTTGCTTCATCAAACCATTCGCCAAACTGCTTAATAGGGTTAAGGGAAATGAGCTGATCCTCTTCAAAAGACTGTAAGATTAAAGGAAAACTGCCATGAATATGACTGGGTCAATACAGAAAAAAGCTTGGGTAAGTTCATACATGTTATTGACTGATATTGTGCACATGAATACATGCACATGATCCATTAATAGTACAACAGCTGGATCATGATATCTGCATCACAAACCACACCTCTAAGTACTATGTTAAATCCAATAAATAATTATTAGACAAGTCTTTTGTTATCTAACCGGGGGTTGTGATTCAGTTGTCCTGATGTGTGCTAGGTCTCAACCACAGCTGGGACACATGCAGGTTCAAAACATGAACATTACCTCCTCATCGCCTTTGTATTTCTTTCTCATGTCACTCAGATCCATTTCTATGTTGTCGTCGGTCGATTTCGTGCAGAAATGAGAAGCAGATGCGGTTCGACGGTAAACTGGCAGGGAATATACAGGCAGCCTGACCTGTCCAGTTTTGCTGACCAACTTCAGTGCGCTGCAGCTGAACAAGCGTCTCATGCTGTCATGGCTGTGACGTAACCACGTCATAACATCTTTACGTAAAGCGTCGCTGAAGAACAGAAACAGAGTGGCTAAATGTCACACCCAACTAGCAGGAAAAAACCCACTTTTGGAGTTTGGTTTAATAGCAATAATAAGTAGTCTGTTTTCCCTAAGGAATAACACATTATGTCATACTGGTTTTGTACAAATATTGATTATATCCATTCTCCGGCTCAAACGAGTATTGAGGATAGATTTACAAATCATTCACTTACAAAAACCTTGCGCGGTAATGTTTTGAAGCTCAGTTAATCCTCTGCGGAAATGCATGCAGCGCGGCATCTCCAACGTCACATCCGGTGCAAGATGGCAGCGACCTTGTGTGGCAGGATTGTATTAAAAACAGGTATTTTTTTCTTCCTAATTTATTGACTGGGATTTAGTTTTTTCCCCCCGAGTTCGTAATCACTTCTTACTTTTACTCTTTCCTACTATAATAGTTTACAAGAAGGTAAAGTCGAGTAGTTCCGCGTAAATGGCTTTCTACACCAGTTTGTGGTTTTCTAGCCCAGTTTTGGTTACCGCATACACAGAACAGCACAGGTGTGCACTTTTCCTGCTCTAAAGGAAAAACACACAACTGTGCAGTGTATGGTGCCCCAGTTCTGGGATCCCCTTGATCAAAATGTTTGTTCTGTTCATAGTATTTACATTTGCTCATTTACCTGACGCTTTTATCCTCAGTGAATTACAGTTCCATCTTAACAATGTGATGTGTTCAACATTATTGCAAAGGTTGTTGTAAGAGTATTTATTTAACTCTGTGTATTATATTATGATTAATAACAGCAACTATTACCTTTATATCCTTGCAGGATGTCTGCCTTTGCTTCAGAGTGTGCGTCATGGCTCCAAGGCTGTAACTCGTCACAGAAAGCCCATGCACTTGCTGAAGCAGAAGCTAATGGCTGTCACAGAATACATTCCCCCTAAACGTCCTGCTCCTCCTGGAGCTCTGACGCCACGCACCCGGAAGACTGAAGAGGTCAGTGATAGCCTGGAATCTTTAGTAGTGAGCTCAGTGTGACCGAGAGCATCAGTAGTCATTATTATATTCAGATATTTAAACGCATCAAATGCTATTTTATTAATTTTGGTTGCAGGAAAATCTTAATGTTAAAGCATACAAAATCTTCCTAGAAAAATTCAACGTTGTGGCAACAGTTTGGGGAGGCTCACATATGGGTATGATGGTCAGGTATCCACATACTTTTGGCAATTTAGTGTAAAATTCACAAATCATTGAAGTAGATGATTTTTGTACATTTGTCCTATATAAAGTAGAGACTAAAAACAACTTATTTCTTTTAGCTACCACACTTAGCTATTTTATCTACCTCACTAAAACTCGTAGAGAGGAAACGCTCCAGTCAGGTTACAACTGTTTGATCGCACTACCATAATAAACAGTCCTAATATGATACATTATAATGGAATTGCATATTAAATCCCATTATAATACATTGTGATCGAATTGCATATTAAATCCCAGCTGGAAAATGATGTAATATAATCAGTGTTTTTCTATTAGTTGACTTTGACTTTGCATTTAATGGTTATAAATTATGCTGTAGTAAAAATATGTTGAATACAGTGCATGATATTTATCTCTATCTATCTATCCATCCAATCTGATGTTAAATTTGTGATGCAAACCATTATTCAAAATGACAATTTAAAATCTTAGGATGTTCTCTCTAATACATATTAATGTATTTTTTATAGAACAACAGAAAAGCAAGATTGGCAATAATACTTGTAGTACCTGTCTCTTTTGCCTCCAAATTCTTGTATACACACATATAGAGAAGAGACAAGTACTATTTGGTTCTATGTGTTAATACCGAATGTAAAATTTATGTCTGTTTTTACTAATGTGAGTTTCATTTACGTGTAGGAAAGTAGCCTGGTGAGGCTGTTAAAGAGAGACCTGGAGACGGTCTTTAATGAGTGTAAGATGATTTCTGTGCTCCAAAACAATGCCACCAATGCTGAGGACATGTTGCTGCTGAAGCACAGGCTTAGAAAACATGACATCACCATAAAATTTTTTCCCAATCAGGTAATGGCTGCTTTCAGTGAACTGCAAACTGTTCTCTGTGTAATTGTAAAAACATTTCTCACAAATGCTTTCTTTGTGTTTCTTGCTTTTTTTTCAGGTAATGAGATCCTTTCTTCCTGGCAGTCGGTATAGCAACATGCAGCCTCTGTTCGTTGGACAAACTGTTTTGTTTGTCAGCAAAGAGCCAAAAGTGAAGGAAATGTTACAAGTGTTGAGGAGCAGTCCTCAGATGCTTCTCTTAGGTGAGCTTTTCATCCTTATTAACTGGCTACACAACTGTCTTCCATTTTCTTTCCATGCTGGGATCTGCAACAGATTGACAAGAATTGTTTTTCCAGGTGCCTGTATTGAGAACACACTACTCTCACGAGAAGGAATTCTTAACTACTCCAAGCTGCCGTCCATGCGTACTGTACATGGTGAGCTGATTGGAGGCTTGACCTTGATGACTTCACACACTGTTTCAATGCTGCGTCGGCACCCTGCGTACCTCTCAGCTCTCCTCCAGCAGTATATTAAACAGCAGCAGCCTGCAGATGGTGCCAAGCTTGAGGCAGCACCTAAAACTGAGGAAACAACAGCCTGAATTGAATTCTTTGCCATCTGAGCGGCTGAAGAAATTTCTGCTCCATCAGCATGAACTCTGTATGGACTCTGATAAAGAACATTAATACTGTCTTGACATAAATATGCTGTGTATTTATGCACTTATCAGTGGAATACGCAGTACATAAAATGTCGTAAGATGTCCGGTTTATTAGTGGTGGCCCAATTAACAGTCACCTGGTTCTTTTATTATACAAAATTGTATATTTGTTTGATTGCATACCGCATGGCACTGTTTGGTGTAGAAATAAATGTCAGTAAAGTCATTTTTGGATTAATGAAATAATATTTCAGAAATATAAATATGAAAATTATTTGAAAGAAACATGCCAGTTCCACCTGAGCTGATCCATCCAGACTCATGGATCCTGTTATTAATCTCTGAATTATCTTGTGGTATTTATGCCTTTCTGCCACATTAATATGCATGGCACACTTCTTGAAAATGCGCAAAGATAAATATTTGAAAGAATATCACCTGCAATAAGCAACATTATGAGCTCGAACAGGTTTTAAATGCATTCCTTAATATAAACACACACACACATGCACACACTGGATTCTCTCTTAATTCTCAGCACCCTTACAAATAATATATTGTTATGTCTGAGAATAATGGTTCCTTTCTGTAATGTCTAACAAGGTTGAAGTATTTCTGTCCATTGTTAGATGCTGAATATTTTAAGTTCTTTATTGTTAGGTTTGTGCATGTGGACTTCCCTCATCAGTTCAGGTCACGGGTTTGTAATAGCGTTAAAATCCAGATGTTGAAACAGTCATCATAAATCATTGCTTTGTGTTTATCTGTTTGTGGTGTTTTGGAAAGTATGCTTGGTTCACCCTTTTAATAGCTCTTTGGGTCAGTCTGAACCTCTTGGCAGAGACATTCAGGCTTTGGGCTTAAATTTCATGATGCCATCAATATTCACAAGAACCCCAGAACCATTAAAACTGCTCTAGAACATCAGTGATACACAACTATAATTTACAGAGTGTGTCTGATGTTTTTTCCTTGTATGCTGTTGGTGTGAATGACACAAAATGTTTGATTTTTTTCTCCATTGGCCACAACACAGCTATCAGGAAAGTTTTTTTTTTTTTTTTTTTTTTTTTAAAATTTGACAATTGCAACATAACTAAACTATAATTTTAAAACTGTGATCTTTTGGCTCTTTCGCTCGCCTTCCCCATCCTCCTTACTACAGTGGATATAAAAAATCTACTGGTGGGTTTTTGTGATGTAAAAAAATTAAACTAATTTAACCCATGTCAGAACCTTTTTCACCTTTACTGTGAAATCGCAACATATGCAAATCAACTGATAAACAACCAGAAATGTTTATGGGGAAAAAAGAAAAATGAAAATGTCCAATTTGTCCAGGATGTCCCTCTGAAATTAATCCGTAGACCAGGAAAAAACTGGTCAGGGAAGCTGCCAAGATGCCCACAGCAATATTAAAGGAATTGCAAGTACATGTTGTTCCTTACATGTGACAACAATCTCCTGAATTCTTCTTATGTCTGGGCTATGGGGCAGGGTGGCAAGACCGAAGCTTTTTTTAAACAGCAACAACAAAGCATCCAAGCCTGGCTAAGGTTTGCAAAAATAATGATAAAAAGAAAGAATACGGTGTTATGGTCTGATGGCCAAAAGTCATACTTTTTGGACATGATAGCAAAAGATATGCTTGACACAAAAAAACAACACCAAAAGAATATCATCCTGATGGTCACACATGGGGGAAGCAGCATCATGGGGCTACTTTACTTCAGCTGGAACTGGTGCTTTAACCAGGGTGGAGCTCCAAATACCAGCCAAGCACAAAACCTTATGGCGTATGCTAAAACACTTAAGATGAAGAGAAAGTTCATATTTCAGCATGACAATGACCTGAAGCACACCTCCAAATCAACAGAGGAATGGCTTCACTAAAACAAGATTACTCTCAAGATCAAGGACTCTGGCTGTGCAATGGCTCCCATCCGGATCTAAATGCAATCCAAAAACTGTGGAGTGACTTGAAGAGGGCCATGCACAGGACATGCTCAGCCAATGCGACAGAGTTAGAATGCTTTGGAAAAGAAGAATGGACAAATCAGATGTCAAAACTGAAATACAAAAGATGGGAAAAACTGACTGACCCTTACCCAAATGAATGCCATGATAAAATCTAAAGGTGCTTCAACTAAGTATTAGTTTAGGGATGTGCACACTTATGCAAAAAGGTTATCATACATTTTTTTTTTTTAATTCTCCCCTATAATAGTTCTTATGATTTTTCACTTTCATTTCTAGTTTGCTGTTTCACCATAAAGGTAAAAAAGGTTCTGGCATGATTTAACTTAACTTTAATTTAACTGATTTAAAAAATTTTTACAGCACAAAAACCTGCCATTTTAACAGGGGTGTGTAGACTTTTGTTATAACCACTGTATGTTCAAGGACAGTTGATCAGGGGAAAAAATTAATGTCATGTTTTCAGCTCTTTTAGTCACGGGAAACATTTTGTAATGGCCCTAATTGTGAGTAATAGTATTTTTTAACTTAGTTTTTATTCCATGGTAACGTATGAAAAGAGGTGTTACATGTTTGCAACCTCATATTTATACCCCTGGAGAGTTCCTGGGGGACATTAGATAAGTTTTGTTAGAACAAAGAAACAAAGTTACTCCTTTCATTTAACTGGAAAATATGAAGCATTGTGTGTAATTTTTATTTCCTGTATTTTTATGAAGGGTTTCAGTAATTCTGGAAAGACCTGTGTCTGTTATAGCTTCCTTCTACATGCAGAACTAATCTATATATGATCATTTCAGTTGATATATTGTTTGAAGATTACTTTCCTAAAGTAATCACTAGGTGGAGATCCTACTCTTTCAGAAGCTTCCCTGAAGGATGAGTGATCAGCGTGCGTTGAAACGGCAGCTGAAGATTTGCTGTTAGGCGTCTCATCAGAGCCATTTCTCCTGTCCCTCTAATTCCTCTGGCTCATTCGTCACTAATGCGGATAATGGTTTATCTTTGGAAGACGCTAAGACACTCACTAGGGTAGTTGAGTTATTCAAAGCAAATATTCAGTTTGGAACATGCTAAGCGGGGATATGTATTTACAAATGAAGAATCACAGCTGATTTGTGCAGAAATATGGATTCTGAAAAATTTCTGAAGTAGATTTTGTATAGGAGCATCAGGTAAGAGGCAAACACACATGGTGGATAAATGTACTTATCATGAAGCTTTTCTCATTGAGAAGCACATTTTGTAATAAAAAATGTATAACTATTTTGGAAACATAAAATCTCTATAATATTGTTTCTGGGACATATTAAACCTTTTGAATTTTAGGAATTATGTTCTCACACTGTATAGAGAATTGCTTTTTCAGTACAGTACCCTCTTTCAGTAATCTTTTAAGCCAAGTACCCCTTTACCTGACTAAAATACAAAAGGAAATGTGAGAAAAATAACATAAAGCATATGATTTCATCCTACAATGCAGCCTGATCCTTGTACATACAGTAATAAATCTTTGAAACTTGATAACATTAAAAGAACATTCAGTACAACAAATACCCATAAGTTGCATAATACAATATATATCAGCTAGAAAATGAATAGATTATTTCATAGAAAATGTGACAATTAGTTTGTGCTTGAATGCTGATTTGTACATGCTCAAGTTTTGTGTCATTGTAATTCCCTTTTAATTTAAGACATGAGCTTATTCCAAAAAGTGCATCTGTTCTAATCATATTACTGGTTAGAATTACATTCAATTTCTTGAAAAATTTTTTTTGTTTTTTTTGTACTATTTCTTTTTTCACTTATATTTTTTATTACTCACTCCTTATGAAATGCTCTCACAGGTGTGCGCAATGTTATATTATTAGAATGTATAGTATAAGGGTTATGTAGAGTTAGTCACTATCACTTTTTAATATGTGTGCCATGTCTACTCTGTTTAGACTGGTTTTAAAACCAGTCTAAATGCAGTGATGTAGAAAGAAAGTGGAGAAAATGATTAACATTGACCAATAAATAGTTTAGATTAACACTGACCAATAAATAATCCTTTAAAAAATAGCTTTACGTGACCATGATCAAGCAATGGTCCAGTATTTGGTATTTTCTCCATGTTGACTAAGCAAAGCTTTGGCACCTGGCAAAATCTCTTTATCCTGTTTCCTCCTGCATGCTTCTGCAGCTGAGGTCAATCCAGCCTCAGGGGTAAATCTTTTGCTATCCTGCACTTGAAGAGAGTGAAAGTCTATAGCCAAACCAAAATTAATAAATAAATACAATAAAACCTCTTTGTTACTGCAAAATACATTTAACTCATTCAGTTTATCATTTCACTAAATTGCTTATTTTTCTCACAATATTGAACAGTCTTTAAATATATACAGAATATATTTGTTCCCTTACAGAAAAGACACACAAAATCTAAAGGATCACATGATGCACAGTAAAATTTATTCATGTGGCTTTCTGAGACTTTAGATAGGTTTCATAGGTTTTTCACATGAAGGGTATGCGGTTAATTTTTTTGCATGTGGTCACACTATTTACATGATGTTGTGTGTTTATTTCAATTCACATCTGTAATTTCAGATGTGATGTGTAATAAAAATAATAATAATAATAATAATAATAATAATAATAATAATAAGAGGAAGAAGAAGAAGAAAAATTTTCTTTGGCTTGACATCTTATTAAGTCCTGGTCCAGGGCTATAAATGCAACAGGTAAAACAGGAATGCTAAAATAACGTTCCTCAAAGCCAATTACCTTAATCCTCTCACACAGAGACTCTTGCTAGTGCTAGATTACTATCTTATTCCCCTTTACTGAGATACTGTAACTCCATTTTGAAAAGATCATTTGCAATGATGGAACATGTGTCAGTCATTTTTAGCAATTATTATGTTTATTTTCTTGATCTTTATTGATTATTGTATGGCACTTTTACAGGCGTTGATCTAACAGAAGCACCGAAACAGAGGTGGTTACATCGTCACATTTCTCAACTGTCTATTTGTTTTGAAGCCTGAGAGATACTGTTCTTTATCCCTGGCTTCATGGGCATGTGTGTGCATGTTGGCATTCTAAGCAACTTTACCTGTTTTAAAACACACCCATAACTCTACTTTTCTTATTGCCAGTATTATTATATTTTTGGTTTTCAGTTTCAGGTTCTGAGGTATAAGGGTAAACCTGAAGTTAAGCCATTAGGTCTAAAAACAATGATTAAATAAAAAACCAAAACAAACAAACAAACAAAAAACAAAACAAAACATGTACCAGCAAGTCAAAATTTTATATTAATTGTTATTAATATGCTTCACTGATTGATAGCCCAGGTTGTATGAGCTTGGCAGCATTTGTCAAATTTAATCTAGCTTTGAAAGTGTCATTTTAACAAAATTTGGACTTTTAATTGTTGTTATTTCTGTATATAGTGTAATATCCGATTGTACTCAGCAAGCAGCTAGAAAGGGAGAATGCTTAGTGTCTTTTTCTTTGAGCTGTCTGGTCTATGTATATGTGATGAACAAACAGAGTAATCCAATTGAAGTCAGCGGATTGGATGCTGGATCTAAAAGATTTATTCTTCTAGGTAGCAATACAAAATGGTTCTTCTGTACTTTTGCTGTTTGTGGCTATTTATTGATTCTAACTGTTTCTTTCTGGTTTCAAAACAGAAGTGCACAAGCCATGCCCTTTTTTAAATGGAGTGTGAAAAGATGCTGTGGCAAAATGAATAGCTCTTTGTTTCAGAGAAACCGATCTTTACATTGTTGGCATCAGCAGAACCTTGCTGGATAAGAAAACAGTAATAAACCTTATTTGTTAACATGACCAAACCTGTATTATTCTGGCATTTCAGATGCAAATCCTCTAGTCTACAATGTACATATAGAGCAGAGTACATTTACATTTAAGTGTTCAACCAAGAAGTGCAGAGAGCATTTTCAGTATGGAGCCCTATGGATCAATACCAGACCACATCCAGGTTCAGACTGGACTGGACAGAACATCTGCTGGATGGCAAAAGTCCAGTCACTCCCAGAGCAGCAGCACTGCATCCTCTCGTCACTCACGACAGGTGACTCCACCCACAAATACCCTGATTTCTCATTGACTGTTCACCATAGCATTATGTTCCTTAAGAACAGAACAATAAATACACCCATAAGAGCTTTCTCATTGGGTGTTGGCAACCTGTTGTTCAACCTCTAAAGCTCAAATTAAATGCCAAACAAGTCTTAACCTGTTCCAAGGATGTACTTTTCATTACTGTGTACTGAAGGGTGTACAATTAACATAATTGAACTGAACAGTACTTAGTTGTGACTATTAGATTCAGATATTTCTACTTATGCAGTGGGTGAAATATAGGCTTTGCTTTGGTTTAACCTTCAGAATATAAAAGACTGGGAGATATTGGATGATCTGCAGGGTGATTTTGGTGCCAGTGGTGAGACCATGCAGGATATGAATTCTCCTGGCATCTGTGAAGGCTACTTGATGAAGAGGAGAAAATGGCCTCTCAAAGGCTGGCACAAGGTTAGTAAAGCTCATACAACTCTGTTAGGTTTGATTTAATTTTGGCAAAAAGCTAGAGATGATGAATTGAGACCTAGGAATCATAAGAACTAGGATAATTTTGCTTATAACACCAGGAAGAACTTCCAAGTAAGTCCAAGGTCTTGAAAAATAGATGATTTTATTTGCTAATATATGGAAAGCAGTTGCTGGTTTATGTAGTTGTGTAGTCAGCGATCAGTGTAGGGTGTGCTGTTACATTTTGTAACCTATTAATTACAAGCCTAACCATGTATCAAGTATTATAATAATTTTTTTTTTTTAGAATGATTGCAATAATAATATTTGTTTTTGCAGAGATACTTTGTGTTGGAAAAAGGGATTCTCCGATATTCAAAACACCAACATGATGTAAGTAGGATGTTATTTGTTAGAAGTATTTTAGGCATTGCACTTTCACACACAGGTCCGGCTCACATGTTATACTACCAACAGTGCTCTAAAGGGAAATTAAATGGGTCAATGGATGTCAGTCTTGCAGTGATGTCAGTAAACAGAAAGGCAAGACGGATAGACTTGGATACTGGAGACAGTCTATATCACGTCAAGGTAAACAACTGATTTAATAGAATATTTATTTCTTAAGCACTTTTCTTAATAAAGTTAAATGCATTTATGCAAATAATCGTGTGCATTTTTTATTTTGTTTTCATCAAGGCAAAGAACCCTGACCTGTACTACATATGGGTGACCAAGCTGAGTGCCCATCGGATGTATAAGAGGAACGAGGCAGCACATGTTCATAACAGCTTGCTGCAGGCCCTGTCTCATGGCAGCAGTGTGCTTCAGGGAAATGGTACCATGCAAGATGTGGTAAGCTATGAATACTAACTCCCTTAACCCTCATAATAGCAAGGAAACATTAATACTGTGTTCATGAATCAGTGGTATAGACTGTTGATGTGTAATGTAATGTGTTTATTTGAATTTAATTATAAATTTACAGTTACTTACTTTTTACAGTAAAAGTAAAAATCAGGAATGAGATGTGCTTCAAATAACTTTCTTAATTGTTTTCATATTAATGCATCAAGGAACCCTTAATTAAAGCTAACTAATGTCGATAATATCCATAATATCTCATTAGCTAGTAATATAATATCACTAATGATACAAAGTAACATGAATGCTTTATGTTTTTCTGTGTTTTCCATTTCCTTTTGGTGTAAGACAGTGCACTTACGTGAATGTATAAAAAGCCAAATGCACATGAATTGTAGAAATGTACAAATACATACATTAAAGGATGATTCAACTCCTATTTTATTATCAAATCTGTTAGAATATAGATTTGTTTGGTGTGTTCAATAAGGAATAAACAGGGTGTATTATAGGAAAATGATAAATGATGGTACGGTGTGATGCTGTCACCACCCCAAACTTAATTAAGCACTTATAACAGTATGTCCCAAAGTGATTTTTTTCTCTTGTGCTGCAGAAATTTGCCAAAAAGTATCATTTTTTATTTTAATAATTGACTTATCCTACTTTTAGCCATTTATAGTTACATGTTAGTTAGTATTTTTACTTCCGTTACAGATGTTATAAACAGTTATTCCTTCACCAGCCACTCTTTTTCCACTCTCTTGAAGTTAATAAGAAAAAGAAATGCAGCTTGTCAGTTTAAGGAGAAACCAGAAAGTCCTACAAAGTGCTTACTCCCATGATTCTCTCCATAAATGCTAAATAAATGTCTCCTTACAGAAAGCTTCACCATATCAACAATTACAATTACTGAGTCTTTTTCGTTAAGTAACTGCACATAATTTTTAATAAAAAAAAAAAGTCAGCATAATTTCTATTTTCCACCTCTGCCCATGTTACAATAGAGGTGAAGTAGAGATGATATGATCAGGTATGATATAAATGCACTAGTTCAGAACATAATCTATTAGAAGTTGCTTTTAATATTGATTGAAATTTAAGAAGTACCTGAATATGATTATGATGTTTTTCAGTACCAGAACATGTCTGAGTCTTACCTGGGTGATATGGCAGCTCAGAGTGAAGACCTGCATGTTGCAGACACTGGTGTGAATGGGAAAGTGTGTGCCTGGCTACAGCAGGCCCAGGACCCAGACAGCTGCACGCAAGGTATTTTACTACCTGGTCTTGTCTGTAATCTGCCAATTTTAAACATATAGAATAATGAAAAACCTGTCTTTAAGCTTAGAGTATATAACATACCAATAAAATGCTTCTGTACAGTTGTGGTAACTGGAATTTAAGGAGAATTTAAGGCTCCTTACTATAAGCTGATGTGCCCTTGGGCTTTAACTACACTATATGGAGAAAAGTATTGGGAGGCCTGACCATTACACCAACAGGGACTTTAATGACATTGCATTCAAATACATAGACTTTAATATGGAGTTGGTCCCCC
>JAQQZR010000006.1:9143442-9162346 GCA_030068235.1 Notoglanidium macrostoma | reverse complement strand
ATGTCTGTTTCTCAGAGTTCCTACGTGATGCAGTAAAACCAAAACTATATTTGTGCATACCCAGTAGGTACCTGTCAGCAAAAACTTTTCAGGAAGCAAGACTTTTCAAAAAAATTGTTGTGCAGTGTAACTAAAGGTAATTCTTTACAAGATGCATCTTACCTTGAGAATTAGACTATTTTTTTGTGATTCTTATCTTCTTCAGTTCTCATCGTCCCACCTGGGTGCCTCAGTTCCCTCAATCCCTGACTGTGTCTACACCCAGCTAACACCCTCAGTCTCCTCCAGCTCCCCTGAAAGCAGAAAGGTCTACCAGGACATCTGCAGTGTGTCCCAAAAAGGTAAGGAATAGTAGAACTCAACAAAATCACATCTCAACATCTGACTACTTGGAAACAAAGAAACAATTCTGAAACTGATTTTGAATTTATTCTCTTGGCCCAACACAGTGCATGCTTCTCTGAGGTCTGTGCATGAGGCTCTGTTTCAGGAACGTCAACGGCTCCAGGATGCCTGGTCCAGCAGCGAGCTTCGCCAGAACACTTCTGCTCAAATTAATGACATATGTAGCACCCTGACTGAGGTAAGAATTCCCATCAATTATTCATAGTACTGTCTTCCTGAAAATGAACTGCTGATGAATTCTGTTTAATGTAGAAATTATGTAGAAATATACGTATGTGTGTATATTCAGTTAGATGTGAAGTCCCAGCAAACACAAATCCACACAAGGTCAGAGTGCTCTGACTCCTCTGAGGAATCCTACCACACTGTAACCCTGAGAAAGGTGTGTCCCTCCCCAACTTGAAGCTTAGCACCTAGCTAATTTCCAATTTCTTTTTTCTTTGTGCTTTTCTTCTCTCAACAGTTTCTTTGCACGTGCCTGGGTTTCATTGGCTTGATCAGTTAAACACTCTCCAGCATTTAACATTTCTGCTTCCCATCACTTTGAAGGCATTTGAGTGACATGCACTTTGATTTGGTACATTTCTTGTTCCTGCTTTTCAGTCTGAATCAATATGCCGTTCCTCGGTGACAGACTCAGTAACGGAGTATTTTGATGCACATGATGACATTTGTAGAAGTTTCTCTGAGGCATCAGATGAGTCGGGTCTGAGTGACGCCTCCAGTAATTCAGAGCCTGAGGAAGAGCATGGTTTGTATCCATATTCATATGATGTTTGGATTAATTAAATGATGATCATGCTGCCAATATAATTTATTTGCCCGAAAGATTAATTTTTTCCCCATTCATATAACCGGCAGTAACAGCAACACGGAAGTACCGTGCCAGCCTTTCCAAAGCATCAGCAAAACCCAGCTTGAATTTGGGGAGCACTGGCCACCGCACCAAACTACCTGCAGTTTGCCCTGATAACAGTCATGTAGGCCTTATAGCCATCCTTTATAATAACATCGGGAAGGACCTGTCACGTGTATCCATGCCAGCAGCCCTGAATGAGCCTGTCAATCTACTCCAGAGACTCTGTGAGGAACTGGAGTATTCAGAGCTACTGGACACAGCCAACCATACTGATGACCCCTATCAGAGAATGGTATTGATTACTATTTAGAGTTAATGAGTGCTATGCTATGTATATATGACATATATTTGGGAGGTTTGAAGAACTTGACAATTGACAATGAATTCTATTTGCAATTCTAAGATTTTGTGGTATCCTTGTGCAACCAGGCTCAGATATTTACATGGATTTTTACAAAGGAAAACTGCAAATTCTTTCCTCTAAAAATAGTGCCCTTTTATTAAAGTATGAATGATGCAAGTTTAGAGGAATACTTTACTTTATAAATGCTTTTGTGTAAAGAACTTATGAAAGTATAAAAATATACTTCACATGAATGTTTTATGAATGCCCCAACAACCACCCTTAGATATCCATTGTTTAATTGGCATTAAACAGGTTGATTAAACCCCAACCCTAGTAGTTAGAGATGAATTGGAATTGTGCATAAGTATTATTTTAAAACCTTCTAGTTCATAAATAAGGTAAATACATGCTATGTATTGTTAAATGCACATCTATCCATCTATCTGTGCTTCTATCTATCTCTTCTGTCTATCTATCTATCTATTTATCATTTAAAAAACTCAAAGACAAAATTTCAAAGACAAAAATGTTGTCTTGTTTATCTTTAGGTGTACATTGCTGCCTTTGCTATCTCTGGCTATTCTACAGCTCAGTATCGTAACCGTTATAAGCCCTTTAACCCAGTTCTGGGAGAGACTTTTGAGTGTATAAGGGAGGACAGAGATTTCCGCTATATTAGTGAACAGGTAGGTGACTGTTCAAACTGACCTCAAGTCAGAGAATTCTGTTAGGGCTCTTTCTGATTCACTACCTTTCTGTCCTCAGGTTTGTCATCACCCACCCATCTCTGCTTGCCATGCTGCCTCTGACAACTTCTGCTTTTGGCAGGGTGGGCCCTTATAACAGAAGTTAAAAATTTACTGTATTAAAATAAAATATGCATCCTGGATCAGCAATTAACTGCACTTTGTGTCGCAGATCAGCGATGGAAGAATAAATTCTGGGGAAAGTCTTTGGAGATAATGCCGGCTGGAATGGTAAATGTGACTCTATCAAGGTGATATCCCTATTTCCTTTAAAATGAATTACCAAATATGAAACATTTTAAAGAAGTGGAAGGAGTGTGAGCAAAGATGTGTGTTTAGGTATGGAGACCACTATGAATGGAATAAAGTGGTGACGTGCATTCACAATGTCCTGAGTCAGCAGCGCTACCTAGAGCACTATGGAGAGGCAACAATCCACAACCTCAACAGCTCAGTTTGTACCTGTAAAATCACATTTGTTAAGGTGAGAGTAGTTTTTGAATCCTGCTTTTGACAGCTTTTAAATCAATATTCTGCAAATAACAAATATTACACTTAGTTGATCATACAAATCCTTCTTCTCTCTGCTTCTCTGTCAGTCTCGCTATTGGGGCTCAGATGCAAATAAAAATGAGGTTCAAGGCCAAGTACTTGATCAGAGTGGTAATGTTGTGCACCGATTTGGAGGATTCTGGCATGAAGGGATATTCTGTGACACACTATCTAATCCACAATGTATTTGGAAACCATGTAAGTTAGTAAAGTTGGTAAAGATATTTTGTTTATAAAATTCAACTAATTCTTCTTAATTATTATAATTGAACACTGAAATTAAGCAGTCTTTAAAAGTCTGTTAAAGATAAAATTCTAAGATCAATCTTATTTAAATCTCTTATAGATAAAACAGTAATAAATGCTACACTATACAATATATATATATATATATCAAAGACTACTGGTCTAGATAATTAATATACTATGTATAACCTTTTTTGCAGAAAAGTTGGGATGCTGTGTAAAATGTAAATAAAAACTGAATGTGATGTATTGCATCTCATTGCATCTCAAAATTTATGATCATTTTGAATTTGATGCCAGCAACACGTTTCAAAAAAGCTGGGACAGGGCAACAAAAGACTGGAAAAGTTGTGTAATGCTAGAAAGAACACCTGATGGAACATCTCACAACTAAATAGGTTAATTGGCAAAAGGTGAGTAACATGATTGGTTATAAAAAGGTCCCAGAGAGGCAGAGTCTCTCAGCAGTAAAGATTACCATTCTGTGCGTATCACCACTCTGTGAAAGACTGCATGGGCAAATAGTGCAACAATTTAAGAATAATATTCCTCAACTTTAAATTGCAAGGAATTTGGGGAATTCATCATCTACGGAACATAATATCATGGAAAGTTAGAGAATCCGGAGAAGTCTCTGTACTGAAGAGCTAGGCCGTTTGTCAACACAGTTCATCACTACATCCACAAATGCATGTTAAAACTCTACCATGCAAAGAAGAATCCATACTTAAACATGAGCCAGAAATGCTGCCACCTTCTCTGGGCCCGAGCTCACTTAAGATGGACTGAGACAAAGTGGAAAACTGTCCTGTAATCTGATGAATCAAAATTGGAAACTCTTTTTGAAAATCATGGAAGCCATGTCCTCTGAGCTAATGAGGAGAGCAACCATCAGGCTTGTTATCAGTGCACAGTTCAAAATCCAGCACCCGTGATAATATGGGGGTGTATTATTGCACATGGCATGGGTAGCATGCACCATTAGTGCACATTGCATGGGTAGCCAGCACAATGTCTTTTTCAGGGACAGCCTTGCTTATTTCAGCAAGATAATGCTCTCTGATGAAAACTGCACTCTGAAAGTATTAAAACAGCATAGCTTTGTAATAAAAGAGTCCAGGTGCTAAACTGGCCTGCCTGCAGGCATCCACTGAAAACATTTGGAGCATCATGAAATAAAAAATACAACAAAAGAGACCCCAAACTGTTAAGCAGCTAAAATCCTATATCAGGCAAAAATAGCAAAACATTTCACTTTTAAAACTCTATCAGCTGGTCTTCTCAGCTCCCATATATTTACAGAGTGTTGTTAAAAGAAAAGGTGATGCAACACAATGATAAACATGCCCCATCCTAGCTTTTTGAAACAATCAACAATTTTGAATCAAATTCCAAATAAGCATACATAAAAAACAATAAAATTTCTCAGTTTCAACATTTAATATGTAGCCTTTGTTCTTTTTCAATTAAATATGGGTTTACATGATTTGCAGGTCATCACATTTTGTTTGAAATTACATTTTACACAGCATCCCAGCTGTTTTGGAAATGGGGTTGTATAATAAAGCTAAATCATATATATAAATATATGTATATTTTCAAAATCAAAACCAACTCCATGTACAATTGCACAGCAAAGTAAACTGAAAAGTAAACTATTATATTCTTCATGTGTGCATGTTGTTGTTAACAACATCACTGAGCAACTCTGTGAAGCAAATGTGCAGTAGAACAGTGATTACTTATCTCAAAGCCATAACTGCAAGGTCTCACCACTGCACATCTAGATAGAGACCATGATATAAGGCCCGTGAATCATGATGAATTAATGTAAAATATAAGTTTGACTGTTTTCATAGTTAGTAAATCCATTCCTCAGCGTAATTAATCCTTGTTTATTTTGAAGCCTTTACCATGCATAGGATGCATTTATCACTATATCTGTTCTATTCTGCAGACCCTCAGCCTAAGGACCACATCCTGTATTATGGCTTCTCCAGCTTTGCAATGGAAATGAATGAGCTGACCCCTGAACTTGAACCTCTGCTGCCACCAACAGATACACGTCTGCGTCCAGACCAAAGGTGAGTCTATAAGAATACAGCTGGATGTCTAGCGGAGCTTATTGACAGCTTGTTTGTTTGTAAATATGGTATACCTCATCACTGTTTCCAGGATGCTGGAGGAAGGCAGGGTGGAGGAGACAGACAAAAAGAAAGATGAGGTGGAGGAAAACCAGAGAGAGCAGAGGAAGATTTTGGCCAAGAGAGGAGAACAGCACATCCCTCGTTTCTTTAGGTAAGAGTAGTGATCAGAATATCCAAAATGATTTTTTGGGGGGATTCTTGGTTGTTGAGCATGTCCTCTCCTGTGTCTTATGCAGGAAATCTGTTGATGCAGCTGGTAGAGAAGTGTGGCTCACTAATGGAACTTACTGGAAGCTCAGAGAGAATCCTGGATTCACAAACATGAAAAACTTGGAGTTATGGTGAAATCTCAGTAGAGTTTGAGACTTTGGTCTGTAAAACTTTCTTGCATCTTTCTTAAAGTACACGGACTTGAACACAAAGCAAAGTGTAGAGCGCAGATGAACTGCCCAGGACAGACTGTGCAAGGATAAAGCTCTTAACCCAAGACCAAGCTTTTCTCTTGCTTCCTGTTAAAGTATTCAGGCTTTCACTTGTTATATGGCCCAACAATTAAACCAATTTATTTAGGTGGTAAATCCATCTCTGCACCTACCTTCTCCCTTAAAATGATTCCTATGTAAACAGGACAGATAAACCCGTGAAGATCATTGTGTTCTGATAGTGCTTTTCATCAACACCATGTGGGTTGTAGCAAAAAATATCGGATATTTGTAGCTAAGCTAAGCAGGTTTGTTTTGTAATCTCACCCCCACCCATTCCCGTTGGAATTCTGACCAAATCCTATCCACCTCTACAGTTATTATTTTTGTTTATACCTGCCTGTGGTATCTTCTAATGAACTCAGCTTGTTCTTTGTCCAAAATTATAAGCAGCAACCCTGATCAGGATTATCAATGAAGATGAGCCAATTTTGCCTTCATGAATTAAACTGGTTGGGGTTTTTTTTGGGGTCGTGGGGGATCCAAGTCCTGATGAACACCTCCAGCTTAAGCCATAACTAATGCACATTAGGCACACTATTAAATTTTTCTTAATGGGCAAAGGCATATATCTGTGTAACTGGAAACAGGAGTGCAGAGACATTTTGCAACACACAGCTTTTTATAGTACTCTGGTAGTACAATAACAAAACAAATGTGACTGGTTTGTGTGATGCATTTGTGTTCAAGGGACAATATATTTCATATTAGCTTATGCACATCTTGCTCTTCTGATAAAACATGGTATTCATTTACTTATAATTAAGGGGGTTGATGAATTAACTGCAGGATTGATCTTGCTACTTGACTTTTGGAATTATTTTAAAAAATAATTATTTTGCATGTATATGGATTTTTTTTTCTTTTTCCAAGTCCTTATTCCAGAGATGCTTCCTGTATATGATTTATTCTAAGTGGGATTAGAAAAAGAAATTCCTCTTCCTCAAAGCCTTAGGCTTTGCATAACCACTGTGTACAGTGAAACTTTACAGTAATCACCATTATTTAATAAGAACTTATACATTTTAACATGATTATTATTAAATGTTAGTCAGTTCTAACAAATAAAAGATTCATAATGAAAAATTACATATATGTTTTATTACAATTAAAACAAATCAAACACATAATTTCAGTCTATACAGTTTTGCTGCATTATTTGGGGGGAGAGTTCCTGTTATTTATAAACCATGGCTTTAAGTTGACAAAATATTAATCCTCTTAATACAGAATAAGTTTTTTATTCACAGAGAAGATCATTAAACTCATGGTTCAGGGGAACATTATATAAATATACCTTAAAGACTATCTGATAATGGTACCGCTAGACCATAAAAAAGCTTTGCAGATGGGACAACCTGAGGGTAAATTCCCTCACATGTGGCATTATTCATCAAAGTTGCATTTGAACAAAGTTGTACATAAATATATTTGAGGGTAAACTAGGGTCTGCTGTATGCATATAACATGCAAATAAGGGACTAGTGGGTTGGAGCTTAAGTCCACACATCCAAAACTGATTCATTACTTAAGTTTAATCACTCATTTCGATGTTGTATTACAGTTTCATGAAACAGATAGCGATTCCTTCATGTATCATATTATGTACACAAATTTGCACCCATTTTTGTAACTTTGATAAATAATGGCCATTATTATATCTAAATAGGTTCACAGTCCACTAGGGGTCACCTAAAACATATCCTAACAATTACTCTAACAATACTGTACACTTGTATCCTCGGTGTTCATAAAATATTCAAACAACGGTTTGAAGGCATACTTAAGAATTGTTCAAGAATTCAAGAATAAAAAAAATGGTAATTACAATTTTCTTAAATTAATACGAACACTGTTGAAATTGCACTTGAAATTAGAAACAGTATACCAAGAATAACTTCCAGTTACCTATCAATTGTTTGCACCATACTACTTAAAACCAGGAAACAATAAACTAAACCCTGTTATTTCAAATCAGTATTACCTTTCAACATCTCCATTACTTACACAAATAAAGCTGAATATTCATTGGCACATGCTTGACCTGAGTTTTATCTAACAATATGTTTATAACCAATCAGTAGGAATATGAATTATGTCACTGTGATTGTCCTCTTCATTATATTGCTAATATATAATTTGGTTTAGCACTGAAATAAATACATTACTCTCACATTAAGGTAAGCAAATCCAAACTCACTAGTTTAAAAATCATTGACCACATACTGAAGCTTTGATATTCCACTATACAGGTTTGTGGGAAGCTCTATAAAATACTCGCAGTACAGAATAAAACAACAATTTCATAAAAAGTCATATCGTAAGCTATTTTTTAACAATATCCATACTAAGTGCAGTCTTATTACATAAATGATTACAGTTTCCAGTCATTTAAACAAGATATAAATAAAAAATGAATAATCTCGTCACCCCTCTTTGTGTGTGCATGTGCATATATGAATATGTGTGTACTGGACCGTTATGTGTTATAGTAAAATATTTTGTTATGGGAAGTATTTTAATATGCCATTCACTGAAAATTCACATTGTCTGATGAGCAAGGAAATGTACTTAAATTCTGAAAGGTGAATCATGTGCTTTATTGTGCATTTCCCTTCACAGTCAGTTTGTTAACATTCTTATGGCTGTCACCACTGAGCTGTCAAAGGTCATTCTCACCTTTGGAGGTCTGCAGGTCCTGATAAGGTGAGACTGAGGTCTTGTTCTTCCTCTGTCTCATAGAGGTCTGTGGTGTGTGGGCTGTTGTCTGATTATGATGTCCAGTCACCACAATGCCCCTTCCAGGTGTCCATTTTCCCACCCTGTCTATCTGTATGTTGTCTTTCTTGTCCTATTTGTGAGACTTGCTGATGTTGGGTTAAGAATGTTGTTTTGACACTAATCAGACTGACATTGCTGTGTTTGTGTTGACCACATAAACACTGTAACACCTGATTTGTACTACAATTCATCTTGTATGAATCCAAAGTTCAGCAAATCTTAATTTAAAGTGGATAGTTTACATTTACTTCATTAATGTACAATACAGTGTTACTGAGGCATAGGCAACAAGATGAAATTGGAGCCAGCCCCAGTTTGGCACATGATCTAATTAAGAAGATTTAGCAGCGAGAATGAGAGGTTGACAGGAAGACAGCTGACAGGATGAGTGGAACATGGTCTGACCTCTACGTTGAGATAGATATACTTTGTTTCCTCTAATAGCACTTATCAATCACTTATATTCTCTGATTTCATTGGACACTCAAGACTCACTTGGAGTGGTCGAAATGTAAATGAACAAAAGTACATTTATATTATTATTATATTACATAGTATATTTTTGAGAAAAACCTCACACCTAACATGTGTGTGTGTGTGTGTGTGTGTGTGAGAGAGAGAGTGAGCGAGAGAAAGAGTGAGAGAGAGAGAGTGAGAGAGAGAGAGAAAGAGAGAGAGAGAGAGAGAACTGGGCTTTGAGGGGATTGCCATCAGGTGTGAAGACTTCTTCAAATGATAAACAGTTACAGTTTCTAAATTCATCCAGGTCTGTGTAAGCATAAATATATCTCCAGGCCACTGTTACAGCCCAGTCACATTGTCTTGACTCACCAGTCCTCACCATGATGGTGACTTTCAGGATGAGTGGAGCACTTCCACCTGACCTTACCCAGACAGCACTACCATGAAGAAGCAGCACACCAAACTTGAGAGGACCAGCAATAACACAGTATGGAAAAAAGCAAACAGCACCAGGGCTATGAAGAAAAAAGTCATTGAGTTCTGTGTTAGCTGTTACTGGCCTCTGTTGTCCCTTCTCTAGGCTCCCACAGGGCTTTGTCCCAGAAGGCAGTGCAGCTCTGTGGGTGGGACACAGCAGGAGTGCTACACTAGCTCACAGACGATGGCTCTCAGTGACTGTAGAAACCGTAGTAGCCTGCATCGCTGCTGTTGTCCTTCTCACAGGCTTCACTGCTGCGAATGGGAGGAGAGTTCTCAGTGCTGGAAGCATAGGGTGACACTCGTCTTTTCTTGCTCTCTGCACCCTCAAAAAGACCAGAGTCGACTGAGTCTACTGATTTGACTGATGGGGTCTCCATCCATGTGTCCTCCACCGCCTCTTTTGGCTTGTCCTGCAGTACCGGCAGCCTCAAGGACTCAAGGAGTGATGGCGAAGGGTGCAGGCGTGAATTTACTGCTGGAGGAGATGAGGATATAGCGGGAGAAGACATGGGGCGGAACCAGCTCAAGCTAGATGTGGCTTTCCCAGGGTGGGAGTGGCTGAGGTACTGTGGTCCCGGTCTCGCTGAGCTCCATGTGGCAGGGTTAGCACTTGATATTGGCCCAGAACTGAAGGGGTTCTCAGGATAATAGCTCAGCGGATGGTGGGTCGATGTCTGTAAAGGAAAGGGCTTGTATATGCTGTTGGCCGTATAGTCACTCTCATAAGAGGTGAAGTCCAGTAGATTAGAGGGTGTGCCCTGCTGTCCAGGGAGGTACCAGCGCCCATGGTGACTGCCATTTGGGTCTTTGGGGCACCCTTGTGCCATGCTGACAGGCTCGCAGCTGTAGAAGCGACTGTGCTGCAGTGGACTCATGTACTGCTCGGCCAGGTAAGGCTGGCGGGGATAGCAGGTGGCTGCCATGAGCTGCTGGCCCTCAGTGGGGGAGGGGGTGATACGATCAGAGTCAGGCGGGGCATACAGTCTGTGTGGGAACATCAAGGTCAAATTCAACTAACAAAACCCCTGTAGAGGTGTTAAATACAAATCTCACAGGGCTCGGGGGTATATTGTGAGCCATAACACTTTAAAAAGATCTGAATATAGTATTTGGGTTTAGCTTTTCTTTAACCGATTGAGTTGTATTAAACTCAGAAATATCATAGAAATATTAATAGTCTCATAAGTTAATTCTAGGGGACAGTTTTGTTTTAGGTTTACTTACGTGTCATAATTGTCTCGGAAACCTTTTGCAAAAGGGTTATGGTCTATTTTCAGCTGAGTGATCTGTGGAAGAAATGGCAGGAGCAGGAGCCATGACAGATGTGACGGGTATGGTCACGATGTCAAGAGAGGAGGAGGGGGGCAGTATGTGACAAGAAAAGGACACACGGAGTTAATAGTTAGAAAATAAGTGATTGAACTATAAACTACTTTGTATGAAGCTTCGTATATTTTATTATAATGTTAATTTGTTACAACACAGCTTGTCTTGTTTTTTCACAGCTGTTTTGTTTCATTAGTGGTTATGCTGTATGTATCAGCTGATTAAAACAGAGAATAAACCCCACTGATGATGGAGGAGTGTGGGGGCGGGAGGAGAGGTGACTCACGTCTGCATTTTGGTAGGCAGTGACGGCAATAAACTGGGTCTCAGGGAAGATGAAGGTTTGTGCTTTACAATTGCGGAAGGGATCTTCTGTTCCATCTTCCTTCACCTCCATGATATGCAAGCGTGGCTGGTACTTGTGGAGAGACTGCAGAACTATCATCTGTGTGGGGCACATGAGATATGATATGAGATATGAGCAGACATGAGTAGAAATGGGCTGAGAGGAGGAAATTCAAAGATACCACTGACCACAAGTGATGACATACACTCCAACAAACATCTTTCTCAGTGATACCTGTGCCACGTTGTTGGAGCTGCCCTTGTTGTTGGTGAGTTTGAGCTTGCCAAATGAGACCTCCTGCCTCATCCAGTGATTCCCTGTGTTAGGAGAGTCGGGGTGCATATACATCCTGTTTCCTGTGGGGAAAGAAATAGTATGATTTACTTTTCATTTTTATGTAGCACAGTAGTGAATGTATGTGGAATTCGTTCAATAATAAAATGCCTGGCATCTTCTTGACAACATTTTAAAACTTGGCTTTGATTGCAGTTTGAAATTTAATGCAGAATGAGATTGCAGTTGGTGATGCCAAACTGCTGCAGTTCACACAGTCATAGTAGCAGGTGTGCATGCATGGGTTTCTTAGATTGTGGTGTACAGTGACACCAGATATATTCTTCTCATGGCCACAAAAAGACATAGAACTGAGAAGTAGAACTTTTTTTCCCTCCAATGCACACTGACACTCACAATGCAAAAACCACAAAACAGAAAAGAACATACTGAGCAAAAGCAAGTATCTAATTATTTGCTAGTGATTATACCTGGCATGTTGCCCTCTGCTTTGCCACACTGCACCCACTTGCCTCCCTGGTACCTCCAGTGGTGCTGGTCAGCTAGAACCACATCCACATACACGTTGAAGTGAGCCGAGGGGTCCAGAGCACTGATGTTAAAACTGAGAAACGGGAACATCCTCCTGTTCAGAGAAACGGATACAGAAACCAAGTGAGGAGAAACAAGTAAGCGTGACGAATCATGTATCTCTCACCATGAGGCTAGTGCACAGTCATTAATGCTCTGCTGCTCAAGCACATGTTTTTAGTTCATTCTGATTCTTCTGTCAACTATCAGACTCAAAGTTATAACGTTACAGATATTCCATACTCTATATAATTGATTAATTAAATTGAACTTGCAATTATATATACATATAATATTTTTTACATGTTTTAGATTTCCCCACATACTTCCAGAGTTTAGTACAGTAAAACAAGTCTTGAAACCCATGCAAATAAATTAGTGCAGCATTTGGTAGTGCATAAAAAATATGTAGATCATCAATAATACTGGATTTAGCATCAATTATTTACAGACAAGCTTGACTCTATATTGGTGGAACAGAGTGCTTATTAATTAAATTACATTAAATAATAATTTAAATTAAATTAAATTACAAATTTGGAAATTCTAAATCTAATTATTGTATTAAGTAATAGTCATGGATTTTGAAATGTGCCATGTTCCTTAGTCTTTCAAAATTTATGACAAAATTTTATGTAACAAAAAATTTGGCAAATGCTCGTCAAAAGCAAGTGAGAAGATAAAATGAAGAATCGTACAACTGAACATCCCATCCACATACAAACAATTAATAGTCGTCACTCTGATGTGGTATAAAATGCTGTGATACAAATTATAAAAAATAGATGATTAATTTCCTCTTTGGTAGCAGCTACATATCAATATACTGTAAGTGAAACCAGAAACCAGCTTCAGGATTCTGTTTTTACCACTTTACTCTCTCTCCGCTCAATCTGATATATAACCAGAGTGTGCCACTGCCATTTCTCTCCCCTGACTAGCTTTCATGGCCATACTTATCTAAAAGAGACGATTTATAAGAAATCAGTACTTGGTGAAGGGGAAACTTAAAGGTTTACCACAGAGAGTATGTTTTGCATAAGTAGGAGGCTCAGGTTTACTATGACAGAAATTGTTAACCTGTGGAAACTTAGTGACTCGTTGACTCAATTGCAGTCGGTACTTGGCTGGTAGGTGGTTGCCAAACAAAGATATGTCTTCTCTGCTGTCTAGGACTCTGTTATGTGTCTGCTAGACATACGTTCTTACTTGTACATGTCTCTTCAAATGTGAAATGAAACTTTCAGAAATTAAAAGCATGCTATGGTACCACTTCCTTTAAAATGCAAGAGACATCACAGTCAGAATAGCAGTATTTGAAGGAAGGCAGAGGCAAATTGATTAATACACTGATACAAGTAATTGAAAAAATAGAAGTGTGTGGTGTAAAAGTGTATAATGTACAGTATGTGTGAGAAGGATAGTACAGCAGGAATGTTAGGCAAATGATAGGTGTGTGACTGGATATTCAGTATAGATATTTCTTCTTGAGTGCACTCACTGATTCAGCAGGACAGGAATTCAGGTCTAGTTTATGTCACCATACTTACATGTGCTCATTTGTTATGATATATGCCAGTCTGCTGCTGCTGGTGGACATGACCAGGTGTCTGCGACTTTGACATATTATGCTCTGTTTTTGCGCAAGTACGATTAGATGGCACTGCATCCCTCCGTGTATCGAGATAAAGTAGCTGGGTGATTGGACGATTAAATGGGTTTTGCTATAGCACAGATTTAAGTGCACCATAGAAAGAAAAAGATATGTTTTTTCAGGATTTTATCTATGTGGTGAGTTGAGAAACCACTTAACAAACTCTGCTGGTGGAGCAGTGTCACTGTACTAAACACCAGTGCAGCTTTTACTGCTGAAAAACAGAGTGAGCTCAGCAACCACAGTCACATCCCTCATAACAGACAATCCCTTTGATCTTGATGCAATTTTACTAAATTGCTTCTGTCACTTGTTGTCTGTATCTAATATACTCCGACTTCTGGATTCTCCTATACATGTGCAACAAGCCGCTCTGTAGTGAAAACTACAAGTCTGCCACTTATATGTACTTTGCTGCTAAGCCCTGGCTCTTTGCAGCAAGACTGTGCATACTCCATGTTACCATCAACACATGAACAGGAAGTGATGTTCAGCGAAAAAAAAAAAACATAGAGCAAACACTAACATCAAAAATAGCCAGAAATATCTTCTTGCCTTTGCAGCACAGGGCACAGAGAGAGTGTACAAGTGGTACAGGAAACAGACTGCTTTTCACTCTTCCTAAAGAAGTCATGCCGCCCTTGTGTTCTTTATAATAATTAAATATATAATATAAAGTGATTTATACATCATAAATGGGCCAGCAAAAGTATATCAAAGCACTGCCTTTATCAGAATACAGTCTTTAAAAATAGATTTTCTGCTGCTTTATTTTATAGCAAAAATGAGATCATATGATGATCACAATAAATTAATTGCAACATCCACTGCTTTCCTTTACCTTATGAAAAGAAATTTCAGCGAACTGTGGGTTAAAATACACAGACACCAATAACATATAATGTCATACAATACATTCACCTACACCTCTGGCATTGTATATAAAACACTGTAATTAACAGGAAAAACTGTATCATGAAAAACTACGACACTGGAATTAGTAACTACACCATGAGGATTGGCCTGGGAATATCAATTTCCAGTTGAGCTATGTAAATTCACTGATGCAGAAAAGATCTTTTATTTCCACTGACTCCCCTGAGTGCAGAAGGTGTAATGGTACAAAATTAAATATAGCAACTAAATGCCAGCTACATCATTTATTTATTTATTATTTTTTGCATGGTTAAAATGATCATATATTTCAAGTCATGTTTTTTTGTGATTAGTACTTTTAGAAATTGCTACATGCTACATTAGACAAATAATATTTAGATTATAAAAATGAAAGAACTAAATATAAAGAAATAATAAAGAAATGTTTAATTATATTGCATACATGTACACATGGTAAATTATTAGCATCCCCTAAAACTGGATTAGATGTGGCCAGACTTAGAGGAGAACTTGAAAAGGGCCAAAGAACCTCTGCTCTCATTTCAGGCTCTTGGCCTTACAGCGAAGATTTCAAAGCCTTATCTTGGACTGTGTCTCACCTCACTTCTGAAGAAACCTGCCTCACTACACACTCTAACAGACCAGAGGAGAGAGAGTGAAGAAAGAGTGCAAGAGAGGGAAAAAGCACCTTTCTTCATTTCCTGCACTTCAAAGCCACTTCCACTGATGTACGGCCATCAGCCTTTCAGCCTCCCCAAACCTTACCACCACCAGCAGTACATCACCGCGCTCCTCCACCCCCATAGCAAAATCAACTGAGCTTGAACACTTCTTGGCATGGAGAGACTCAGTTTAAAACTCCATTATGTAAATTTATCACCCACTCTATATTTGGCTGTCACTGAAACATCAAAAAACACTAAAGAATAAGATTAATATAAGTATTTAAGTCAAATCTACAATTATTTGGTTTATAGTGTCATTTAATTCATTAGTCTTATTCAAATGAGGATCAGACAAATGGTGATATTTAAAGACCAAACATTAAAAAATTAAGGAAATTTGTGTGGTACTACCACATTGGTGTGGCTGCTTAGAAATGAAACCCTTCTCAAATTTACATAATATTGTTTTCTCTAATAAATAAATCCACAGCAAATAAAGAAGATAAATCAGGAATATTAGTGACAGCCACAGTATAATTTTGTGCAAGTCTTAGACTTCTTTATATATATGAAATATTATTTTGCTGGCCAAGTTCAAAGGATATGGTCTATACCACATATTTGTGTTTCTTATGTTTTTTTGCATGACGTAAAAAGGTCACAGTAGTACCTGACTGATCAAATTGTGTGTGTGTGTGTGTGTGTGTGTGTGCGTGTGTGTATGTGTGTCTGTGTGTGTGTGTTCTAGGGGAAATGTATCAATTACTTCAATTATATGAACAAGGCAACCATGGGTACAATGTCATTATCCACAAGGTGTCAAGGCATCTGCCAGTATAAGTTAAATCAAAATGTGTGTATTTTCATATAACCTTGCTGCAACCCCCCTGACCAAAGATAAACACATTCAAATGTACTCATATAAACTTATTGCAATTCTACATTACTGTCAGTTTTGAGTAATTACATGTAATGTGTTTAAATCATTTAATATAAACTGTACTTACTGCAGCAATGCATCTGTAATAAGTAATAGGTTTTACATATGCAGAACTCACTGTGCCACTGTAATATTGTGGGATCTACACAGCGAATAAGACATTTTGTTACAGATAGCAAAACATATGATTATAGATTATTTTACTGCTAGGTTCTATAGTTTTTGTGACTTTTTTAAAATCAAACCCACAGGTCTTATTTCATAAACATAATAATTACTTTAAAGTGATACGTGATGAATAATATGAGACCCTGTATTTTGACAGATGAACAAACTTTCACAGAAGATCTTTTTTTTTCTTTCAGAAGTCCTGTTTGGTAAAAATATGAGTCAAATTTAGAAACTGACTTTCGGGTGAGTTTTTTTTTTTTGTCTGTTTAATTATCTAGGCCCAATGAACAAGTTTGTAATAGCTATCTGTGTTACATTTATTTAAAAAAAATTCAGAATTATGGTACAATTTGAAATTTTTTCTCAAATAAGAATTACAGTTTAAGTAACCTAAGCAGTATTATAGTCCCTGTATACAGGGCATTGCGAAGATTTAACATGTGATAGAAAACAAAGGAAAATAAAAAATTGTGAAAGTAAACATGCAATGATATTGCATTCACAGTCAAACAGAGCAGCTGTCTTTCGTTACAGGCTTGTTGTTTTACATTTTTCCCCTATAATATTTCAAAAGAAACAAGAAAACCTAGATATAAGACATTTCTCTTTTTCAGCTTCTGTCAGTAATAAGCATAACATGACTGCTTATTGGTAATATTGTAACAGCTTATTGTTAATATTTGTTTACTTTGATAAGAAAAATCTGGTTTTATTCAAGATCAGGCAGTCTATGTAGCCTCGTTTCTTTATATCCAGCTAACAAAACTTCCAAACAGCAGTGGGCTTGCTCTCCTGTGCAGATGCTTCACCTGTCAGCGCACACTCTGGCATTCACTGCTTTCCATTCACTTGAAAATGAAATGCAATTATTCTGTATTCACTCCATACCCAAACTCCATAGATTTAACTCACATGTAGCCTTTTTTTGCCAGCTAAAGTATTTTGAGATTTCTTCACTTTTCTAACTTCTAAAATTTGGGCTAAGACATAGCCTACTTACCTGCCCTGTTTGGTGATGATCATCTCGGTTTGGTACTTGTGAAACTTGGCCCATAGCGGGTAGTTGTTGAGAAGCACCTGCGTCTTGCCGCACACCTGTAAACCAGGTAAGGAATAGAGAGGCGCGCGCGGGTAGCCATGCTGAAAGTGCGCGTGATACGACTCCGCACTGGCCGAGTAGCCGTCTTTACTGTCCGCTGAATACCCATCAGCCCCTGCGTAAGCCTGGGCCGCGCTGCTGCGGCTGAACGCACAGTTACCCAGGGGAGCCGCCGCTACAGCCGCCGCGGAGTAAAACCTTCCCGCTTGCGCTCCGAGTTCTCCAGCGCTCTGCTCGCCGTGGTACGGCAGCGGGAAGTTGTCCTGGCCATTTGGAACTGAGTCTGAATAGTACAGCCTCGCGTCTTGGACGCCCATTTTAAAGTCTGCTAGCTCCTTGCTCCGGTGAAGGTGACCGCTCGTCTCTGTGTCTTTGGCCAAACTTTGCGCGTCGCTTCCATTGAGCATGTTGATATAGAAGCTGCCGCCTATGCCGCCCATTTGCAGGCTCGCTCCGCGCTTACGTGCAGTATCATAGGTTGACAGCTTACTTTCTTTACCTACCAAAATAAACTGGCTCCACAGAAATCTTTAATGGAAAGGAGCAAAAAAACAAAACAAAAAACAAAACCAAAATGTACCGCTTTATGGCTACCTCTAACCTCTAAGCTTCCGACTTCTGAGAACTGCTCCTGTTTCTTTTACGGCCAGAGTAAGACCCGTCTCATGTCTGACATGCCTAACATATCGGTGTTTCTTGATTTATTTCATTGTACTGGGTACATTACTGTAATATAAATAACAGTGCATCACTTTTTTATTTTACATCAGAATGAGAGGTGCCGGTCTCCAGCCTATGATATACATTCCGTGAGAGGTAATTGGTAGGGGCGGGGACTGGAGCTCATGCAGGACGGTGATAGGGTGATATTTGAGCGAGACCCCGCCCCTATTCCAAATAGTTCACCGGACCTGTCCGAGTTTACCAGAGGTTTATCAAACACGGTAGTGTTTAGATTTGTGTTCCCGTATTAATACTATACGTATTGACAAATTCAAACCTGGCCAAACTGTCTCTGATGGTTATCACTCGGGAAATAAGGACACAGTTAGCCTATAATTTCACTCACTTGTCCAGACTCTGGTATCAGTTAAACTGATCCGATTCATGTCGAGAATGACGAGTAACAACGTCAACGGAAAACCTAAAGTGTCCTAAAATTTAATTAACACGCAGCTGAAATTAAGACGCACAAATCATTACATTAGCACAATGTATAGGGTTTGATAACCATTTGTGATGTAGCCTAAATTTAAACTGGACTATATTAAAACGGGTTCTAGAAAACAAGGAATGTTAAATAAAGAAAAAAGTTAACTTGAGGTTCACTATTATGCAGGGTGAACTCATTTACATTTAGATATATCTACCCTGATTCCATGTTTGATTTATATATATATATATATATATATATATATATATATATATATATACAG
>JAQQZR010000006.1:9125863-9143342 GCA_030068235.1 Notoglanidium macrostoma | reverse complement strand
ACACACACACACACACACACACACACACACACACACACACACACACACACACACACACACACACACACAGAGGAAGAGTCCCCCCAGTACAAGTATGACACAGTTCTCTTTCAATGCTGTCATTGCACTAATTCCACTTTTTTGTGTCTCTCCTAGCAAGGTGAGCTCACAAGGTCACACTCTGAACTCACTGGTGTTGACATCAATGGCAGGGGCAGATCATCTCCTGTGTTAAGCGGAGCAGGCCAGCCATGCGTCCCTCTCATTGCTCCGAGGCTGAACATCACCTCTCTGGCTTTAGATACACTACCTCGCTGCAGGAAATCCACCAGTGTCCCCATGATAAACTGACCTTCTGTCCACAGTTAGCCCACTCACACATTCTCTAGTAACATGTACACAGGTATTACATTTACAGTGACATCTTCTTCTGTACCCTGCAGTGGTAAGAGCGTTTTTTCACAGGTTTCGAATGTTAAAGGTTCACACATTCAATAGTCACAGTTATTGTCAACAGTGAACAGATTTGTTTTCTATTTCTGGTATATGACTCAAAAGACTAGACTCTTTCAGTTTTATTTCAATAATTTGGATGTAAGCAGGAAAATGTATGTGTAGAATGTAATTTTAAGTAACACATATACGTTACTGTACACACCTTCTGTTCTACACAAGAAATAAGTCAGTTGCTTGAAATCATATTTTTTTTCCAACAAGCCTCAAGCATTAAGATTATTGTCTAGAAGACTTTTGCTTTGTTAACATGTAAAATGGATAACCAGAGCTGTTAAATCACCTTGGTTAAACACTGATGTGTTTGTGATAACTGTAACTTGAAATCCCAGGGAACACTTTATAATCCATTTTGTGTAAATTAAAATGTAAATGTAACAAAAGTTATGACAACATTATTGTCAGTATGCCTCACACCTACTGTCATTCACATTTAAAGCATTTGGAATACACCCTTACCCAGAGTGACTTACAGAAACTAAAGGTTTCATTTATATAACTGAGCAGTTGAGGGTTAAGGGCCTTGCTCAGCTAACAGCTTGATGGTGCTGGGAGTTTTCACAAACTTTTCTGATTAGTAGTCCAATGCCTTACCCACTGAGTTACCACTGCCTGACATCTTTTCTCAACTTTTCTGTATTAAATCAGAAAGAAATAATGTAAACAAATTTTCGCATTCTTAATTTACCTGTCATAAGTGCTTTTGCCAAAGTTTCATGTTTGTCATTTAGTTACGTGGTAGAGCTGTGACTTTCTGACTCACTGTTTGCAGTACTTTTTCTACAAGTATGAGATTTTCCAGTGCTTACCAGCAGTACTCTCTAGACCTCTGAATCTGTTATACTGCATCAGTGCACACTGTTGATTGATAACTTGCTCTCTCTGCTCTTTGTCCACTATGCATGGAGGAAGGTAGAAGTACTCCTGATCCCCACCCCCCGTTGAAACCTGACCAAGGCCAGTGTTCCCATGGACCCTAGCGCTGAGAGATAGGCCCTGCCACACTGTACTTCATCACTCATGTCAAACAGAACTTGTATCATGTGCTTAAAAAGTTCATGATTTTTACTTTTTCAGATGGCTTTTATACTTGGTCAAAATGTTAAATAAATTTCAGCACATGAACTCTAGACCGTACAGGTTCAGGCAGAAGAGAATGAACCACTTTATTCACAAGTGATTTGTTTGCAGATTTAACAGTAAATGGACTATGATAGGTAATAGTTACAGGGAGTTACACAGTGCAGTAAGTTTTTGGATTTGGCTGGTGTGTGTGGGGAGCCAGAAGTGGGACAATCATTGTGTAAATAGCTCTGATTAGACAGTCTTAGCAACACATGTTTTTCCACCCCAGTCCCTTCACTAGGCCTTCCTGTCTGAGTAAACATAGGCATTAGGGATCTAATTAACACAACATATGTTTATTTGAATCCCCGTGTCGGGTGTGAATGTAGGCTTTGGGGAGGCACCACCTACAGGGGCTGTGAATGCAGTGGGGGGCTGTGAAAAGAGGCAGTAGAATTAAAAGGTGGAGAAAGAGTGAGCAACAGAGAGGGAGACCGAGACCGAGACCGAGAGAGAGACTGAGAGAGAGAGAGAGAGAGAGAGAGAGAGAGAGAGAGAGAGAGAGAGAGAGCAAACAGAGTGAGAGTGAGAGACAGACAACCTGACAAGAGAGGAGAGGAGAAGGTAGCACTTAGTACTCTGTGGAATTCACACCCAATATCACATGAACTCTTGGAGAAGTGTAAATGTATTCCTCTGCACCTCAGAAAAAGAGACTGCCACTTCCTTTAGTTTATAATTAGCTGGTAATCAATGCTAAGTTTCTTGGAGAGAAGACTTTAACCCTATTTACTTGGGCTGCATGGAGGCACAGGGACCAGAGCTCCTTGCGCTAAGTCCAATTATGATTTATCACTTTGTAGAGTGAGAACCATATGAAGCACCAAGTTACCAAGAGTGCTGACAGTAACATCAATTTTAACAATGAATATAGATTGACACAACAGTCACAATTTGAGTACAACTACAATAATTAAATGACAAGTGCCTGAAAGAGAATTAAGTTTCATACACATTTAAAAACATTACTTAAAGACACGTACATGTTTTCACAATGGCAATATCCCTTGACATTCTAATTACTTTGTTTCTGTCAGTATGGTGGTGTCATGCAGTTTAGTAGCATGGTAGACATTCTCTGAAGATTTTTTAAACCATGTGTCAATCCATAAACAGGTGAGGGGGCACACAAAATGAAGACATGACATTTCATGCTGCTAATGCTTTCAATAAGAGAGACCACTCAAACATGTTCATGATTACTGTTCAGTCACCAAACTTGATCTAATGTTACAACTGACGTACTTGCGCAAGATGTCTCTTAATGTCTGTTAACGCAGAAGAATTGGAACTATAGAATAGGGATGTAGAGGTGGAGGGGTGTGTAAGTAGCACTTGGTGTGGCCATGTAGAATTGTGGTACATTGTTGGGGGGTCTCAGACATTAAACGCTTTGCTGTGCTTGCTGAGTTGGTCTGACAGCACAGTGCCAGCATTTGACAGAACAGGGCAGCTGTGCTCTCACTTGCATTCCTGTGGCTTGCTCCACTGGCCCAAATGATTCCCTTCAAAACCCAGTCTTCCTAAACTTGGCAAAGTGCCATAATATTTCATCTATTCCACCACTCTACTTCTCGCTGGTGACAAGGCCTAGGCAAATCTTAAAGACTTGTGAAGCAAAGCACGGACTTGTGTTGCCCCACTCTGCTCAGTGTGAAATCATGAATGAGGGAGAGTGTATGTGTGTCTGTATCTGTTGGCCCATGGCCTGAAAAAAGCACTTGACCCAGTGCCAAGTCTCATCTGTGTTAGCAAGTCATGACAATCATAAATCACATTGAAAGCCATTTTAAATCTACTTTTATATAGGGACCCTAACAAGGCTATATGAGCACTTTTTAATACACATAAAAGCTAGTGAAATAAACTAAAGCAAGTGAACAGATGATGTGGAAAATGGCATCAGTAACCCTAGTGGCCAGATGCATGTGGCTTTAAAAAGATGTACAGTACCTGCATGCTGAGCACATGCAATGCTGAAGTTAATTACGTTTATGAATCTGCCTATTATGAAAAGACTAAGTCTAAATTAGTCACTTTCTCAATTCCCTTTAAGTTCACAAGTTGATATGTGCTTGGCTCAGTGGAGAATAACAGCCATTTCCTAAAAACTTTCGAAATATTTTTTTTTCACTTCCTAATTAGAATTTACCTAGTGATTTCCAGGAAACATTTTGTGTTCATCATGTTCTAAAGTATTCAATTTTTTCTAAAAGTCCACTAAATTGTGATTTAGTTAAAAATATAAGATATATTCAGTGTGTAATTTGTTGTATTGTTGTATGTTCATGGAAAATTGACCATTTCTAATTTAGCCATCAATGCCGTATTTCAATGTCTTTCTTTCACTTCATTGACAGCCTGAGGTAGAGCATCATTCAATTTCATTTCTCATTGTACAAGTTGTTCACAAGTTACATAGATTGTAGTAGACCATGTAGATTGTACTTACAGTAAAGATGCAAACCTAGCTTCTTGATACCTGGTCAGTAGAACTATATTGTCAGACTATGAGATTGAAAAAAAGACTGGGACAGTTGTAGAATTGTCCAAAAACACCTGTGTGGAACATTCCACAGGTAAACAACTTAAATTGTTAGCAGGTGATAGTATCAGGATTGGCTGTGAAAGAAAAGGCTGAAATCTGACATGATTGTATAAAGGGTTATTAGGCATTATTGCATGAATTTCAAGAACTTCAGAAAGCCATTGCTGGTAAACACAGTTCTTCACTGCATTTACAAATGCAAAGCAAAAGTCATATATCAACAACATCCAGAAACGCTGCCAACTTCTATGGGCCCGAACTCATCTGATATGCAATGACACAAAGTAGAAAAGTGTGCTGTTTCAGCTTGTTTTTGGACGTTATGGATGTTGTGTTCTCTGGGCTAAAAAGGAATAGGACCATCCAGATTGTTACCAGTGCAAAGTCCAAAAACCAGCATCGGTGATGGTATGGGGGTGTGTTAGTGCCCATGGCATGGGTAACCTGCACATCTGTGAAGGCACCATTGACTCTGAATGGTACCTACAGGTTTTGGAACAACACTGCCATCCAGATGACGTCTTTTTCAGGAACAACCCTGCTTATTCCAGCAAGACAATGCCAAAGGACATTTACAACAGCATATGTTACAACAGCGAGGCTTTATAGTAAAAAAGAGCAGGTACTAAATTGGCCTTACTGCAGTCCAGACCTGTGTCTCATTATGAAGCTTAAAATATGACAGTGGAGACCCTGGACTGTTGAGCATCTGAAGTCATATACAACACAAAATGGGAAAGGATTTCACTTTCAAAATTTTAACAATTAGTGTTCTCAGTTCCCAAACACTTACTGAGTGTTGTTAAAAGAAAAGGTGATATTGCAGGCATCAAATTCAGAATGAGTATATACAGTATTTACAAAAAAACACAAAGTTCATCAGTTTGAACATCAAATATCTTGTCATTGTATTGTATTCAATTAAATATAGGTTTAAAAAAAGGATTTGCAAATAATTGCATTCTGTTTTTATTTATGTTTTACGTCCCACCTTTTTTTAGAATCAGAATTGTAAGACTGGTTCATAATTCTATCCATATTATTGTGTGGAATTTACAGGGACAATACAATTAATTAATTCATGATGTCATACTTTTATATTAACATTGACCTCCAGTTGCATTTATATTGTTCCAAACATAACTTTCGGTGTGACATCTTGTGGTTACAAATAAGCTGGAGTTATAACTGCTCATTTAAGCTGATATCGATTAAGAAAAATTAAGTTCAAGGACAGATTCACTAATAACTACAACACATTTGGTAAACTCTGCCCTGCAGATGCAACTACCATGCAGCTGTCCTTGTAGTGCATAATTCTTATATCTGAAGTCTGAATACTGATGTGTGCATATTCTGTAATAAATAAACTGTAGCTGGAATGTTTTGATTCTAAAATGATGCTGTTTGCATTTCTTGGTATCTCTTTTGTAAGCATCCTGGCCAACAATGCTATGTGCATTATATAGCTACTGTATGATTTTTGTATTATAAGGAACCTTAGATTTGTAGATTGGAGCATTGGGTAGTGGGTTGTTCCTAAACTCAGGGTACTCTCAGTATGGAGTGTCACATGCTCTCTTCATGGGTTGCGTGGGTTTCCTCCGGGTTCTCCAGTTCTTCCAACCTCCAAAATACATGCTGACATTCTTGCTATAGTTCCTCCCTGACACAGCTCCATAGCCTAAATGACACCCACATAGTGACATTTAGTACATGAGAAAAGGTTAGGTGCTCAAATATATTTGATAGATCATAAGTGTGAAGAGGAAAAAAGAGTGGAAGAAACTTCAGTGGGTAATATAAGAGACAGGTCTCATTACAGGATGTCTTCCCTCTTCCTTTGCCTAGTGCTCTCTTGCACTGTGTTTTCCCACAGTGGTCCTTCCTGATGAGAGACTAAATATACTTCCCACCAAGCAGTGGGTGCTTTCATCAGGCTGAGAGTGGCAGGCCAACCTTCTGTGCCAAGTGTGTCATTGCACAGGATGGAGCACCAGTATTATTGAACCACCCTGCCATCAGAATCCTGGGCCACATGGAAAATAGAGAAAGCTCAATTTAAACTGACAGCAAGTTCGTCTGTCTCATTGCTCACAACATCATAGATTTGGGGTGGGTTTCTAGATTAAAAAAAAAAATGAAAAGAGTTTCCTAATGTTGCCTAATGTACTTGTTATACTTTAGCCAAGACCTGTTCTGTAAACCTTATTTTGCCTTAGTGCACTAAAATATGCTTTTTGGAAGTAGCCACAAGCCTACACACACCCACTGCCTTCCCCTAGTAAACCAGTTTAATAATAACCATAGACACCATATGGATGGTTGCTCACCATGGTTTGTACAGCCTTCTGTAACTGAGTACCTGGTGAATAAGATTGATAAGATTCTAAAGGCCCAGCAACGGTTACTGAAAGATGTGTCAAAATATAAAATTATTATTTGAGTTTGAGTTAATGTAACTATTTGAGTAACTATTAGAGTTGAGTTATGCACCTGCATTGAGGGGTTAATCCTCTATCATCTGGAAAATGTCACCAGCATACAAGTCTGACTGAACAACAAAACTAAAGAAAAGTTTCTTACACTCTTGCTGCCAAACTGGCCACACCTGCAACACAACTCATGCACATGCACATGAATACACGTGCACACACACACACACACATGCACACACACACACACACACACACACACACGCAAGCATGCACATGGACGCACACACGCACACGCACATACGCACACACACACAATGGATTTTCTATACCCACTGAGTTTGTAATCTGTCAAGCAAGTGACTCTTTGTCCATTTGCCTTTGTTCACTTATTGCTTACATTTTAATTGTTATTTACAGTATGTTATTTATCTAGTTTAAATGCTGTGAAACAAAGTGCACAACCAAACTGAATACTGTAGAGCTGACCTTGCACACTGTGAACCTTGAGTTTTATAACCTTGACTTGTAACTATAACCTTCACTTCTTTGCTACCAAATACAAATTAATGCAAGGCAAACCTTTACCCACATTAATTTTTCAGATAAGTAATAAGATTTTATTGTGATACGGTGAACTGTGAAACCCCTAAGAACTGCTCAAACAGGTTTCATATTACTGTGCACACATGCATATGTAAAATGAAATATAAGCCCCTTTAAATGAATATACAAATAATATAATAATTTAAATTAAATACATTTTTATGCATCCTAATCCAAGCAATATTGCATATTTTATTTCCTAAAATTGCTCCTGTTCAATTCAGTTTAATTCAATTCAGTTATATTTGTATAGTTTTTTAACAGTAGGCACTGGATGAAACTTTGAGAGAAACCAGACTCAAAGGGAACCTGTCGTCTTTTTCTGTGATACTGAATAAAAAAAGAAAGAAAGGAAAAAAAGAAAAAATGAATCATAGTATATAGACATTTTATATAACATATAGTTTATAACACAATATAATACAATAATTATACTGTATAATATATGGTATATTATAGTATTATAGTATTATAAAGACCTGAGCAAGGACAGGTTTAAAGTCAGGAGTAAGTCTCAAAGTTTCTTTTTTTACTTAGAGAGTTAATTCTACAGTCAGAGTAATGAACTTTTGATTGATTGAATGATTGACACGATGAATGACTTTATTTGTAGGATGAAAACAAATGTGATGATAGACAAGCTTCATTTTCTGGCTTTGAAACCATATGAAAAGTTCAAAGAATTAAGGGCAGGGCAGCTCGCCTTTATGGCGTAGTTGTTTGTGTGTATGTCTCAGTTTGCCTCTAGGTTCTAGCTTTGCTCACCCATACTGCTTTTAAGTTGTGGCATGAAGCAGACACTAATGTGTGTGTCTACGTGAGTGTCTATGTGCATAGTGTATTTGTGGTTTCTGTGAATGACAGCTGTGAGAAAGGCCTCAGCTTGAGGCTGGGCAGCACCAGCACAAAGGAGCTGAGGGTGGCGGGTGTCGTGGTGGCTTAAAGCGTTACATGTGACAACAGCTTGCCAACCAGCGGTCTTGCTGAAGCCTTTTTCTAATTCATCCAGCTTTATTAGTCTTAATCATTCAAATCATTTATTTTTAGTGGGATATGGCCTCTTCAAAATGCATCCCTAGGTTCTGGCTCCTAGCAGTCCACTAATGAGTGTCAATCTTCTGTCTTTGGCACTTTTCCAGCAGACACCTCCTCTGACAAACACAGGCCTGCAGTCAACATGCATTACTTCCCTCAGCCAAAGCTGACATTGTGGCATGCAGCACTCTGTAACATGAAGCTCTGTGTATCACCCTTTTTCTACCAGTTTTGTATTTATGTAACTTAATAAATCAGGTAAGGATCAAATATGCACTCAGCTATAACAATCCTTGTTGAGGTGATACGTTGGTAAGTGGCATGCAAGCCATAGTGCTTGTGATTAAATATCAGTGTACATTGTCAACCTCTAAATATTCACAGTTTGAAAAGATGTCCCTAATGTTGTATTAGCAAACTTTAACTGTATTAATTTTTAATACGTCAAACAAAACAGTGATGTCTTATTAGGTTCATATGGATGGATGTTTTTTATACGTTTAGTAGTTTTTTTTTTAAACTGATTAATAAATCATATTTCCTGCACAGAGGAACTAAGGAAACAAGCATACAAACTAAAAAATGTCTACTCTTTTTTTTATTTACTTTTGTATTCAACAATATGACCAAGGTTTTGGTTCCTTACAGTTCCCACTAACTGGAAGTACCACAAGCTTGTCTTTGGAAGTGTGTTAATTAGGTAAGGAATAAAAGGCAATCAGTAGTAATAATTTGTAATGATCATGTATCAACATGTGATGTTTCCATGTGAGTGCACCCTCAGGTCTGCCCATGACGGCCACAGTGCAGACCACAAGGGCAAGGGATATATTTTGTTTCCGTATCCCCGTTCCCGGGGTTCTCGGGAGAGTTCAATTTTCTAGTAACTCAGCAGACGTCACATGGCTATTCTGGCCGGTCATTTGTGACAGCCGGACAGCAACAGCAACGTCAGAGCAGGAATGCTTCAGAGAGAGGGCAGTTACAGGCACTGATCCTAACAGAGGAAGTGGAGATGGGGGCTCTCCCGTTTCACTGAGATGGCTGCTGCTGGTAAAGGGACATAGGCAATCTGGATAAATGAGGAAGAGACAGGACAGAGACAGGAAGAGGGGTGGGCATGGTATTTGTGTGTGGTGCCAGCAGAGCTAGGCCTCTAGCTTGCTGCATTCCTTGAGATCAACAGCGTGGTGTTTCCTTTCACCCCCCATCAGGAGGGGGTCCTGGCCTGCCTACTTGCTGTCCCCTACCAGCCCGTATCATGGCTCCTCTCATTTTTCCTCTCCAGAGACCACCATCGGTGTCATTTCACTACCATTCCATTAGTTTGACTTCATGGACTCTAAGTATTGCTGTATTAAAGTAAGTTTTGTCTACTGCCATGCCTGAATTTGCAATATAATCCAAAGTCATGAACTCTCAGGGTTTGTATACTGCACGTCTGTCCATTATGTTTAAATGTTTGCCCTATAACAACAATCTTTCTTGTTATTGTTGTGCAGAGAAATCTCAATGCAAGTCTTAGCTTTTGAGAAGAAGACACAAAGTTTAAGAGGTTAAACTGCCTGCAGCCAACAGACTGTTTTGCAACAGTTGTAAATTAAGAGGGCCGGGACCCCATGACAACATCACGAAGTCCAGCAGCAGCTTGCTGCCCCCGTAATCTATAGGGACTGCATGGGCAGTAAATTAAATCGGCTCTGGTTTTGCTCTGTGTTGGTCCATTGAGTACTCGTTCTTGTGGACCTGTGCGCTAATAGAAAGATAGAGAACCCCCATAAAAACATCATACAGAGCCAAAGATTTGTCTGGTAATCATCTTAGACAGGACATTGACACACACACACACACACACACACACACACACACACACACACACACACACACACACAGAGGAAGAGTCCCCCCAGTACAAGTATGACAGTTCTCTTTCAACACACACATTCACACACATACAGACAGAGAGAGAGAGAGAGAGAGAGAGAGAGAGAGAGAGAGAGAGAGAGAGAGAGAGAGAGAGAGATGGTTTATGGTATGGTTTATAATTCCATACCCTGATTCCATAAACTCTATATTATTATTAATATATCAATATGTATATAATGTATATCTATTTTACCTAGTATACTTATAACTTACATCTATTCATACACGTTACTCAAATTTGAAAAGCCAAGTGTTATAGTATTTAAATTAGAGAAATTGTTTTTAGAGATAAAGAGGACATGCTGAGCTGGGAAACTGATATTACTGTGCACTTGCAAATGAAAACAATTGACTTACAACTTAGAGTGAAAAAAAAAATGTGTTCTAATGACACAAGTAACAAATTTGCACAAACACTCACGGTTAACCATGCAAGGATATAATAGGGGCACACTTTCCCATCGTAGCTTAGTAGTATATAATAGAAACAATATAATATTTGTCCATGCCATGAAGCTTTTACCCTGAAATGTAGGAAGTGCTCCTCCACATGATGCAATAATGAACAAATTTGAACTGTAATTGTTTACTATGTGTAAAATACACAAACTCTAATGCTTTCAATAGATAAAAATAGAGCCGTTATTGTAGACCAGGAAATTAGACCTTAGGCATGTATTTAAAGGGTTTTTAACCAAAATCTTTCAAAGTTCATAGTTACACCATTATCAGTCTTAGTGGCACAGGGGCTTTCATTCCATCCTGCAGAGGCTGCTACTGAAACAGTCTCATGAAACAGTTTAATACATTTATATATAAAAGTTGAGCACCAGACTTTGTGTAATATATAGGAAATAAGCGATTATGTCTAGGTTGACTGATCCTTTGCCTACATTAAAGTGTCATCAAACCCATTAACTAATTACCAAGGTCTTAATATGTGGAACTTTCTCTAAATCTCTATAGGGATGTGGCCCTTCTTTCATGGTCCAGGCTTACATCTGGGATGCTGAATCTATCCCCATTATAGCTATCCTTACTACCTCATAAGCATCATGAATCCTCAGATAATAAAGTGTCTGTACTAGAACTTTTTTCTTGTATAAGCAACCGAAACTATGTAAAGGGTGAGTTGAAACTAAAACTATATCAGAAGGAAATTGGCTGCATTTACATTTTAAGTGAAACTGTAATTTGAGAAGAAAGTATTTGTGAATAAAGTCACTAAAACTATTTTGCAGACATAAAAGTCTTAGTAGTGATCACAAGTTTGTCTGGACATAGTTGTGTGTAAGGAACAGATTCTGTGTAAGTATATGGGTGTGAAATCCTGTGTGAATACATGCTTTCCGGTGCTTGTCTTGCGGTCAATTGTATGTGCTTGCATTCACGCATATGTGTATTGGTTTCTGTGTATGTGTTCATCTTGGACATCTTTATATACAATTACTGAAAGTATATCTAAAAATATGTGAAAGTAATTTAAACATATGTGTCTTAGTAAGCCCCAGAACTCCTTCAGTGTAAAATGTCATATACATATTCTACAGGTCTCTGGAACTGTTTTAGACGAAGAACACCATTTGTCCAAAGGATGTCAACCGATGATTCAAGATGTCAAGATACATCAACTGCTGTCTTGATGTTGGTGGTAGAGAGTGCTATCTAACACGTTGGTCCAAAATCTCCCATAGCTGTTCAAGTGGGTTGAGATCTGGTGACTGGGAATGCCATAAAATCTGATTTACATATTCATTTGCCTCAAACCAGTCATTGAGCCCTTGTATCCTATGGATAGGAACATCATCATCCTGGAAGAGACCACTTTCATCAGGCTAGAAATTTTTCATCATTTGTGACCCACCCTGTAAGGCCTCAAGTGGACCCAAACCAAAACAACTCATCCTTTTCCATGAACAGTTGTTTTCAGTTGCCCTCAAGCATTTCATCAATGCTCAATTTCTTACCATAGGACAAGTGATATGTTAATTTGTTGGCTTATTCCCAACCCATACGTTGCATTGAGGTGACACCTGATACACTGGCAGTAGAACCACACACATCACTATGTCATGCCAGTGTCAATGAGGTACTGAAAATGGGTCACCATTCAGATAATATTTGGTTAGAGGTGGTCCTGTGGTGTTCTCTTTCAAGCATTTCCTCCTAGAGTTGCATGAGGTATTGAAGTTTGATGTTTTTTTTTTCAATACTACAATGTGTTAACAATTCAATTCTCTAACATTTAATACTTTGGTGTATTCCTTCTAAGCTACCTAAATACCAACCTACTTCTTACAAAATGTTCAGCAATGTTACTGCATCTTTTTAAACTGCAACTTATGAGGCATCACTCTGAAGCTGAGCACACTAGGAGGAACGTGCTAATTCTAGTATGAGCTCACAGATGTCAGTGTTGCCCTAATTGACATGGAAGAGTGTAATGTGATCCAGAGAGCATTGCCAATTTTGCTCACTTGGATTCCTGGCCAGCAGTGGCATCATTGGGATCCAAACTTGATTATTGACTGGGCAATGTGTTACAATTTAGAATGTATTTAGTTGAGCACTAGGTTTTCAATAAATGATACATATAAGAGACAGAAAATGGATGTTAAAAATGTGATATAGTAAACATGTGCCAAAATGTATTTTATGTACATGAAAAGTATGGTTCATATGCAGGATGACCCTGGAATTAAAACAATACTAAACCTGGCACATGAGGGGAGAGTGGGAAAATGTAAAGTGACGAAGGGTGCCTTTTGTGTGGGAACTGACATGGTGCAAGGATGACATGGTGCTCCCTCTGGGGGTTAACTTCCAGTCAGGGTAGAAAAAGTGGGTCAAAAGTAGGTCAGGAGAAAGTGGGGGAGGGAAAGATGGAGGGGTGAAAAGAGAGAATGAGAGAGAGAATGGTCAAGGTGGGAGCTGTAACCAAAAAATATTAATGTTTAAGGGGATTGCAAAAAAATCTGCACAGGTGGAGGATGAAAGGTGGAGTCAGGATGCAATAAAGTAGGAGTCCTTTGTTTCTGTTCCCCTACAGCAACAGGCTCAAACTAATAGTGGACAATAAAACAATAGTATAATCAGTGCATCTGCTATTTGGCATCCCACAGTTCAGCTTGTGGCAGGGCACCAGAAGATGCCACAGCTGGGACACAGCTGCTTCCAGAGCCACTTCACAAAGGCTTGCATACTGTCACACATACAGGAGCTGCAGGTGGCATGTGCTGAGTGTATTATAAACATTTATGCACTGAAAAATGAGTCAACTTTTCCACTTTATAAATTAAATTGCACTGTGTTAAGAAAAAGCTGAAAAAGACACAAGAAAGGAAGTGTAGACATAATGTAATGTGTCTCCAGATACATTGCATTTTTTTTAAACTGGGTACAGTTTGAACCGTACCTCTGGCCTTCCCTGCTGGTGTTCTCTCCAGCACAGCTAATTTGATCTTCTCCCTCTTAGCTAAAATCAAAGACTGACCCTTACATTTTGTTAATTAAAATTAATGTCCATCCCCTTGGCACTGACTTGTTACGTCAGATGGAATCAGCTTTGTGTCAGCAACCCTGGGGGTCTCCGGCCCTAACGAGCCTAACATCCTAATTAGATACAGAGAAGCCTAGAGGGAGGAAGCAGGCAGGTGGGGGCACAGAGGGTCCTGCTGGGCTGACCGCGACCACAGGGATAGCAGTATTTATATTTCAAACACCTATGGCACACACATGGGTGAGACCAGAATGACACTGGACCCAGGCGGTACCTTCTGCTTCATCCATCACAATCCCTATTATCAGTCCTGAGAGAGAGAGAGAGAGAGAGAGAGAGAGAGAGAGAGAGAGAGAGAGAGAGAGAGACCAATTTTTAAAATCATTATTCAAACCCAGCTTTGAGATGCTGCATGTATGTAACAAACATAAATGATGTATTTTAAAATCTTTTATTTTAGCAACTTCAAACAGTTGGTCAGGTCAAGTTTCATAGTGTAATATTTAGGCTTATTTTCCAGATGTTGATATATCTTCATCAAAATTTATAAGACTTTGAACAAGTGGGGGCAATGTGGTCAGATTTTGTATTATTTCATACCAATGATGTTGTGAGTAATGGAACATCCACTCACCTATCCCCCTATAACCTTAACCTTAATACTCACAGCTTTTCATAAATATTAAACCATTCAGATTCTGATAAAATCTATGTTGTCTTCATTTGGTATCCCTTGCTTCCAGATTTGCACTGAAGCGTCAGTTAATGAATGTTAACGTTATGCTATCATTTAGTAAAATTGAAACATTGTTTAAGCATACTATCAGAGCAATTTACATTCTGTTAATAAATCATTCTGCCATTTGTGCTGTCTGACTGACTGACAAGTGACTGAGGTTGCTGATCTGAAAGGTAGCTTTTAAGGAAAACCACTGACAGAAAAAAGGGAAACCCCGTGAAAGATCTGAAAGTTCGCAAGTTCTTAATCACTTCATTTATGTTCTCTACAGCTATAAATAAAATGTGTTTTAGTCATTGTTTGAAGTATTAAGAATGAGAAATGTGTAATATATATTGTTAAAGATGGCTTCAGTATTCCCTGATGACATAGAAGAGCGTAGGCCTATGTGCTGGCCCTGAGCCCTGGACAGCCCCTGTGCAATTCAACCCTTGCTAATAAGTGTGTGATGAGTGATAGTCGTAAATGAATAAACAATATAATTTTCCAAAACCACTGAGTCCTCATTTTCAAAATTCTGTTCTACATCATCTAATTGATACCCGCAATTGTTGTAAAAATGTTGTAAAAATGACAGATAGAAGAAAAAGTAACCAATTGTTATGTTTTGTCACAGAATCTTTAGTTAAGATTAAACAAATGCAATACTTGCTCTCTTTTTTGAGTCATCTCTCATTTCACTGGCCTTGGTGTCTGGCCACTACTCATTCCTATGGCAGTAACTTGTTTGTGTCATCTTGTCTTTTCTGTGCTGCTCAGGAGAGTGTTAGCTTTGTGTGTGACAAACCCTTTTGGCTGAGATGAATGTCAATTGGCTGGATGGCAGTTTGGGTGCTGATGTGGGCTGTGCCAACGTGAGTGGACAGAGATGGTGGAGAGGGAATGTGCTCAGGCCTGGAACAGACATGTGTCAGTAACACAAAGGGAGACATGATGAGACACCCTGGCCAGGCAGATGCTAAGTGTTTGTGAAGGTTTGAGCCTGGTTTGAGGCTGGGGTGGGAGGTCTTTGGTTGATCAGGCTGATGATGGTGGGCATCTCCATATCTGCTCCTACTGGTGTCTTCTGACTTATTCAGGCATGAGGTGGCTTTGATGGTAATACAAATATATTCTCTGTCAGCTCTAGCGATAAGTATGGGAAGGAAGTAGAGTCAGGAAAATTATCACCCACCATACTTCTTAAGAAGTCACACTCTCTCACAATATCTTTCTCTCACATCCATCTCTCTCCTACACTTTCAAATTCCTGTTCAATTACACCTTCCTTATATATTTTTATCTTCTATTTTTTATAATCCTTTCCCTATTTCTGTTCTTCTCATTTATTCTGCCATGGCTATTTGCAAAGAGAATCAAATGCAGCATCAGTCTTATATAGCATTTAAGACAAATCTGCACTCCACTCTCCAATAGGAAAATGCTGTACTATCAAACAAAACTATCCATGTGAAGAAGTAAAGCACTATTTGCTTTCAGCATGTATTAAATCTATGGACAGTATTAAACATGACAGAAACTACTATATGTACACTTCCCTGTCAAACATTTTCAGAAGGCTTACACAAAAAAATGTTTATGCTTTGGTTTTGACTAGCCAGGTTACTTGTGAGGAATTATACATGTGAATTAAATTTTCATTTCATTATAAAAAAAAAATCTTCCCTTAGCTTCTGCTGCATTCACTTTTTTGCAGGCATTCCTTAGAGTGTTCTACAAGGTCTCTCTGATGTCTCAGAGGTTTGAGGTGCAGATTGGATACCCATCTCTTAACCCTTTCAAGCCAAATTCTCCCAAGACTGATAAAGGTCTCTTGCAGACATGTGACTGCCATTTCATTACAGACATCATTGCCTGCTTCCTCCCCAAATATCTCTTGAATAGCCTCATAAGGATTAATTGAAGGATTACTAATATAGATTTTTTTAAGCAAGGCTTAAAAAGTGAGCAGTGTAAGTAGTAGGCTTCAGAGCATTTTCTGGCCTTCCTGAAATGTAAGTATACAAGTTGCTTTTTTATCATTCATTAAAGATACGTGAACTACCTTGGTGACTACTTGAGAACAGAGGTAAAAGCTTTATCATCTAGAGAAAACACAAAACGGTGACTCATTTAATCCATGCTTTCTAGTGAAAGCATGTTTTCATATGTTTTCTACTGACTTATGAGTACATGTGTTATGTGTATCTTTTTGTCTTTATATACATTTTTACACAGAATGTATGGCAACTTTGGAATCATTTCAACCTACCATTAACATGTCTACAAACTTAGACAAAAAAACTAAGCAGGAATAATTTTCAACATTGTCTGTTTTGACTTGTTAACATTTCTAGAAAACTTTTGAAAAAAGAAAATGTTAGAAACTTTAAGAAGAAAAAAATACCTGTCAAAAAAATTGTTACAAGGCTCTCCAGTATTTATTCCAGTTCATGTTCTGAATATGAACATTCCAAGGTATGTTGCTTTTGAGACATCTGTTGTCAGCAATGTTTTAAATTAAACAAGCAATTTACTACAAATAAGAGTTTATTAGTATACCATTAACAGTATATGGATATCAGGAAAGAAGTTATAATGCAGTAAGTGTAATCTGATGAATGGGTAATATAAACAGATATTACATGAGCTACAAAGCAGTGGGATCTGAATAGAACTGTGATTTGCTGAAATGTAATATGTTGTGGAATAAAAAAGGTATTATATTGAATGGCTGTAGGCTTGATTAAATCACTTCGAGAGGTTGCCAGGGGGTGCTCAAGGCATCAAACAACCAAAATCATATTCAACAACAAATGTTAGGATGCACTGAAGAAGGCATGGAGGGTTGATTAAGGTTATGCAAGACTTAGCAAAGACAGAAGGAATGTTCTGGGCTATTTATACGACTGTGTGCAAGGAATATTAATTAGTAACAGGTGTTCAGGAGGTGGCCCAGGCGCAGGTGCAGCAGCTTGGGGGTGTAATAATGTCTGGATTGACCATACCAAGAATATATGTATATATATATATATATATATATATATATATATATATATATATATATATATAGA
>JAQQZR010000006.1:9086484-9125763 GCA_030068235.1 Notoglanidium macrostoma | reverse complement strand
AAATAGTAAATGATAAGAATACAGTAAACAGCCCTATAGAACAACTATAGTAATCCATATTAACAAGGCACACGTGTGAACTGAAAAGCATTCCAGGTGACGACTTCATGAAACTGGTTAAGATAATGCCAATTGCATGATTACGGTAAATGTTGGCTACTTTGAAGAATCAAAAATATGAAACATATATATATATTCAGTATATGCCATACGTGTTGCTTCATAGTTTTGATGTATTCAGTATGTTTTACAATGTAGAAAGCAAAAAAAAAAACCTATGAAAAAGGGTAGGTGTGTCCAAACTTTTGACTTGTAGTGTATATACATGATCAGCTATAAATTCAGTGTCATTATAATGTTTAATATAATTTAATATTGCACATTAGAGCTTTAAATTGCTATATAAATAATTTATAACAATATAATTTACTAAACCACTTATTGTTCTTGTTTTTAAGACCATGTGATATGTGTTGAATGGCATGTGCTAAGCCTCAGCATTGTTGCTGCTGATTTGCCCTATCTGAAAATGGTGTGGGCAGGAAGCTGGGCTGCAGTGGTGAGGGGTTCTGTCATTCCCCAGCCCCTCAGTGGCAGGAAAGATGTCATACACCTCTATTAATACTAACACCTCTGCCAAAAAACAGCTCTTGAATTTACTCAGTATTTCCACATACTCCCCACAGCAGTGATTCAGTTCAGAATCAGTATGGAACCATTGAGACAAGTACAATGATAAATTTTCATATTGTTTATTATTATTATTATTATTATTTTATTTTTTTTTATTTATTTTTTTATTATTATTATTATTATTATTATTATAAACCTCATTTAACCTCATTATTAATTTAAACAGACTCGTTGAAGCTTTCCTTTATATTTTTCCATTAGCTGTGGATGAAAAGCAGGGCTGGAAGAATACTTAATTGAAAGTCTGCATACTGTTTCAAAATCTTACTCAATTAAAAGTAGAAACAGCCAGGAATACCCTGAAGGTCAAAAATTTATAAATGTACTCAAATATTAATAGGTAAAAAGGAAATATTTTAACTGACAAAAATCATGTGAATAATTCATGTGAAAGATAATATTTATTAACTCACAAAGCTGATTTTTATTCAAGCACCAATGCTATTTTGTCTGAAAACTTAATTCAATCTCAGTAAGACTGCTGGCCATATGCATGACTAACTTGGTAGTGCATTAATCAGAAGTAAAACATCATGTAAATAACCAATATTTACCATTAGTGTGCACATGCCTTGACTAATAAATACTTTGTTAAAGCAACTTTTCTTCTAATACAACACTCAGTCTTTTTGATAAGGATCTACCAAGTTACCAAGTCCACCTCTTTGGCAATTATATTCCACTCTTCCTTGCAAAAATGCTCCAGAGATATAAAATTATAAGGGGATCTCCTGTGATAAGCCCTCTTCAAGTCTTCAAGTTAGTGTTTAGATCTGGGCTCTTACTGGCCCATTTCAAAATGCTGATCAACTTCTGAAGCCATTTCTTTGATTTGTGCTTTGGGTCATTATCATGATGGAAGGGATAGAGGCCTGCAAGTGTTTTGGCAAAATAAATTGAGATTTGTATATATCCATGATTCTCTCTATCTTAACTAGAGCCCCAGTCCCGGCCGAGGAGAAGCATCCCCAAAGCATGATGCTGCCACCTCCATGCTTCACTGTGGGGATGGTGTTCTTTGGGTGATAAGCTGTCTTGTTTTTACTCCAAACATATCTTTTTGAATGATGCCCACAATATTCTACCTTGGTTTCATCAGACCATGATCATAACACATTTTGTCAGTTTTGGAGGGTTGTCCTGCTAATTTTACTGTGGCGGCCTATTTTCTTTACTTTTTGATGATGCCTTTCACAGTATTCCATAGTTCATGTAATGTTTTGGAAATTCATTTGTACTGTTCTTCTGATCAATATTGTTTGACAATGCTTTTAAGTGCTTTTCAGATCAGGACTACAGCAGTTGAAGATATATACAGCAGTACCAAGAAAATTCTACAAAAACACAGAATCACTTCCCTGATGACAAGCTTATGATAATTCAATTCAATTCTATGTTTTTATTTATCAGGGCCTAATTAACAATTGTGTGGTCCTTACTAACTTCTATAAATAAAATAGTAACCTCAGCTGACAACAGAAAAATACACAAGATTTTAATAGGTAGTAATTTTTCCCAAAAAGCAAACCAACATTCAGATATCAGGTGGGAAACGGAAGAGCACCCTTCCTACTTCCACAGTCACTGAGAGAATATGTTTATGTTCATGACAGCACAACCAGGAAAAGACAGAACAAGTGTGGCTTTCATGGAAGGGTGGCTAGAAAACAGTCCTTTCTCTCCAGAAAGGATATGGAGCACAAGCTAGATTTGCTGAACAAGATCTGAACAAAAATTTCTGGAACAATATCCTTTGGACTGATGAAACCAAAGTATAGATGTTTGGTCATCATGCACAATGCCATGCTCAATAGCAAAAACCAAACACAGTACAACCACAAACACCTCATATCATTAGTGAACAGGTGGTGGATCAACATCGATCAACATGGCTAAAGAAGCAAAAAGCATTGGAATGGCCAAGTCAAAGAACTCCAGAAAATTGTTTTAAGTATTTTCCACGCATCATGAAAGGAATGAGCAAATTTTATTTTTTAAATGCTGTAATGGAAAAAAAAACATCAAATAAAAATCTTGGTGATTAAAAATATGGTGATTTGATATAAATGTAGCAGTCAGAAAAATACAAGGGTAGGACGGGCATTGGTATTAGTTTAATACAATGTGGTTTGTGGCAGAGTGAAAGAGCAGAATGTAGCAGACAAGAGATCAAGAGGAGGAGTGTGTAAAAATATATTTGAGAAAAAAGTAGCTGTAGCAGGCAACACCACAGGCTGCTGTGTGTGTCTGAGAGAGAGAGTGGCCATGTAGATGTGTGTCTGCCCGCATGGTTGCAAGAGGGCCTTGTTTGTCAGCCTGCTCTTTCAATATAAGCGCTCTAATTGCTCAGAAAATTACAGCCAATGCTGATTACAAATGACATGGGCTGACATTAGAGTGATGCTGTGACACCCCATATGTCTCCCTCCTCCTCTCTTTTCCTCCCTTCCTACTCTCTCTGACTCTGTGCTATCCCTGGGTGACCTCAATCATGCCCCTGGTGACCGCCTGCTGCCCCCTGCTTGTTTAAGCTGTCGGGTGGAGAGATGTCCCAAAGTTCAATCTTGTCATGCTCTGGCATTGCTTTCTGCCACTCCCTATCCATCAGCCAAGCTGTTTGTGGATCATCATGATGCTTATGTGTGCGTATGTGTGTGTGTTTGTGTGTGAGGTATTCATCACACTTCCCCCACCTGGTTATAGACCATCCCTATGTTTTCACTGAACTGAACACTGATGGTATTCCATGTTAGTGTGTTGTTTTCCTGATTTAAAACCAAACAGACATGGGAGTGTGTGAAATCTATTGAAGGTATGTACAGTAATAACATGGGGTGTATTCCTGTATATAATAATCAATATACTTCATGCAATATACACTATATGGCCAAAGGTTTGTGGACACCTGACCCGCACATCCATATGTGCCTTTTGAATGTCCCGTTCAAGATTTAGTCCTCCCTTACTGTTACTGTATCCTCCAGTTTTCTGGAAAGGCTTTATGACAACAATATGGGGAAGGCCCTGTTTATGTGTTGGTTAGATGTCCACAAACTTTTGGCCATATAGTCTAGCAATAAGATGGTGTATGAAAATAATAAACTGTTAAAGACTGTTAAAGATAAGCATACAATAATTGCATCATCCTACAAGATTGTACAGTAGAAATCCACCCATCAGTCTTTTATACCGTTTACCCATTAAGGGTTGTGGGGAAGCTGGAGCCAATCTCAGCTGACATCAGGTGAGAGGTGGGATACACCCTGGGCAGGTTGCCAATCCTTCACCTGGTTAACACACAGAGAGAGACGAAGAGCCATCCACACTCACATTCACACCTGTGGGCAATTTAGAGTAGCCAGTTGACCTAATGTGCATGTTTTTGGTCTGTGGGAGGACACTGGAGCATCCAGAGGTAACCCATACAGGCACGGGGAGAACATGCAAACTTCATACAAAAAATACCCCAATCTGGGAAGTTTGGGAACCTTCTTGCTGTAGGGTGACAGTTACAGTTAACCTGTTCTGCTTGTAACAGAAATCCAGCAAACCAGTTGCAAATTGTTGCTGCTTTGCTTTCTGAAAACTGGCTGTAAAATTACACAAAAGAAAGAAAAAACAAAACAAGACAAAACAAAAATGACAGCAACAACAACAGCAACATCCCCACCAACAACAAAAAGTGAGGGTGTTCATTCATGTGTACATGAATCTGTACTAGGCCCTAAAGAGAGGATGTGCCATCACTTTGTCTTATCACTGCTAATGGGAGTTTCAGCAGCCAAATATGGGGAACATGATGTATCGGTAGATTTCTAACCTTCTTGCAATTAAATTGCTAATTTTTACCCTCTTTCCCACAGCCCCTTCCCCACCGTATCACATGCCATTAAATCAATTTAATTGGCTAAATCCTTCTGAACTGTGATATAGGGCTTTAAAAACTCAACACCTACCTACCCCCAATGGGTCTGAGCAATGACGTTCCAAAGGGGAGGCCATGCCAGAAGAATAAGCTAGCTCAGGTCAAGCAGGCAAAAGGGGTGTTTTTCACTGCTGTGAATCACATTCTCATAAAAACATACTGTGATTCACCAGTGTTTAAGGTGTCAGCATGTGTTACTTGTGATCAATAGGGAAACCTGGGAACAACGCATGCAGTATTGTCAACAAATACAAACAGCCTTTAAAAGGTGACTCCTGGTGTAGTGGCTCACCCAGTCTTAGAAAAGATTCTGCTTGACACATTTCCCTCTTGACCTTTCGGCAGAAGATGTGTGATTCCTGTTAACATCTAACGGACAATGTCAGTTGGAACAGTTAACCTTGTCATGTTTTGGCATACTCAAGGCATGATCAGTGAACCTGACTCTTCCTACTTTATCTTTTTCATGTTTCAAATACAACACATCAGGCCTGGGACAGTTGCAAGAATGTGTGTCTTTATTTGTCTGCATTGATTATTTATCATAACGGATAAATTGAACCCTCCCTTACAAATAACACTTAAAAACAATCAGGATTCACAAAGGTGAGATGAACACTTTCCTCTGCTTACTGCCACCTATCGCTGAACTGAATTCAGCAAGTGATGGTAGAGAGTAGATGCAACCTGAAAATCCAAGACTCCATCACAGTTTTTTTCAAGAGCTCCAGGTTAATCATGCACATGTTCACTAGGCAGCCTAGCAGAGACTTCATCATAGAACTATCAAAACATAGTATGACTTGCATCTATTTTAAAATCAGTGTAGGCATTGCTGTGAATAGACCTGGCTTGGTTGGCTTTGTAGGCAGGAGCATCAATGCATTTGAACGCTGTTTTGAATCTTTGTTAGCATGAATGCCATTTTAAGTTGCCCTGCATGTCTTCCACAACATAAACATTAAAAAGCAAATGCAGAAATGTTTTTAATACTTAAAAACATTTACTTGAAAAATTCTATTCATTTTTAACCAGTCATTCTTTTGGACAAAGCAAATACTGGAAGTATAACTTTTTTTTCTACATTTGTTCTTAGAGCTACACAAATCAGAAAACAAAATTGCATATTTTTGCAATATTGCACATTGCAAACTGGCTACAACATTCTTTTTTCTTATTGTACTTAATTAAAGTTTTTTTTTTTTTAACAGGCAGGTCCTTAGGACGGCTAATGCTATATTGGATTGCCAGAACCAACCACTCCGGAGGGGGTTTTAGCTATTGTCCTCAGGCAGACATTTCAAGGCACCTGTTTTGAGGACTAAAAGACTCCCATGTCTCATTCAGTCCAAGTGGTGTTGATATGTTTAATGGCATTTAGTGCTCTGACCGCATTCCTTGCACTACCCCGGCACATTTGAACACTTGCACATGCACACTGTTGCATATTTGTACTTGGTATAAATTTCCATTTTCCTGCATTTGGTTTGTGATTTATTGTTGATGCTGTTGACGATGTTTCCTTTTGTACGCTGTCATTATGTGAACCCTGGCTGCATGAGAAATTTCCACAAGTGGGACAAAAAGATAAGCTTGAACCTGAAACCTTAAAAGGACAAAATAAACAAAGCAAACAGTTTGAACCACAAACAACAAAAAACAAGAAATAAGCTCTAATATAAATTAGTTTTAATCTAATTGTCCTTGTGTCCCATAAAATATAAGGCCAGTGCTCCATTTTAATCAGTAACTCTTGTAGCAAAAAATATTTAGATCAAAGATGTCACTCATTAGCTTTGATGCAGAAAATGGGCAAATCAATATGAGTCATTGCTCATAGACTACAACTTTGAGTAATTGTTTGTTATCAATCTTATCAATAATTGCTAGTATCTATACTGCATCACAAAATCAGTGCTTGTCCACATCTATGATATGAAAATTTTAGCACAGTTATGCACCTTTTCTATTTTTCTACTATATCTTTTATATTTGTTCTGTGTTCAGTATCTGTGATGTGCATTTGTGCATTTCAGTATGTGTGTGTGTTTTGCCTCTGTTTGACCGGATGGTGGACATAGCACTGATATGTTGTGACAGCGGGTGCCCTAGCTGGTAAGCTGTGAGCGTACGCCACCATATTGCTTGGCTCCCTGGGGAAGGGGGATCAGAATGCCAGCCTTGCCAGGAAGTGATAATAGGCACAACACGTCTTGCTTTCTCACATTACGGCAAGTGAAGGGTGACAGATCGGAACTGTGATATTGCTGTGTGCAAAAAAGGGCTGCGGCACCTATTTGCCATGTGGCCTGGGATAATGATGAATCTGCTAAACTATGCCGTGCCACACAGCTGCCAACCACAGTGTAAGACTAAAGCAAGATTTTTTAAAACGAACCACTAAACGTGACTTTCCTAATTTATATTTTTTAATCATAAATGTAACAACAGTAATATGGAAAAAAAACCTTAGATATTTTATACTATGAAGAAAAGCCAGTGTTTTAATTCCTTACATGTTACATTACAAAAACCTCCAGCATGTAAAAAAGCACAACTTTCAGATATAAAAAGCTATGTTTACATGGCCTTGCTTTATTTTTAAAGGTTTTGAAATGCAGTACCAGCCAGACATTTGAACACTCCTACTCGTTCAATATTTATTTTCTACATTGTATAACATTACTGAAGACATCAAAACTATAAAATAACACATATGGAACATATATTGAATTATGTGGCAAAAAAGTAGATTTTTATGTGAGTTTTCAATGCAGCAACTGTTTATCCTGATGACAGCCTTTCACCCTATTGGCATTATCTTAACCAGCTTCATGAGGTCGTCACCTGGAATGCTTTTCAGTTAACAGGTGTACCTTTTCTAAAGCTAATTAGTGGAATTGCTTGCCTTCTTAATGTGTTTGTGATCATCAGTTGTGTTGTGTTGAGGTAGTGTTGGTATACAGTAAACAGCCCTATTCCACAACTTTAGTAATCCATATTATGTCAAGAAATGCTCAGCTAAGTAAAGAGAAACGACAGTCCATCATTACTAGAAGACATGAAGTGTCTGTTAAGTAATAAAAATTAAGAAAAAACAATAAATTAGGAGGTGTGTCCAATCCTTTGACTGGTACTGTATGTTTTGTCAAAATGTCAAAAATCTGTGACTAACATCAAAAAAGAATGTGTTAGTAATTTCTGAGCCAAATAAAATCAGAACTTGTCTTGACGTTACCGAGTACAGAGAAAGTGAGTCACTTAAGTTTTGCATGCAAATCCTGCAGGACTTGCAGGCCACAAAAAACAAACCGATACCACAACATAGCAGGTATAAAGAATAGTGCTGTGCGTAAGCAGCACTGTAGGCATTCAGTGGTCGTTAGCATCTAAGACACTACTACTTTTGCTATCAGTATGCAAGTAAGTACACAAAACACTTTCGTTATGATAATACCAGACATTTCTGAAGCTCCTTCATTTGGTCTGTGTGACTGAGGTTCATGTAACAAATGGCTAAGTTGTGGTTACTTTATAGTACAGTATAAGACCTGTCTACATTACCACTTAGAAAAAAAATGTGTAACCCAGAAGGATCAATAAAAGTTCCAACAAGTTTTTAAATTTTGTGTGGAGATAGTGCACTTTTAGGCTCCCTCAGGTGAGGGCAGGGTTTAAACTCTGAGCCCATTGAGTTTATGCTCACTAAAGCTGGCCTAAAGGCACAGCCTGATGTTTGTTTTTTGATGATCTATTCCTCTACTTCCCACCTCAGTAATTATTCTGATCCAAAATCTCACCAAATAAACTTTGCTTCAACTCTGCACTCTACTCCCTCTGCCTGGCACTGTTCTGCCTGCTGCCTCCTCCCCTCTGCCCTAGCAGCTTTCTCGCCTGAGGCCATGCTGTGCTTGGTGAAGAGCTCTACCATGAGTGAGTGAGTGAGTATGCATCCTGCCATCAATAGGGGTGAGTTACATTGGTTGGCAGTTCAAATACAGGTCACAGCTCCTTGCACTCTGTGATTGGCCTTCACCGTGCTCCCAACCTCACTGCACTTAACATGCAATAGGCACAGGCAGGGGCACAAGGTCATCCAATAGACTAACACCAAAGGGTGACACAGTTTTGGGTTTTTTTTCAGATGAATGATCATTGTGAAAGCAGTCCAGGAAGTCAAATATACTGCAGCTGCTATTTTGGCTACTATAATGGCTTCTATGAGACATACTGTTACAATGACTTGTACACTAGCCTGTTACTAACAAGCTGCACTATCAGTAATGATTACTTATGAAACACTAATTAAAAACTTTTTGTATATGTAATCTGAGATGTTCACTATGCTCCAAATTTGCATTGAAATTACAGATATGTATATGAAAAGGATGGTAAGGTAAAGCACAGCTGCATGTGTGACTGAGAGATACATAAAAGCAGACTTAGGTTCTTATTTTCAGGGCTTGAAATGAGCTTTGTGACCGACCAGACAATGTTTATAGAATTTAATAGCCAGTTACTATAATACTTTGCAACTGTATGTTTAAATTCATTCAAATGAGTCAGTTAATATGTTAAATATCTGTTTATTCTCGGTTATCTGATCAAACATACAGCATTTCAGTACTGGAAGGGCAGGGTATGTGTGTGTGTGTGTGTGTTTATGCATGTGTTTGTGTGTGCACGAGAATGTGTGTGTGCATAACATGCAACTACAAATGATACGTCTTTACTTCTTTACCCTGACATTTTTGCATGATGTCTGTTTAACATGCACTCACACAATGGATTTAATTAGGGCATATAAAATATTAGGTATTGAAGGTTAAGGTTATAAGTAGGGTAAAGTAGGCTAAGTAGGGCGATCAATAAAAATCAACCAAATTGTCCTTAGTTGCTCTAAATCCTATTTTTTCCCCCATATCAGGGTCTTCTGTTTTGTTACTTCAGGCTGTATGTCTCAACATTTGGCCAAGCTAATATTACCTCAAGGCAAAAATAGAGGAACTGCACAGAAGTCACAGTGTACACATTTAGCTATGTGATAAACTTGCATAGAAGGCTGATAAAATAAATGTAACATAACAAAAGTGTCACTTACTGTTTAAAAATGATAGAATAGTGTTTTTTTTTTTATTAGCATTTAGCATTCCATAAGTTTACCCATTAAAATGGTGGATAAATTTACAGTGTAAGCTTCTAATGACAAATTTTCCCTGCATTTGACAGATGGGCTTAAAAGAATATTTATATTAATTATCGCATTTTGTGATATAGAAAGGAAACATTGAATAGTAGCCAGTAATCCATCTTAAACTTACAGTAAATGATCGATTAAAATGTTACACTTAGCATGTGTAGTGTTAATGTGTGTAAGGGGAGTGCAGCAGAAGAAACGTGTCCTGCTCTATAAGAGGGAATGATTGTGAGAGTGGATGTTCTTGTGGTCTGTCTGGCCATCTAGTGGAGTTTTTGGGATATACAGGAATCATGTATGAAACAAACAGTGAAGGAACAGTGTGAGCTAGACTGTGCTGCTGGATTAAACGCTTCAGTTCACTTTATCCACAGTAGATCTACAGAGACATGCGGGGAAAGATTATGAACAGTGTAAAAGTGCAACAATATAGAAAGAAGTGGCGAAACTGTGTCCACTTTCTGAAATGGCATTTTACCTTTATATTTTAACCTTTTGTGGTACAGAAGGCTCTCATGGGTAATGAAATAAACTGATAACAGATAACAGAAAGTGTGACGGTCAGTATAAAAAAGCTATGTGAACTATAAAATAAAAATATTTAGTATCAGAACATCAGGCAGTAGATTTTATCACTCAGCCTTTCATTTCAGTCAATCAAAGAAATTAAGGTATTATATTTATTTAATGTGATCACTAACACTCCAACAGTTGTTTTTAACATCCTGCAGGTCTACACTTAATCTATACTGTTCTTTTTTTTTTTTTTTAGATTACCTACTAACGTGTAATTTCACAGCAGAGGTAAAATGTTGCAAAGGAACATTCTGAGTTGTAAAAAGTCTCCCAGTAGCTCATGGTGTGACTTTTGCTAAGGTTTAATTCAAGATCTCTGTCTTTCCTGGACTCAAAAGAAGAAGTACCCAGAAAAGCAGTGGTATTTTTGTGCTTTTATTTAATGCATTACCTTTGCATAGATTATTATTAGTTAATAATAAAATTTTGACTTTAATTTTAATTTTTATTTTAATAATTAAATTATTAACTTACTACCATGAGCTGTTAACATGTTCTTACCTTGCTAAATACATCTGTAGACCTCAAACAAATTAATTTCTTTATTGCTTTGCATACTTACTACATGATTTTATGAGGATTATTGTTAAATAGTAGAGAAAGCAACACACTGCAAAGCAAGTAAAACTCTTTCCCTAGCAGTTAAGATGACCTTAACTTTATAATGCTTTGGGGAAATTTGGCCCTGAATGAATGTGTGAAGAAAACCACAACACAGGAAAGAAGGAGGTGATAAATGCTTTAACACCTTGTAATATTTCTGTTTTCATTTGGAAAGGAAACAATTTAGCTGTTTGTTCCTGTACTATAAAACAAAAGTTTGTTACATACATTTGGAAGATTTACTAGAAAATGCAAATGCAATGAGTCATAGTTATCCAATTGCAGGATCAGTTTTATTACCATAATCAGTTTTTATTGACTATTTTATAGTACCCAGGGTATGTTAGAGTAATATGACTCTTTTCATTTGGGTTCTGAAACATTTATGAAAAACTGGTTATTGTGGTTTACTTTTAGATTTTTATTACATGGTACATTGTTTTTTTGGTTTTTTTTCCACATTTAATTCTGTTTGTTTATTTATTTATTTGCTTGGTTTCTTGTTTATTTATTTATTTAATTTTTAATCTATTTACATTATAATTTATTTTCATTTACCATTTTGACTGTTCCATTTCTTTGCTAGTTGATCCTCCATAATCCCATGTTAGAGAGGCAGATTTGACTGAGGTAGATATGATCTAATTCAGCAGTACCTTAGTTAGCTGCAACGTGTCATAACAAATTAAGAGACTCTCAAAAATTTCTGTATTTGTCTAAACTTGTCACTGTCAAGTTCCCCAATACCAACATATCTCATGTCATTTGAATTGCACTGATGTAAAGTAAAGGAAAAATCCATTACAAATATAGGTAAAGTGTCCTTCAAAGCTAGAGCACTGAGAAAATGGCATTTGTTGCCTGTCCCATCCCACTGTAACTACACAGTAGCTTGAAATATAATCATTGGAATTGTTCAAAAATCATATTGTTTGTGTGAATCTGTTTAACAGCCCGTTCTTGAAACATCATTTTCCATGACTCATCTATTATAAGTTCTGAAAAACCTACATTTTAGTTTCCATACAGCATTCATCTCTATTAAATATTTAAGAATAGGAAGAAAATGTTCTCTCATTTTTTCCTTATTTTAAATCATTTTATAATAGTAACTAATGAGGTCAATCTGTTGCCCAAATTATAGACTATAAGTAAATTATTAATTTAGAAAAATCATCATTATATTCTTAATGTCCTCATACCATTACACTAGATGCTAGGTTTGTATATTTTGTATGTTTGCCAAATCTATGCGTAGAAAACCCACTTCTGTTTTTTACCACCTAAATCATGGAATCACCTGAATCACTGATGCTGTAACTGTATAGTATTCTTTTCAGAAAGTTCACCCTAATGGACATGCACTGTGCATGACAAAAGATTCTTTTATAAATATAGTACATACAAAGAAACCTAGAGCCAGAAGATGTTCTAACATGTTATGGGCAAGAATAACTTCCTCAACTGATCTATCAGCAATTAAATTAGCTCCAAAGTAGTTCAGAAGACTTGCATTTATTGTCAGTTGTTGTTAAAATGAACAGCAATAGGCCTAGGTGATCTTTGTGTTGTGGTGTTGTGTTTACTTTTTCAGATCAAAATATTCTTTCATCCTTTGCATTCATACTTACATGCTAGAAATAGTCACAGTGTATCTGACATAGTTAGTGGGGTTTAAAAAAAAAATTTTTTTTAATTGTTTTTGTTAATACTGTAGTCATGGAGTTAAAGGGTGGGGATCAGCGGAGGCTTTATTTCTGTTTTTCTTTGAAAGTAAAACCTTCTTATCTTATTTATGGGCTCATGAGCTCATGTTTTGCTGTTTGACCGACTACAGGGTTTGGGTGTGTGCACATTTATAATTAAGCAGCTAAGCATCAGTACTTGACATGTGTACGTTTGATGGGGGGGGTATGGAGGAGCGCAAGCGTACACACTTCTTCTCTGAGAATGTGGTTTTGGTTAGCGGATGGGCGGGTCATCCTGTAAAGTGCATATAACCCTGTGTATGCATGTGCCTGACAGAGAAATAGAGAGAAAGGACAAAAAGTAAGACATTTGGGGGTGGAAATGGGGTTGGGGAGGGGGTGGGGGGAATTTGAAGAAAAAACATTTAATAGTAAGATTTGGCTGTTTGGTGACAAAAACATTAACTGTGATAGTTTAAAAATCAGTCAATAAATTATGTTTTATTACATGAATGAATGGTGAGGCAATGACTCAGTTGTGAAAATTTACATTAACAGTGACATTAATAGAGCATCTCATGATGTACAAATATTAGGAATACTGTAATTTGTGCTAGCTGTATGGATACAGTGCTGTATTTATGTAGTACAGAGGTTTAATAAAGTTTGTCTAGTACATTATTAAGCAGGGCTTTAGCTCAGGGGAAGAAACTGTCTCTATGTCTGGAGATTATTACAGTCCAGTATACTATCCCTGAAGGCAGTGACAGAAAAAAGTGAAAAGTGAAATCCCTGAAAGGTGATTGAACCACACAGCAATTTAGAATGTGTGTACAAATTTCTGATGCAAGTGTAGAACTGTAAGAACTTAATTAATTATCAACTGTATCGCCTCCTGTATCGACTCCTATGGGCTCAGAGGGTCTTTGCTTGCACAGCTCTGATAAAGGACTTTTCTCTAATGCTTTGCAACATCCACTATTATCAGTGAAGCACAGTTACATTATATATTGTATAGACCCATCCAAAAGTATTGGAACAATGACACAATTTTCATAATTTTGCCTCTGTACACCACCACAATGGATTTGAAAGATACTATCAACATATGATTGAAATTTAGACTTTTAATGAGATGTAGACTTTTGAATGTAGACTTTTGAATTAGAATTAATTCAGAGGGTTTAACAAAAATATTGCATTAACTGTTTCTTTTTCTTTACATAGTCCCTTCATTTTAGAGGCTTAGACTTAAAAAAAAGAACAAATTAACATTATAAATATGGGCATCATTTTTAATACATGGATTCAAATCAATGACCGCCTAAAGTCTGGAGCCCATGGACATTACCAAATGCTGATTTTCCTCCCTTAAGATGCTTTGCCAGGCTTTTACTGCAGCCGCCTTCTATTGCTGCTTTTTTGGGGGGGGCTTTCTGCTTTCAGTTTTGTTTTCAATAAGTGAAAAAAGTGAAAAGCATGATCCGTTTGTTTTTGTAACTTGGCCACCTAAGAACATTTCATTTCTTTGCCTTAAGAAGCTTTTGGGTTGCTTTCACAGTATGTTTTGAGTCATTATCCATCTGTACTGTGAAGCGGTGGCCTGTTAATTTTGCAGCATTTGACTGAATCTGAGCAGAAAGTATAGTTGAATACACTTCAGAATTCATCCTGTAACATGATGAACAGTCACATCATCAATAAACTACAGTGACCCACTTCCACTGGCAGTCACACATTCCCAAGTCCACCATATTTGTGGTCCACACCACAGATGATGTGGTATGCTTTGGATCAAGAGCCTTTGCTTTCCTTCTCCATACCGTTTTCCTCCCATCATTCTAGTACAAGTATGGTATTAATAATGATTTCATTTGTCCAAAGAATCTTGTTCCAGAATGGGGCAGGCTTTCTAGCAAAGGCTAATCTGGCCTTTCTGATCTTGAGTTTTACCAGTGTATCACATCTTGAGATAAACCCTCTGTATTTACATTCATGAAATGTCTCTTCATCGTAGACTTTGACAGTGATACTCCTACCTCATCCTACCTGCAGAATTCTGCAATTCTTTCTCCACTTTAGCTATCTTCCATGGTCTTCCAGGCCTTTTGGTGCTCACCAGTACATTCCGTCTTTTTAAGAATGTACAAAATGATTGGTTTGGCCATTCCTAAAGTGTTTGTACTATCTTTTTGGTAGATCTGTTTATTTTTCAGCCTAATGATGGCCTCCTTCATTTGCATCGACACCTCTTTGGACTGCATATTGAGAGATCCATTGAACAGCTGCCAAATGCAAATTCATGCATGCATGGAAGCAATGCCAGACCTTTTATCGCCTTAATTTGTCAAGAACTAAGAAGGACAGACCATACCTGGTCATGAGTCAACTTCTTCTTTTGGAGGGGATACACACAAACACTCATCAACCACTTTATTAGAAACATCTGTACTATGGCTCATTCATTCAATTGTTGTATGAATGATCATCCACTCACATAGTAGCAATGAAATGCATAAAATCATGCAAACACAGGATGAGAGCTTTAGATAAGGTTCATATCAAACATCAGAATGAGTCAGAATGTGATCTCAATGACTTTGCATGGTTGTTGGTGCTAGATGGGCTGGTTTGATTATTTCAAACACTGCTGATCTCTTGGGATTTTCACGCACAACAATCTTGAGTTTTCTTTCCAAAAAAATGTAAAAACCTCCACATGTGGCACTTCTCCATGGAGAAATAGCTTGTTGATCAGAAAGATCAGAGGGGAATGACTGGTTTGAGCTGACAGGAAGTCTATAGTAACTCAAATATCCATTATTTACAACTGTAGTGTTCAGAAAAGCATCTGAACATACACAAGATCAAACTGGATGTGCTACAACATTAGAAGACTACACTGGGTTCCACTCCTGTCAGCCAAGAACAGGAATCTCAGTGAACAGTGGGCACAGGCTCACCCAAACTGGTGAGTTGAAGATATTGCCTGGTGTTTTACTATATCTAGTAAATATTGTTTATAGATAAATAGATCAATTCCAGTTACAAAAAAGGCAAACAAAAGTAAACTGAGTGCATGTTCCATTTTATTTACCATTTTATTTACAGAAACAATAAAATATGACACATTATACATTTATTTTGAATATTTCTTTTTAAAGAATTTTTGAGGTCACTCCTTGCTATCACAAAAATATGTCTATGATTACCTAACTCTTTAGTGCTCTCTCTGCTCTCACAGATTTGGCGAGTGATCGCTCTGTTCCTGTGAATGATATTTTGTAGTGCACGGTAACAGGAGCCATATTCACAAAGTCTTATCCCCTGAGTTATTTAAGAATATCACAAAGTAGTCACACACACCAAATGACAGGGCTAGAAGAGAAGAAGATCCAGAGAGGGCTTGCATTTTTTTTTCTGAGAAGTCAGGTCTAAGGATGAGAAACATCAGCAATAGCTCTTTAAATAACTCCTGAGTGAACTCTTGTGAATAATGGCTTACATTTTGCTTTGTTTCTACACTGTAGGACTCTGGATAAAGGTGCTAGAATGACTCAAAATATGTGCAAGTTGTATGTGCTGTTGTGTGATTTTATAGCTGACACCCTGCGCATGCACTGGTCTGCACATCCTAGCCACAAGATAAAAACATTAGGCTTTGCACTTTAACCTTTTAACCACTTTAACTTTAAGAGATAAACCTGTTTTTCACAATCTGTCTCTGTGATGATCATAGCATACTGTTTATCTAATTTCTTGGTCATTCTTGCTCACTCATATGGCCACATTAAATGGTTTTCGTTATATAGCCTGATATAAGGTGTATTTCTCAGCCATCAGGTTACTAAACTGACATTCATTATTTCCTATTTATAATTTTGCCATTTCCATTTAGACTAGGTGGTCTTCCCTTGCTATGTGACAGCCAGTGTTTGCTCATAGCTATATTTGGGTATGTAATTTAGGCTTTACTGGTGTGATCATGCTGTTCTACTTTCTCTCTTTAGTAGCTCAATAATTGGGTCACAGGAATATTGAGTGTCCTGGCTATTCACAATGGTAAAAGAAATCGCAAAAAGAGCTCACAAGACAGGACACACTCTAGAGAGAGAGCCGGAAATTCAGCTAATTAACATAGCTTACTGTATTCTTGTCTTTGCCTCCAGGGTAGAATTAAAACAACGCATTTAATTCTTAGTTAGCCAACTTTCCTTTTGCTCTTCAGCAAGCTATTTTCTCTCATCCAAGCTTGCAAGTTTCCTATCTATATACATAGTAGATTTTACAATTTAAATACACTTAAATAGTTTTAAATACAGATCAAGTACATTTATAGTACATAAAGTAAAGCATTTTGATACAACAGCTTTGCAATTTGGTCATCCTTATATTGTCAAGTACATCTTAGATGCATCCATACTATCAACTGTTTAGTTCACTAGAAAATAAGTCAGTTTCAGAGAGCTGACTCTTTAGGAAAAAGGTTGTGTTTCTGTAATAAGTGGAATAACTGTGAAAGTCATATCAATGCTGTATTGAAAAATTCAACATCATGTTGTTAAAACTTTCAAGCCATTCTTACTCACAATTATGATTAATATGATCCTGTATGAGTGCTATTTGTTGGTCATTGGTTAGGTATCAGCATCTGATGTTTGCTTGGAGTTGTAGAATCATGGATTTACATTGATTTATGTCCTGGTAATGTTCTTCCATTTTCTTCATTCAAGAACTTTGTATACAGGAAGACAAACAATAGATGCAGTTCCCAGTTGACAATTTGTATATTATATTATGAACTACATACAGCTATATGTATAGTTTTGTTAAAGAGAGATACTAGCAATCTAAGATGTAATTAAGAGAGTCATTTGGCAATATTAAAAAATAAATAAATCTATACTGTGTTTTTGCCTTAGTGTTAGTAATATTTGCAAAGATAAATTGGACATTAAGGGTTTGTTTAAAGTGCTGAAATTTAGACCCACTTACAAGTGTAGTCATCGGCCAGTGTACTCTATTGACAATTTTGCAATGGGCATTATGTCCTGCCCTGCAGGATACCATTTTCTCAAAATCTTTGTCTTCAATCACGCATTATGAAGTTTCAGTAACTCAGTGACTTTTGGATGTGCATCTATGGGCAGGCCTGAAATAAGCAATGAAGGAACATAGTTTAAAAGCTATAATTTAAAATAACAGAATAGACCCTGCACAGCAAAAATCTCCAGTAATGAAATAATGCCTCATGTTTTTTATAAGTCCGCCTGGAGCCAAACAGACATTGTGGTTATTGTGGCGTATCTTATGACTGTTTTATTGTCTGCTAAAGAGAGTCAGCCTGTAATAACTTTAAGATTTAGCTTAATTTCAAAATAGACAATAGTTGGAAGAATTTAATTAAGCCAACATTCTGTTTGGAAGGTGTCATAAAACCATTATCTGTTAATGTCATTTCTAATTATAACCTTAGATACTACATACTGTAAATCTCTGCTAATCCTCAGGCGATGAGGGTCTGGCCTCAGCTGCCCTGCTCACCCCTTAATTTAAAATCCAGAAAAACCTGTTGGAACAGTTGATGGGTGATAAACTGGATTTAAGAAACAGTATGGTGATTGTGGTATCAGATCTTGCTGTTCTCCAAGTGTGAATCAATGTGCTTGATCAGGGCATCATCAGGGTAACCAACAGGAAAGATGAGTTGGCACAGCGGGCAGCTCCTCACATCACTCTCCTCCTCTGTCTCTATCCACAGCTATAGACAGAACACAGATACACATTGTATTATAAATAATATACATAATACACTGTACATAGATGTTCCTCATTTGTACACCATAAAATACATTAAAAAATATATTTACAACTTATTTACTTATGAAGGGGTTGTTAAAATGATTTTTTAACAGTATGATAACCTAGTCTAAAAATATCATAGTTTCATGGAATCAAGTCTACAATTATGGATAGGTCCATAAGTATTTGGACTGTCACACAATTTTCATATTTTTGCCTCTGTACACCACCACAATGGATTTCAAATAAAGCCATCAATATGTAATTGAAATGCATCATTTCAGCTTCAATTCAAGGGATTTAACAAAAATATTGCTGGTAACATACAAGAACAGAAAGACCAGCCTGCCCAGTTCTGGAACAAGGTTCTTTGGACAAATGAAACCAAGATTAACTTGTATCAGAATGATGGTAAGACAAGACAATGGAGAAAGAAAGGAGGGACTCATGAAGCATGAAAATCTGTCAAACATGTGGTCCGGTGGCCCTTGTTTATTGATGATGTCTCTGCTGAGAGAAGTTGCAGGATGAAGTGTGTTGAGCTATACTTCTGCTCATAGGGTAGGATGATGCTTCATGGTACAGATGGATAATGACCCAAAACATACCGCAAAAACAACCCAAGAGCTTCTTAAGGCAAGGAAATGGGATGTTCTTAAATGGATGATTAAGCCAACTGAATTAAGCATGCTTTTCACTTATGGAAAACAAAACTGAAGGCAGAAAGCCCCACAAACAAGCATCAACTGAAGGTTGCTGCAGTAAAGGCCTGGCAAAGCATCTTAAGGAAGGAAACTCAGCATTTCATGATGTCCATTGGTTTCAGACTTCAGGCGGTCACCGACTGCAAAGGATTTGCATCCAAGTATTAAAAATGATGCTTATATTTATAATTATGTTAGTTTGTCTAATTACTTTTGAGCCTGTATAAATGTAAGGGCTATGTAAAAAATGGCTATAATTCCTCAATAGTTAATGCAGTTTTTGTTAAATCCACTTGAATTAAAGCTGAAATCCTACACTTCAACTGATGTTGTTCAATCTTGATGGCTTTATTTGAAATCCATTGTGAATCCATTGTGGTGGTGTAAGGAAGCAAAAACATGGAAATTGTGTCGCTGTCCAAATACCTATGGACCCAACAGTACATCTTTATGTACTTTTCATCCCTTTGGGTTTTGTTATATATGATCAAATTCCCTAATTATTTTTCTTTTATTACTGGAGAATGATGTTTCCATAAAATTCCATAAAATTATCAGTAGTTGGCACGTTGATAGTATCAGTATCAGAGAGTGGCTGCAAGGGAAGGTGGAGCACTGAGGGCAGAAGGGCTACTTAAACCTAGAGCAATCTACACATTTTATCCACAGTTCCAGTCCCATTCGCAGCATCAGAGCCCAGGGACTACTCCTCTCAACTCAGTGACTACTAGCTGTGCACTCCAGGGGTGACTGCTTGTGTAATGTCCAAGGTCCAGCAACACGAATTTCTCTTTTGCGAGTGATAGTGAGTGATTGCGGAGGCTCGAGTATTTCCAAGCATGTTTGATTTTCTTGGTGATGAATCACAGAGTGTGACACCCCCTGGGATCCATCAACCCAGTTTATCATCTATCTATTTGTGTGGGAGGGTGAGGGCAAAATACAGAGAGAATACACAATAAAGAACAACAATATTGCTTATATAAGATTCAATGAAAAATGATCTGGCAAATCATAGACAAATGGTGTTTTGGAACAGCAAAAGTAAAAACAAATGCAACATAATTCCTGCCAGTGCACGGTATAATGATAGCTATGTTTCTTTTCACTAGCTTTATGCTGGCGGCTGTCTCCCAGGCAATACTTCTCTTATTTCACCACACAAAATCGTTAAAAAGTCACATGTTAGACAGCTCTTGCGTTTATTTTCGCGAGACAGTGGGATTTGGGGATCAGCCACATTTGTCGGTGAAACATTTGTCTGCCAGTGATGGTGTAGTGTACACAGTCCTACAATACCAAACATCTGGTCACATGCCATTTGAGTTATGTAGTATGAAAGGGTCAGTGATTCAAAGATGTTTAAAGACATTTAAACTTTTGTCAAAAAAGATAGAAACATGCCAGTGGCAGCAGAGCAGTGGGAGCAATGTAACATGTTTACAATAGTAGCAGATTACACAGCCAAAGGATTGTCAGTGCAGGCTGCATTTGCTGTGCAGAGAAATGGAGGTTGCTGTAGTGTAATTTAGGGGAAGTCTATAGGGAGAGGGTTGCACATTATTCGGTAGTCCCATATGGGCACAAAAGGTGCAACTGAACCATTGGACTAAGGAAATTGATTGAGTAAAAGATGTATGTAATATTCATCATTCAGATGGAAATGTATTCTAATCATTATTTTGAAAAACTCAATAAGGAGTTAACTGTCCAATCATATGCCGTGATTAACTGTGAAACTGTAAATACACTTACACGGTATACAGTATAAATGCACACATTGGTTTTTGGCCTTTGTTCAGACTAGTTGAGGTTTAGAGATGATTCTCAAGTTCTACCAATTCCTAGGCTAAGTACCCAACCAAACATACTTTCAGGGTATCAATCAGAGACTGGTTGCCTACTTACATTAATGGACGGCCAGGACTGGGCATGTTCTGCATGCAGGTATCCAGGTGAGTGGCAGCTTAAGGTGTTAGGGCGGGCTGGGATGGGGAAGGCTGAACAGGAAGCAGGGCCTCTCATGCTGGAGACAGGGCCAGAAGTCCCCAGTGTCCGCGGGGGACTGATGGGGTGAGGGCAGGTCCACTCTTCCTCATCCTCTGAAGAGTGTGGTGGCTGGGAAGAGGTATGTAGTGTTGCTGAAGCAGGCTGTGGTTCATAATGTAGATGTGACAATTCTGCATGCTGGAAAGAGAGCTCTCTGGTGTGTCTAGGTGATGATTCAGCCATACTTCCTTCCCCTCCTATGGTCTGAATCCCAGGCTGGGAGCCTCGCCTTTGGGCCAGGATATGGCCATGCTGTTGCTGCTGCTGTTTGTGGTAGCTCTCAACATAAGGACGGGGCTTAGGCAAAGTGGAGACGGGGTCAAGGGTGAACCGTGGTGGACGCTGATATGCTGAAGGGTCTGCTACCTCTGAGTAACTACGGCGCCCTTGGAAACTGGCTCTTAGGTGCTGAGTGGGGGGTCTGCAGGTGTAGGAAGCTGGGCCATCGTTAAGTTCGGCCAGGGGCGAGCGGCGGTGCATGTCCGGGGAGAGACGCTGCAGTACGGGAGAGCGACGCTGCTGAATAGGGGAATGGTGCTGTTGGATTGGGGAATGACGCTGTTGGATGGGGGAATGGCGTTGCTGGATGGGGGAGTGTCGTTGTGGAACAGGTGAGTGCCTCTGGTGAGGCACAGGAGAATGGCGTTGAACTAAACATAAAACATATAACAGAAAAAAGTTCAAAAATTCAACAAAGCTTTTATTGCTGTCATGACATCTCTTAGACATGTCATGTCTTAGTGTCCCCTATAGAGATGTACACAATGCCAGTGTATTTATGTAGTGCTCAAAAAATTTATATCTATATGTAAATTTGGAATTAAACCAGAAGTGGGTGTGGTCTATGTGTTTTTATGTGAATCCTAGCAGTATGCCTCTGGAAAAAACACACAGGATGGCAGCATAGTCATTATTCATTCACACATTATAACAACAAATAGCAATGTGACTGAGGCAGCTAGCTAACTATCTTTGAAAACAATAATGTCTTTTTCATATCAAGAGAACATGTTTTCATATTTCATTTTATTTTATTTTTTTCCTTTTTTCTAGTAAGATCAAAACATTTCACTGGACATGTAATCGGAATTTACTACAAAGGTGGGACGCTGTGCTGCATTTTCTTTAAATACAGTTGAGAACGCTCTTTTAAAAAAACACAGATAATGAATGTAATGATATATTTTTCAGATCCATTAAATGATTTTTTAAGACACCAGCAGAGATATGCTGCACAGTGTCTTGTCTGTGTGAGCTATGAAGTGGCAACTCAATAAATAAAAGCATATTTCTTCTGTGAATTTTGGGCCAATTTGTGCAGAAATATGGTAAATGTGAAATATGGTTTTATTTTGGAGCTAAGTAAGGTAGTGTTTGACTGGGCTACAGGAGCCCATGCGCTTCATATTCACACCTTGAGTATTAAGTATGAAAGGAAAATTCTTCTACTTGTGCAAATATTTTGTTGCATCCTGTGTGATTGTAGTCACAGATGCCCTGTGAACCTTGATCAATGATTAATGTTTGTACTCATTTAGAACGCATTATCTGTTCAATCCGAATAATACAGCTATTTGTATTCGGTTACATTCCTACTCCATAGTAATTTAGATAAAGTGTGTAAGTGCATAAGAACAAACTCAAGGCACTCATTGTCTTACTACCTTGTCTAACTTACCAGTTAACGTTTCAAATGTCAAGACTGGAGCTTAATAAAAACCTGCACATTTGCAAATGTGTAACGTATCATTAGAATGACTCATAGGACACATACAGCACTCTAAAGATACACTGATGTCTTTAATGACTTCCCCTTTCTCCTGCGTTTCTTTTTTTAGCCTTCATAATTTTTCCAAATCATGTGTGGGTGCACTCAGCCAACCATTATCTTTGATTCTAAATAACCTTTACACATTTGACTGCAATAGGTAGAACAAGAGCCAGTTTAAATCACATGGAAAATACATTATCAAAACAAATTCATTTTGAATGATTGAAAAGTGACAATTGAACCCGAGACTGCCACTAACATATATGAGGCTTCCTGAAAAGGAGATAGCAATCAGCTATTGAGAGACAACATCACTACCAACTTTGAATCAGTAGCAGTTTTTCTCTATCTCTGCTTCTGCTTTTGGTCTGGTTTCCTTTATCAAAGGGGAAACAGAATTTTTGGTTGTGTGGTTGGGTGCAGAAGTTTAAACAGATAAGGAGTAAGTTGTTTATGCCTTCAGCAGGAGCCTCTTACAGCAAAGATTAAACAGTCTATGGAAATAAACAATCTTAAACTAGAGATCTAGTTTTTTTTATCTGTATAGCACTTTTAACAATAGACACTGTCACAATGCAGCTTTATAGAAATCTGGATGTGGATTTCTATTCTGATATTTTTACATAATTCTCTGTTAGGGATGCTCATTATGTGCACACTGATGATGGAAATACATGGCATGCCATGAGCTATTCTAATGAGTCACAATGAGTAGCATCCATTCTTTCACAGCCTCACCCGGTGACAGTGTACATTACGGTTAGAATACTAATGAGTCGCGATGAGTGTACCTGGGCTAGTGTCTTCCTGTGAGGCTTTCCTCAGGATCTCTGTCTGTTTGGAGCTCAGTGCCTGCAGCCTGCTAAGCTGCTCAGTCAGCTCAGTGTAGGCCAGAGCCAAATTCACTCTGAAATAGAGAAATGGGGAGGGGGTGTGTATGGTTGATCTTTGTGTCCTTGTGATTTCTTAAGAAAGCATATTAACACACACGGCATTCCACAGAATAACATCACACCATCATAGCCTTAAAAGCATCATATTTTAGTGTTAGTGTGATGCAGTTTTTTAAATGATTATATACACTGAAAACTACTGTGCTTAATTACTCGAGTAGTAGGAATGACAATAGATCTGTTGTCAGCACATGCGGGCGCACGCATGCGCACACACACACACACACACACTTTTCAAAACAGTATCACTCCAACTGACTCCTTCACCATGGCAACCAAGCAGTAGCACATCCATTGCCAATTTGCTTAACATCTTTGTCATTACAGCAGCAGAGCAAACTGCATTTTACAACATTATTCAGATTACAATCCTCTTTTCCATTTGCACTCTGTGCTATTTTTGTTAGAATCTGATACCATAATCATATTTTTGTAACAATTTAATTCTCTCTTTTATTTTCACATATTGCTTAAACCTCGCTACACTTTGGTGGCAAAAAAAAAACAACAACACGCAGATATTTGTTACCAGTTAACCACTTACACACAGTACAGTGTGTACTCATCTCATTTCAAGTCTAACCCAAAGATGCACTGCAGATTAGGCTTGAGATGACTTGTCGTTAAACAAAATAAAAATAAGAAAGGGGTAGACAAGTATGAACGACTGTGGCAGACTGAAATTCCATCAGTCATCAGATCGCATTTATCTGATCACTTCCAAACCAATTTCGCACAAACCACCAGGGCTTTGCAATAAAAAGGCAGTTCTCTACTCATAGCTCCTCTGATGGTGTCAGATAAGAGGCAGTGGGGAGAATTTAAACTGACTTGGCATGCAAGCAGATTCAAGCAAGCAAAACAGCATGCTTTTTTCCCCCTTTCCAACCTTTTATTTTCACAGGAGGTTAATTAGAGTAGTTGAGAAACTATTCATTATGGCACTGTAACCAGCTGCCAACATTCTCCTACAGAGCATTCAACTCAATTAGTGTGTGCTAGCCTCTCTAAATAACTAAACACTGCAAATATTCATGAATATTCTCCCTCCAAGTGATAGTCGAACATCACATGCAATACCCAAAAAAATGCAATGGCAGTTTTAACCTTAAATAGAATCAAGGATTATATGCTTTATTGTGTTTTATTCTGCACTTAGTGACTTTGGACTATAAAGTAATATAAAGTAAATATAAAAACTACTTTCTTTGTAATATCTAATATAAATATTACAATTTAGGCATGAAAAGAAATGACCTGAAGGAGAAAGCGAATGCGATTACCAGCAAAGAGGCAATTTATATTTAATGAGGAAGTCCCACGCGACTCATGCAAGTGTGTCACAAACTTTCATGGCTAAAGTTAAATGTCAGGAGGATGCACAGGACAGTATTGAGTGAAACTACAGCAATTGCAACAAACCATCCAGCATATAGAGTTTATGAGTATTACAAACTGCCACATTATAATCAGTGAATATTACATAAATTAATTCTGGTTCCTTGTACTCGTCCTACAAGCCAAAAAATAAATAAATGCAAGCTTCGCTGCTGTTCTGTAATTTGTAGCATTAGAGCTTTACTCTTACCGTAGTGCTCTTCAAGTTCCAGCACTGCTGCCCTAGCCATCTGGGCAACCCACATGCCAGTTTACACACTCACACTAAGCAGGAATGGTCAGAGGCTCTGAGTCTCTCCTGTCGCTACAGGTGTCTGGCCAGAAACTCATTCTGTCATCATACTGTCTATAGAGAGACACTCAAAGGATCTCTGGGGCTTATTGCTTAATGTTTTAGACAAAGTGTGACTTTTCACACTTCTACACACAGACACACAAACACACACACACACGCACGCGCACACACTCGCACGCACACACACACACACGTAAGCATTTACTGACAGGCTTGTAAAAGTCTCACTTTTGCTTCACCTCTAGCTTAGAGCACCTGGAAGTCTTTGAAAGTGTGAAAACTCCTTCCGATAAACGTGTAAAATGGTGCGCTGCTGAGGAAGCCTGTATGATCACAATAAAATTGTTTGTGAGCTTAATACTAGTGGGTATGGACATAAGTACTGTACATGTGCATTATCTATACATAATCTATAGAGTGGATCTTCATCAAATGTGCCTCTTCATGTGTGTGTGTGTGTGCATGTGTGTACGTGGTCCTGGTTTGTGTGGGTATGCATGTTTATGCATTGTGGAATCTTTGAAATGATATGGATGAGTCTAAGAATGTATGTGTGTGGGAAGCTGATTTGAGAGGGCCGCATGAGCTGTATATGACCTTTGCTCTGAATCTAGAAGTTTGAAATTTTGTTTACTTGACATTGACAGATGTTGCCTCACAGGCTGCATATCATGTATTACTGAATAAAACATGAATATCAAATTGTTCCAACATTCTCAGTTAGCACAGCCCACACTTCGTAGTCTACAATCTCTTCACACACCAAAAGAACTTGTGACAGCCTAGCTGTTATTATCTCATACTGGAGAAAGAACAAAGACAAACAGAACAGAACATTGGGATGATAGAAAATAATAACAAAACCAGGTGGGAATTAAATATTTAAATAAGAGTTGATTGTCTTTACAATGCCTCAGTAACTGTATTATTAATAAATAAATAAATAAATAAATAAACAAATTTAGTGTCTAGGAGTACTTAGCATGTGTTGCTAAGACAATTTGTATTAAAACAACATTTACTGTATGTAATGACTGAGGCAATATCATGTGACTGTGATGCCATTTATACATCTGCTGCTGAAATGACGTTATTTGCATTATCACAAACACGCTAGTGCCTACAGCATACCAGCACAAACAGCTTCCTTTCTGAAAAAAAATTATGGTCAGAATGCATGGTCAGGAAGTATACAAAATGCATTATATAAAACAAGCTTCTTGTAATATATATATATTTTTTTTACAGTTTTTTTACAGTTCATGATTCAAAGAATCTTCTAGAAACACTTTAGAAATGTTTTATTATAGGAAACATTTTGTAGTAAATAGAAGATACACAGTAAATATATTTAAGATCATGTACAACAAGTAAATAAACCTACAGTACACTAAAAGCATAACTTCCATAACTTTTGCACTTGAGATACTATAATGTTGATGGGCAGATTGTATTGTTAATTTATAGTTTACAAATGTTCTGATAAAATAGTGATTAAAAATAGTGCTGCAAAGATAGATGGCTAGATTAGGATTCTCTGGCAGTGATTTATTCTCTTTTTCTGCTTGATGAAAGTTCACAGAAATTGAGTAGCTTTACAGGAAAATGCCCATTTCAGTTACAGATTTCTTCAAAAACTATGGCAAATAACCAACCACAAACCACAAAAAAAAATTTCAAGGAAAATTAAAAAAAATCTTGCAACTAGCTTTGGTCATTTACATTAAATGCCAGCACTTACAAGAACTGGCTTTGCGATTCAGTCAGAGAAGAAGAAAAGAAAGGGGAAACCGCCGCAAAATTTTGAGGTGAGTGAGGTGGAAAAGGAGTCGGTTTCTAACTACACATCTCTGTCACGTACGTACTATCAATTTTTTCATATTCTCTCCATCAGCCAGCAAATGCCAGGCTTTGAGCTGTTAGGTAGAGGAAAACACAGAGTGGAGGAGCTCAGAAAACAACTATGACGGAGGAACTAAAGACTTGTATTTTTTTTTAGTGTGTATGTAAATCTTGAGGAAGGATATGAATGTGTTAAGCCACTGCAATAAAACCTTGACAGGGGCTTGGTGGTTTAAAAAGTCCTATCTTTGTCAGAAGCCATAGTGCCCCCTACTGCTCAAAGTAACATTCAGACGCAGAGACGGATGACGCAGAGACTCTGACACTCTGTGAATGCTGTGAACAGATAGTAAACCTTCAAATCAACACTGAAAGCCAAACCCTGAGGGGGAAATGTGGTAACGCTCATTAACTGCACTTTATATTACAGTCAATGCTTTGAAATAAGGATTGTGTAAGTAATTACTTACTGTTCATCTCCCACCTTCTTTATCCATTCCATGTCACACTGGGCACAAGTGGAGCTCACATCCTGCAGCACATACAAACACAAGAAACACATATCACAGCCTCAAGTGCAGCACATGGACAGTGTAATGCGGGGGTAAAGATCCTGATTGGATGAAACTGACAGAATACATTATACAAACACAACCCTGCTCATTGTTAAAAGTGAGTTGGTTACATGTGTGTCTTAACTAAGAAATAGGCATGAATGGACAATTCCAATAAGAACAGGTCCACAAGCAATTATCAATAATCAGTCATTTATCAATCATCATGCCTTTCTAAAAAACTGTTTATAGTTACATACAATGGTGTGGCACGACCGTGAGAAAAGCTAGTTCCTCTTATCACTTAAGTTATAGCAATTATAATAAAATCGTTCCCACACCGGTTTTTCTTTTCTCTCCCTCTTGAAGTTAATAAGACAAATAAAGATCTTGTGATGTTCGCAAGAAACCCAAAAATGTAAACTTCTCTGTCCTAAAGAGTCTCCCATGGTGAAAAACCTGGAATAAAATGTGCTGACACTGGAGACCCCTTCCATAAATGTTAAATAAATATCTCTTTTAAGAAACCATATCAATAATTGCTACAACAACACTTTTTTTTTATTATTAGTATTAGATTACATGGAGTGTCTGCTGTGTCAAACCAACATCAGCATCCAGTGAGATTCAAGAAGTCGACAGTGCTGTGGTATAACCTATTTTTGAATAGGAAACAACTCTGAAAGCAGAAGAAAAGCAGAAGTCTTGTTTGTTTTCAGCATTTATGTAAAACATAAGGAAGGATGTGGATATTTTAACCCACACCAATAAAAGTGTGATGGGAATTTAAAAAGTCTAACATTTTTGAGAAGCCACTGCTGTGTTTTAAACAATTTTATACCACAAGACTGAAGTTTTGATTCTGGTATGAGCTACAGTAAAATTATACATTTTTTAAAATAATTATGAAATGATTGTACAGTATTGTGAATGTTACTGAAAAGTTACTGTGTATAGGCTAAGATTAACTAGGTTAAACCTGTGTCATGTGCTAATGCTAAATATGTCATATGGCACTATAAAATGTGATTGATTACAACTTCCTGCAGTAAAGATTATCACGGTAAAATACAGTAACAACTAAATTGATACTGTTGTGAAGTTATAGTACAGTACTGTATTTTTATAGAATTATTGCAGTAACATTACTGTAAGCATGGAGAAAGTCTTCAGGAGAGAGGATTTTGTGCTTTGTGGCTTCTGAGTAATGTAACAAGCTGTACTGTGTGATTAATTAATGTTTTAAATAATCAAGTGTTCTACATTTTTTGGGTTTGTATGAAAAAGGTGAACAAGAAGACAGTTAAGGTGATATTGCTAGGTTTTTCTAGTGCAACACACAATCCAAAGACTTAAACAGGAGTTTAAAAAATTGATGATGAATAGGAGAAATGTTTGGAAATTGGAGTGATTCAGAAATAAATGAGCTGTTGGTTATTGGTGCTGAGAACAAAAATCAGGTATACAAGTACATAACAGTTCTTTATGGCAGGTGTGAATGTATGTATTCTGGTAGAATACTGTAAAGGTTGTTCATGGTATGCATGCCAATAATGTTCTAGATTTTTAGAGTTAAAGCTATGTCGTAATTTTAACAATTAACAATTAAAATGTGAAATGTGTAATAATCTGTGAGTTGTCGGGCTTTACATGGAATAAATACTAGCCTAGCACTTATCTTAAAGATATACTCAGTGACTTATTCGGACGTTAAGAGTGATTTATAATCCTGTCATAATTGATAATTCTGTCATAATGCATGGAAATTGCGTTGTGAATTTGCATTGAGAATGGGTTTTGGGGAAATGTAGTTCATTACAGGTTAATGCACGAGCTGATGTCCCAACTATTCAAAACATCCAACTGTGCACAGTTGTAGTAGTATATGTAGCAAAATGGAGCAGTTTGAGGATTGATTAGCAGAAGAGGTATAACATTATAAGCACTTAAGTAAATGATCTACAATAAATTACAAATCAGTGAAGTGATAATAGCAAAAGTCTTGGGCAAAGATCCAGATGTGTGCATAAAATAAAAAAAAAGTAGTACAAAACTGATTTCAGTGTAATGTTACCATAAATACATCTCCAGTATTCTATAAACAACTATATAATTTTTTTTTTACTTTTTCCTGTATCTTCCATTCTAAAACAACTCCCCCCAAACAAACAAACAAACAAACAAAAAACCTCACTGCCTAGGATAGGACACCTGAATGTTAGTGGCTTGAGATAAAATGGCCAAGAAAAATGTCCTCACTGTTTGGAGGTTGGGGTTCCATATGATGTTTTATTCAGAGGTTTATCTCTGGACTTTAATTTTGTAAAAGCTAGTGGAATTTAAGGAATGAAAAAAATTAGAAAACTGGACAATATTAGAAAATGGAAAATATTAGAAATGATTTACATTACCTTGTATACAACCCATTCACGTCTCTAAACTCTACCTGCAGTGTACTGACCTGTTGTCTCTGGTTGTTCTGAAGCTCTCTTAGCTCTTCCTGCAGTCTTTCACATTCAGCCTTTAGCTCCTCCTCTCTCTGGCACGCCCCTTGGGCCTCATGCCGCGCCCCTTCTAGCTCCGCCTCTAGCCGCTGTAGTTTCAGGTCAGAGAGAGTATCCAGACTACGGGAGCTCTGTAGGGTCAAAGCTGGGCAGTCTAGCCCTGGTATGGAAAAACACAAAACATACACAGAAAATGAGCTATTTATGGATTTTTCTGTGTTCATTTATAAGTATTATATCAGGTATTGATCAGAAGGTGTTAATCAATATTTTTATTTGCACAGTTTGGACAATAGTTCCAGCTGCAAGGCTTATATTAATATGTTCTTTATGATATATTATTGTTTTTATTGCTCATTCTAATACATTATTCTTTCTTGCACAGACAAGTATGGAGGATGCTCCAAACAAATAGATAAACAAACTGTGTCATTGGTGATATGGTGAAGCTTTCAGTGAGGAGATATTTATTTTTGGAAGGACCTTCAAGTGTCAGTACTTTGTAAGAGTCAGTTGTAAAGTTTTATTCTTTTTTTAATAAGTTTTCAAACAGATTCTGCAGGAAGGAGAAGCATACTAATATGAACTTCTTATTTCTGCATTATTAATGTAAATATAGAGAGAAGAGAGACTTAAAGTACTCTCTGCCTAGGCTCCTTACACATGACTAGTTTCAAAATCTCCCAACGCTCGCTTTGCAATTGATTTCCTATTAATAGTGTACTATTCCTCTCTTCCGATCTCAGTGTAGTGTAGTCGTCTGGTCTGCTCAAAGTTTAAATTGGTTGAACTTTGACCCTGTTTGCTGCTGACCTTTGTGAGTATGGCCAGTGATTTTTACAGTGTGATTCACTGGTATATGGGAGGCGCAACACCGGTGCAAAATATATTTATATTGATGATTGATATGATATTTAAGATTTAAATATCATGAATATGAATAAAAAAAATTTATCAAAGTTAAATTGAGGACAAAGAAGCTTATACTACGTGTGTCACGTTTTTCAGAGTTGTACGATGCCACTTCAAAGTGGTACCACTTAAAAAAAAGCTTTTTCCTGTTATTTGCTGAAGTACATGTTCAGCAGTGTTGTACATAAGTACATGTGGTTCTGTCTTTGCCTTATTTATTCTGATCTATATTTTTTTTATATTTTTTTCCATTTAGTACGTTCGTCATGTGGATGACTGACGGCATGTCGGGCCTATCCTGAGTGTCGTGTTGATGCCCCAATTCTAGTCATGTGTAAGCACCTTAATTCTTTACTTGATGATTTTGCTGTTGAAATAAGACATGCCCAAAATGCCCTTATCAACAGGTTCTTGATAATTGAATTCCATTTCATATTCACTTCATGGACAGCAGGTAACACAAATGCACACCCACTACAAACCACAAATACAGAGGTGACCCTCAAAGCAGCCACAGTGTCACAGTCTACAATCTCATGTTTGATGTCCAAACAGGCTTTGATCCTTTTTCAGCTCACAGCCTACTTTATCAGTGTTTCACAAGCCAACAAATAGATGGAAAACCACTGGACATGCTGATACCTGCATAACTTATAAAGCATGACTAAAAACCTGCATACAAATAATGTTTAATGTCTTTCATGAACACACAGTAGCTACGGCAGTGCTGAATGCATGTGCCACGCAGAGGGCAGCAGGCCAGCAGGGCCTCCTCGTTTGATCGTGCCAGGCATGACGGTGTGGTGATGATGATGGAGGATGGGAGACTCAGGCACGTCCCGCACTTCTCCCCCAGCGTGGGCGCTATGATTCAGCTGCTCAGAAAGAAACAGTCCTTGAGCAAGCACCTATTGTGATGGTTCAGCAATAAGCGAGTATGAACTACCATACACCCACATGCACGCCTACATTACCACAGCTTTTCTCTACATTCTGGCCATTGGTTCATATGCTCGCAGCCAAGAACTAATTTCTCATCTTTTGCAGAACAACAGTTTTTCTTCGTGTGTATAAATTAGTTGAAGTGGATACTGAAATACAGCTTGAATTTCTCGATTGCGCTACATGAGTCAGCTTTTTAGAGAAGTTTCCCTCCTTCAGGCAAAGGGACAGGGCCGGGCTTATGACTACTACAGTTGTGCTGATCTGTGAAGTTCTCTTATCTCTTGTGGATTGTTGTTAAATAAAAGGTGAGCATGTGAGTGGGAAGACTTGCTCCAACAGCAATCAAAGAACATCCTGGAAACAAGTTTTTTCATGTTAAACATGAGGTTGAAAGGAACTACATTTACTCATTCTAGAAGCTCCAGAATAGAGGTGTAACGCAATGCTACTATCTTTACCTGCATGCTTATCTGCATCTGATTAGTGCTCTAAAAATTCATACCTACATCTGTATCTTTAACCTGAAGTGGCTTAAACCAGAAAAGTTATTTATTAATATTTAAAAGTACATATGAACCCTATGACTCTCTGCCTATTTACCTTATGGTAGAAATGCCAGGAATGTCAGTATGGTGTGTGAATTCTGGCTCTGACAGTTCCTCAACCTCTTACCACTTGGTGCACAGAATTATTTTTAATCCCACTTACAACCACAGGGTTATTAGTTTTGTTTGTACCTGCTTATGATATTCTTTAACAAAATTTAATTGGTTCTATTTTTCAAAGTAAAACAAACTGCTAGCCTAAATTAACCATGTGACCAGAACAGGAGGTTCTAACTATGTTCCTTAGATTCCAGTCCTAATGCACACCTCTAATCTCAGCCAGATGCCCTGTGACATTTCCCAGCAAAAGAAGAAAAACATTGTGCACCTTCTATTCATATCTGCATTTTCATCTCATATCTATTTAAAAAAAATATATTATCTGTTCAATGCAAATGATATGATGTATCCATATTTCACTACTCCAGAAATATGATGAAAATGGGCTAAAATGAATTTCTAACAGAGCGTCTCAAAACCAGCATGAGGATACATCTTTCAACAGAGACTTTAATTCTGTAGGCCGCAAATACTGTAAATGTAAATGTGAATGTAAATGTCTCAGAACAGATGGAACACTGCAATAAGATGGTTGGTATAGATGCTATTTTTTACTTGTGTCTTATATGAGACACATGGCAACAAAATAAAGATGTGCATGAAAAAGGGCTCGAACAGACACATGCATGCACACATGCACACGCACACAAAAAGAGCTAAGAAGGACTCACTGTGTGTGTCAGGACTGGCATGTAGCTGCAGGTACTGCATGTCTTTGCTGTGTAGTTGTGTGTTGAATTTGTGTAGAGAGCTGTCTCGCTGCCTCAGGGCAGCCTCCAGACTGTGGATGCGCTCCACATGTTTCTCCACCAGAGATGTCTTTGACACACAAAGTGTATATAACATACAGAGACATGTAATAAAAGTCAAAGACTGACTAATACCAGAAACAGACTATGTTCATTGTTCAGATTGATTATAAATGCTTTATGCTAATAACAAAAGATGAGCTTTTGAAAATGCAACAGCTGATGGCTAACTGAGTGTGTGAGTGTGGCGAGAGGCGCAGATGCTCTGACGCTTGCATCATGTAATTTACAAAGCCAATCTTTTGGCCAAAGCCAAACATGAAGCCATTTGGGATGGATGAATAATATTGACAGTATTATCATACTTATACAGTTAAGGATCTTCAGATTTTTGAAGTAGTACTTGATAATCTGTAAGCCTGAGAACCAAATCTTTTGGCTCCTCTTGGGTCTGTGTCCAATTAGAAGGTGTGCCAGTGCAGATTAATCAAGCAGACACCTGGTTAGATAAAGGATTAGAGCAGATGTCTGGGCTACTTATAATTCCTGTCAGTGATGTCTGGAGCCAAAGTTAGAAAGCATGTGTATCAGAGTTTTGTATGAATGTTTCAGTGAGTACCAGTGCACAGGCTCACCATCTTGTCCAGGTCTCTTTGGAGATTAGTCTTCTCCATGTGTATCTTCTCATAGGCCTGAATGACATCTTCCAGCTGCTCCTCCCGCTCCTTACTCTTTTGAAGCTGGACAACACATACAAAGTGAGTGAGAATAATGTAATAATTTTAAAAGTAATAAGTCTAGGCCATTATGTAATAGGAGTACACAAGTTCTGTTCTAACTAAACATACAGTAACTTTAAAAAAGGAAAAAAACCTTAAATGATAGCCAGCCTCTTGTTGCTAGCTTCAGCGATTATCCTGTTCTAAACCTCTCAACACTAATCTCCTGCTCTTACAGATAATGGTGGTGTGTATCAGGCTCCATTAAACCAGATAAAGGCAATTTATTGTAAAGGACTTTACACCAGGACCCAGGTCTAGCTTGCTGTAAATCTCTGGGTATGAGCAAGAGAAATAAATGCTCACAAAAAGAAAAAAAGCGATGGTTAAGACTGAAATAAATGATGAAGGTCGCTGGTGCATAAGAAGTCAGGCAGGGAGGTGAGAAATGAGGGATGCAGTCATACGATCATGTACGCCAGAGAAATGCCAGAGGCTACTGGTTGCTTATGGAAACCGATAGCAGCTTTCATTAATTGGCAAGTAACAAATAATGAGACATCATAAGCAGACTGAGTTGCAGTGTTCATCTCTTATATCACTGGTAGAAGAACAAGCTTCTGCTTGACTAAAAGCAGGGTGAACGCATATAAATCTGATTAAACCACAAAGCCTGTTCCACAGTTACCGCCTCTGCCAGAAGGTGGATAAACAGACAAACAAAACTAGGTTGTGTTCCATCATAAATGTCTCCTCTCACCTCATGGGTGAGGATGTTGATTCTCTGCTGCAGATTGCCGTTCTCAGACTGGAGCAGGGCTGTATCTTTAGGCTCGAAGGAGCAGTAGGAGTTCCTGTCCTCGCCAAAGTCATTGATCATAGGAAACTGCATACAAAACACCATCTGAGGTGAGAGTGCATCTTTTATATCATACTATAAAGGTCTCATAATCAAATGATTCTCATAATAGGGTGTAAATGTTGTTATTGTTACAGAGAACACAATACTCTCTGGTGGGATAATATTATTACGCTGATTTAGATGAACAAACAACAAACCGCCCGGGATGCAGAACACCTGAGAGAAAGGTTTCTGCCTTGTGAAATGATTCATAAGAAACTGGGATGCACAGTACTGAAATTTCAATACTAGATATACGAAGAGGTGGCAGGTTTTATACAGAAATGACTTAGAAGTTTGCTGTAATGTTGGAGGACCTATTTGTGTAGCTATTCCATACCAAAGCTAGTATAACCTCTTTATAAATGTACTAAGAATACACAGGGTTATTTTGTAGCTCTTTTTATGGTATGATGTCTCTGATCAGATGATAGAAATCGATTGTATCTTACTACTCATAACAATGCCTCCGTGCCTGGAGGTCTGCAGGCTTGCAATGCGTCTGGTGCTGAAATGAGTCCACTTTGTACTTTGTACAGTCCCTCGCCATTTGAATTTAAACACTCTCGAGACTGTCATGCTGGTTCTTGAAATGATAACTTGAAAACTTGAAATGATACTTCCTTTAATTGTCAGACTGCTCAGTAACTGCTGTGTAACTTGACAATGATGGGAAAATATAATGCAATTCAAATGATACAGTTAACTACATTAATACACAACTACCTGTAGACCTGTATCTGTAATTTATAGTGTTGTATTTAACCATTCACTAAAAGTATGACAGCATAAGTCAAGAAAAAAACAAAACACTGCATTGCTTCCTTAAAGCTCCAACCCAGATAACGTTGAATTGTTATTTAATAATAATTTATTAATAATAATAATATTTATTATTATAAATATTTTACATTTATTTTAAGAATTTTTGTTAGCAAATTGAAAAAAAGACAAAAACAAAAAACTAAAATAAAAAGAAATTTTTTTAAACAAGAATATATAATAGAGATAGACAGAGAGAGAGAGAGAGAGAGAGAGAGAGAGAGAGAGAGAGAGAGAGAGATAGAAAATAATCAGTTCATGATCACAAGTGTCCACAAAAAACAGGGCAACTAGAGGGAGACTCTTGTGTGTGTGTGTGAATTGACCTGTCACACATCACTGTTATTACTAGGTACAGTGTTATTTACAGTGTAATTTAGATGATAATGTTAGGGGGAAATGCATTACCAATACCAGATAATGATTTATCTGAGTTTTCAGCTCATATCTTTCAATTGCAGGTGATGTTTTGCTGGTTAGTTAATGACATAGCTAGCGATTAGATAAATTCTACAAAGATCTAAATGTCATCTATGCTACAATACATTCATTCATTTGAGAAATTCCTCATTCCTTGGATTGTGCATTTCAACCATGGGTTGTCAATCAGGAAAACAAAGCGCCTCAGTTGTACCACATTTACAGACCAACAAATAAGAAAAAAATCTTTCTTTTTATGCGCATGACTTGGCTTTATGAGTTAGCACTGAAAGAAGAGGTGCAGGAGATGACTAAGTTTTTACATCACGCTCTACCTTAACTCAAACACAACACACTCATTAGTCACCTTGTTGATGCACCTTTTACTTTTCACCATCACACAAAATGCATTAGGAGCTTTAAAGAAGGAACTGTGTGAATTCGATTGGGAATGTCTCTTTCTGGACTGAGCACTGTGAGGTCTGTGCTGAGAGCCATGTCCCTGAAAACAGCTGCTGTTCAGCACCTAGTCCTGCTGTCACACCTACGTACACCTGCTGAGGAAGGAGTGACTCAAAGCGCTATAAATGGAGCACTCTTTCTTGTCTTGACCCGCACAGCAAAAACAACATTGTTCCTTTAGCACATATACTATCACATATATAAACTGCTCTTGTCCATATGGTCTTCAATGTTCACCTGGGAAGTTGTTAGCACCTTGTGTAGACCCTGGCAGTCTGGCCGGAGCACAGGATCTGACAGGAAGAGCAGACTAAATGCTCCAGGGAAGAGGTTAGAGTGGATCATGGTCATCCAACAGTGCTGAATGCAGCAATATCGCTCACCCTCGTGCTACAACAGCACTGGGAAGATTAATGATGCAATTACAGACAGCAAGGAACAGGCTACATACTTTTAGTTGCACAGGGTTGAGGATGAACTGAAATGATGCACAAGCATCGTGTTGAGTTCAAGTAATTGTACAGGTTAATCAGTAAGTGGTCACATCTAAACATTACAGTTAATGTTAGTAATTTTAATATGAGTAATATGCACACTACGTTTTCAATGTACTCCATAATCCTCTTTTTGATGATATGTTTTAACTGCATATTAATTATAGTGTGTGAGAGAGTGTGGGCATGGTTTTATAAATCTCAGTGGGGACCAAATGTCACCACAAGCATAGAAATATCTGAGAGGTTTGACTTTGTGGGGTCATTTGGCTTGTTCCCACAAAAAAAAAACCTGCTTTTTACATTTTTATTAAAGAAAGGATTCTTTTTGATGTTTCGAGGTTACAGTTAGATTTAGGTATAGGAATAGCATTAATTAGCTGCATAAATAATTATGATTAGAAGGTTCTCTAACAGAAAGTAAGACAAGTCTGTGTGTCTGTGTCTTTGTATGTACGTATGTATGTATGTATGTATGGTGTGTCCCATACAAAAACAGTATATTACAGTATATTACAATCACTGTCACTATAATTGTAATCACTGTCATTGTATTCTATAAACATCTTTTTTGCAATGTATTTCCCCTCTATATTTATTGCTGCATGTATCCACCCTCATACCATCACCTATTAGAGAAAGTAAGTCGTTTATACGCTACCCGATTCGCCGTCCAGCTGGGTTATAAATAAAACTCTTTTATACAGCATGCCTGGGTCTAAGCAAAGCTATTCTGAAGCTCAGTTTGGTCCCAAGTGTGATTATTAATGTCTCCCACAGAGCTCAACCTCTCAGTAACAATAAGCCTGTTCATTTATTCAGCCAATCAAAGTGCTCACTGATCACAGCTGCTCCACTGAGAGAGTCTGCACATGAAGCTGACGCCTGATAATCTGACAATTTGATACCCCATTTCCTGTGACAGGTTTTCCTCTGAGGCTACATTACCTTTATCTCGTAAAGCTTCAGCTTCCTTTTGATGTCGGTGTTCTCCCTCTCCAGGCCGGCCAGTCGGGACTTGATGTCCTGGTAAGCGCTGATGAGGGCAAAGTGGGAGGCCGAGTACATATCCTCAGGTAAAGGAGATCCCGCCCAGCAGCCATCCTCCTTCAGTCCCTCACTTCCTCCCAGTAATCCCAGCTCCCCTCCGAACAGAGACTCCATCACTCACTCCTTTTCCTCAGCCTGGGACGGAGATACAGAAAGAGACTTATCTACGTTGTCAAGTTGCTAACTCTGGCTTGTATATATTTTGATTTCACTTCATTAGCACCAGTGACTAGGCTGCTGTCCATGCAACCCACTACCCAGGGTTACACATACATTTCCCTAGAGATAGGGAACTCTGCAGAGCCTTTAGCCTGTGTTGATGGTGTTAGAAAGTGTTGGGGTTACAGAGATGGTTTGGTCTTCATTAAATATTCAGTAAAGGCAGGGAAAGTTAAAAATAAGAATACCCTGGTCACTCACTCGCTGGTTTATATCCAATACTTCAGTCAACAATGTTTCAAATACATTAGGATTGAAAGCTTAAGAATAAATAAAAAAGAGATGTAAAGGGTATACAGGGAGTGCAGAATTATTAGGCAAGTTGTATTTTTGAGGAATAATTTTATTATTGAACAACAACCATGGT
>JAQQZR010000006.1:9069049-9085103 GCA_030068235.1 Notoglanidium macrostoma | reverse complement strand
AGTAAGACAACATGCATGAAGAGGATGATGTGGCCAAAATACTCATTTGCCTAATAATTCTGCACTCCCTGTATTACATCAAGTTATATATTTGGTTGCATTGCTTTGGTTAAGGTTAAAATGACAAAATACTTTTAAGATGGTTACTCAGAAGAACATGACACTAAAGATAAAGGGATGATGATATGACCGTGATGATAGCACCCAGCCAGAACTGCAAAAGAAATTTGTGTCTGTGGACAATATGTGTGATATGTCCTCCTGTAACAAGACCAAAGTGCAATTTATTTATTTATTTTTGTGCAATGCTGGGCAATACATGCACAAGCTAATTTCAGAAAAGAGACTTTGGCTAAGTTAGTTAGCTAGTTAAGTGAGGTTAGCCATTTTTTTGTCAGTATTTGACAGTTATTGAGACAATTAAGTTGTATTGGGAAACAAGGCTTTTTTATATGCAGAAACCTTATTTAATTACCTTCTATTTATATACTTGATTGGCCACTTGACAAGTTAAATAACAAGCTAAAAAAATGCTGTTCATTGTAGTACTTACTTGTTATGGGGTAGTGTGCATCAGTAGTACTAATTATATATTGTGCACTACAAATAATAATATAGCAAACTATCTAGGGAATATTATTTGTCCAATGAGGATCAGGACAGCACTATAAAATGTCTGACACCCAAATAGAGCATTAGATGATAGAGAGGGGAGGGATTCATACATAGCACAAGTCTATAAACAATACTTACCACTAAGATGTATGCCACTATTGACTTCAGTAGGCCTTCTTTGTTCCATCAGTCTTTGTTCAGTAGGACTTCAGTGAGCCATGTTTGCTGTTTGAGTTTTTAATATGTACTGTTTGTGTCAAATAGACCCTGACAGCAAAGATGTAATGGCCCACTGTTAGCCCCCAGTCACCAGAGAATGATGGGTGATGAACTCTGAATCAGCATTGATTACATTTGGACAAATTTAGGCCCAAACTCAAAATACCATTAAAATTTAAAATGTGCCTGATTATACCTTTTTGGGGCTATAATAGACTTTCCACTGCCATAATTTGCCCCTATTTGGCAAAACTAATCACTGGCCTGGATTTTTATGCCATGGGGACAAGCACACCAAATTACTTATAAAAATAAGTGCAAGAACTTTCTCACTTTCATTAACTGCTTTATCCTGGTCAGGGCACTGACAGGGAACGGGCCATCAAGCAGGACTAAAGCCTGACTCTTCTAAAGCCTGAGTCCTTCGCAGGGTGCCATGCACTCACATTCATGCTTGGAGAAATTTATCCTAACTGGATACCCTGTAAGACACCCAGGCACAGACAGTAACCGTACTCCAGATTGAACCCGGACCCCGGAGCTGTACAGCAGCGAAGTGTACCACTGCCACCCAAAATGCAAGAACTGTGAGTTATAAAATGTTGCAATATAGGTCTAGTCATATAAAGTCCAACAGCTCCAGTACTTACCCGACCACTGAATAAGGTTATGACTAATATAAAATGAGAAAACACCGTATAGAATCAGTTTCTGAGTGAAGTGTTGTTGTGAGCTGCACATGGGCAATGGCATGAATCAGAAAGACAATACTGTAATATATCAGGGCTCTGGTGTGCTGACTCTGTACTCTTGAGCGTGTGTGATGTTCAGCTGATGATGAATTGTGCCAGTGATTTCACTGACCCCTGTTTATTGACCAGAGCTCTGGGCATAGGAGAATCACCATGAGGCATACACTAGTGTCAAAACATGGCTACCAACCTGATGAAGTATGGAGGTGTGAAGAGAATTCACTGCACACAGCATGAGTCAGCCACACCATGCTTATTGAACTATTTTCAGTCACTTGTGTGTGTATCATACTGTATATGCACAAAAATTCTTGGCCAGGCTGATTCACTCTCTTCGTTTTTCTTCCCCTCCTCACTCTCCTTCAGGGGTAATCCAAAAGAACACCCACACAATGATACATTTGCTAAGGCATGGGTTAGCATCATGTACACAGAGAGAGGAAGGAAGATTGCTGCTCTGATGAGAAGGAATGTGTGTCGGTAGATGGTAAAGTAATTTCCGGGTATTTGAAATCTTGATATCAACCTGTGCATGTCCTGAAGCCTGTTCTGAGTTTCTATTTCTGTAAGAGCCAGGTGTGTGGCTGACACTCTGCCTGCTTTTTTTGAACTGCCACATATAGCCACATATATGGTATAAGTAATTACAGAAAGAGGATGATTCAGAAATCTCCATCCGTTTCACCACTACCGTGATGTCTGAAAGAATAGTGATTAAAAAAAGACATCTAGTCAAAGCCTGAAATCCGAGTATGATAAGAGGGAAGATATTTGGACAATAGGGATATTAATGAGGTCAGTGAAAGCACCTAGCATGATAGGAGTCTCTCTCCTACAGCTTCATATCTGATTTAGAGATGTCTCTGGCTCTCCACACTCACATTAAGAATTTTTTGCCTCCAAAACATATGCACACACACCTCTTAGACTAAAACACCTGAATGCTAATGTAAAAGACCTGTCAATCAGCATGACAGACAGGCAGGTGGCACTGTGCGCAGCAGGTTAAGTTGCCACCTCACAGCTCCCTGGTCCCTGGTTCAATCATGAGCTTGGCTTAATTTAAGTTTGAAGTTTTTATGGATGTTCTTCTTGTGTCTTTTCAGTTCTCTGGCTTTCTGCCACCTTACAAAAGCATGCCAGTATGTGGACTGGCTACTTTAAATAGCCCCTAGGTGTGAATGAGTGTGTGAGTATGTGTGTGCATGGTGCCATGCAATGGACTGGTGTCCCATCCAGGGTGTTTTACCACCTCACACTAGGCATCCCAGGACAGTCTCTGGAATTTAAATGAACAAATGATTGACTGGCAAGTCTAGACACCACTTTATCTGAGGTGAATCTTTTAGTCAATATCAGTTGGTTTTTTTTCCTGTTGTTCACTGGTGTTCTGTTCTGTTGTTTTCCATGGTACCAGAAAGACTGGAAGAGACATTTTATTGACAGCTGGCAGTATGTGAGGAGAAAATCAAATATTACAAAGTGTTCTCATTAAAAAAGCATTGGGCCCAGGATAACCTGTAGACATTAAACCTTCCTGGTTTGAAAGCATACCATTTTAAATTGCCAGATATTAAAAGCAAGCATACACAGGCATGACACATACACACACACACACGCACTGTCATTTGGTCAAAGAAGCATATAGATCATACAAGCTCATTTACAAAGTGAGAGTAAATGAAGAGAAACTTTAATGACAAATTACTGTCTTGGGGTTTGATAAAGTGAAAAGTGTACCATGTGTGAAATCAAAGCTCTACACCAGTGATCTGTGAAAATGACTAAATAAAATCTATGCCTGTACTTTGTCTTTAGCTAATTAGGAATCATAAAGTAAACACATTTATCAGAATCAAATGATGAAAAACTTTCATTCTCTTAAAGTTACAGAATGACAAATTACAGGACAGAAACAAGGGAGCATCAAAAGACTTTGAGTACTACCATTTATATAGAGTTTTTACAATTAAATATAATATGCACAATGCACAAAATACACAAAAACACCACCACCCAATTCACCAATCAGAATTATAATCAAAGCAGTGATCCTTACTAATATGATATGAAATATCAATGCCTCAACTCGAGCCCATTCCTTACATGTATATAATGAGCTTTTAATATATATTTTGTAGAATATAACCAATGATTTGCAAATGATTTGAGTGAGGCACTATATTGGAAAAGATTTGCAGCATTCTTAACCTGTTATCTTGGACACTGCTGCCTGACTAAAGACAAATATTGGCCAGTGTTTTTATTTTAAGCTGTGATAATATGTGCCGTGTTTTGGGTTAGGACTGTGTGATGCATATGTTAATGGCAACAGATTGTGCGTGTGTGTAAGTGCACTCCTAACTGAATCTATATGTGCTTGGCTTGGAACAGTAGACTAGAGAAACAAAACAAGACACAAAAATCACAGCTAGTGTAATGATTGCCTGCAATGTGTTAGAAATGAAATGAGCAAGTGTCTATACAGTCTGGGCCTCCAGATAAACCCTCACAAATATTAATCTCCATGTTACCCCCTCCGCCAGAAACAACCATATACATACGGCTACTGTAGCCTCCTGCCCACCTGGACCACACATTCATCTATCCGCATATATGAGTTGTTTGCTTCTTGTGTGGTCTCACATACATTATGTACTGTATCTTCTAGTGCTGTTTGTCTTTTTAATTCATTTACAGCCTGTTTTTTTAGATTTTGTCCATTTGGACTGGATATTCAGCTTTTTGGACTTTGTTTTAAGATTGTTATCTGTATATTTATCTTAGATAAATATGTGGGTTTGGGGATTATGGCTTTGTTTTATCTGGCTGTAATAAACTCTGCACTGAGATCTGATTACTCAAATGTCTGTGTGACAAGAGAGATGCAGATCTACATGCTGTGTAATCTGATTTATGTGGTGGAAGTGCACGCATGCACACACACACACACAAACACACACACACATCCCTCTGCCATTACACACATACACATAAATTGCATTCACACTGCATGTAGCACAAATCAGACTACATATTCAAAAACATTTAATGTTAAAGACTGCTCCATACTGACAGATTTAGTGGAAATTCTTGAAAAATGGATGGAAAAATGGATGTGTTATTATTAAAGGTCTTGAGTCTACTCAATTTTTGAGTAATTCACAAATGATTTTAGCAAAAAGTAAATCCTATACATGCAAAAGTTCACTGTACTCCTAAGTCACTAAAAGTGAGTCAGGAAAAATCCTAAACTTCTGGCATAATTATTAGTTTTGATATCATTAATGACAATAAGCTTTAAAATGTCCTGTGGATTGCAGGACTGTTTCAGTGATTACGGAGTTGTAAATTTGTAAGCACCCCTCTCTGCTACTGCTAATAGCAATCGTTTCTACTAAAGCTGAATTTCATAACTGTATATTAAAAGTGATTAGCTGATACAGATGTTTAAATTGCACAATGTTGCACTTTAAATGAATCATACAAACTTAAAATTTAAATGCTCACAATTATTTTCTTTTATATGTTTACAAACTATAATTCACACAAAAATCCTGTCAGATTGTCTCATGTCACCTATTGAACTATTACTGCTGTTACCTAGCATTGACCCCCACTGAAAACCTCACTGCAGTGACAGGAGTGTACACAATACATAACTGTATTATGCAATCCATAACTGTTTGCTAACATTTTGTATATTTACTCTTCTATATTAGTGCTCCTGCATAAAATTAGTAGAATTTTAAAGGTGTATTGATGTAAATTCCTTACATGGATAGTTTATTAGATTTTTGTAAGCTTTACGATCAAAATAAATCCTCACCTGATGTGATCAGTGACGTTCCTGTGACTTAGTGCCATTTATATCTTTAATTTAATGTCATATCTCTATTAAGTTTAATGTTATTGTGCAAAATCTGTCAAATGTATCAGTTCCACAGCGAGTGTGTTTTGTACTGACTCAACTTAATTTAAAATAGTATGATAGAATGTGACTTATTGAAGAATCATATTATTTTTATATTATTTTACTAAATTGTAAAAATTTGACTATACTATAAAATATACATCTTAGCGTACAAGTTAGAGCAGGCAGCTGACTGCTGTTGAGGGCAATCACAGAGCAAAATGCTGTAGGAAAAAGGTAATTAATTATTAAAGGTGTTAATTATGGGGAAATTGGGAGGTGTTGAGGGAAGAGCATGTCCTTAGCTAAACATGAGGTACTAAATATGTGGCACAAAGGGTAGTGTTGCTGCCTCATAGCTCCAGTGTCCAACCCTGATCTTAGATTACTGTCTCTGTGGTATTTTGCATATTTTCTGTGACCATGTGGGTTTGCTCGGGGTTCTCTGGTTTCCTCTCACCTCCCAAAAACATTCCAATAGTTGGACTTGGTAAGCTGAATCCCCCCTAGGTCTGAAGTGTGTTTGCATGATGCTCTGGTGATTCTGGGTGTATCCTGTTCTCGTGATCATTGTTCACAGGATAAGGTCTGGCCAAAAGGCTAAAAGTCTATGGCCATATCACACTCATATGTGGGTCTTCCCCAAACTGTTGCCACAAAATTGGAACAGACAATTATACAGGATGTATAATTTTTGTTTGTGGTAACATTACAATTTCTCTTCCCAGGAAATATGGGATCCAAGCAGCATGACAATGCTCCTGTGCACAGAACAAGGTTCATAAAGACTCAGTGTGCCAAGATTGGAGTGCAAGATCTTGAGTCCTGACCTCAATGCAGCTAATCATATTTCAGATGAATTGGACCACCCACTGCCATGTTCCAAAATCTAACAGAAAGACTTGAGAGGTCGCCAATCTATCACAAGGCTTACACAGAGACAAACAACCATTCACACTTACATTCACACCCATGGGCAATTTACAGTAGCCAGTTGACCTAATCCACATGTCATTGGACTGTAGGAGGAAACCATATAGTGCTATATAGAATTTTTTTTTAATTACAACATTATTTCATACCTCATTAAACTGACGACTTTTAAACAATGACTAATTTTATTTGTCTTTAGTTCATTATTTCTCTGTATTTTAATACAAAAATGTACTGCGAATGGCTTAATAAATATTGGCTCAGATATAGATTGGATTCCTACGTGCATGAATGCCTATAATGAGAATGGTAATATCACTGCTGGTTTGTTCCACCTCTGCATGTCTCTTTCCCAGTAATAACTGCACAAACATATGCACCTGATTTCACCCAACCTCCACTACAGTATATAATCTTTGTGATGAAGCCTTGCCATTTATCACTTCTACTGCAATGATGGATTTTCTTCTGCTGTTCATATTATTGATTTAGAAAATTTACACACTGATGATGTATAACGCACCCTAATCACCCTAATCACACTCACACACTCACTCACTCACACACACACACACACACACACACACACACACACACACACACACACACACAGGTGATAGGAGATGTCCATTAACAGTCCTGCAGACAAGGTGTGACTTCACAGGAAGTGATAAAGTGTTCAAGCTACAGTTATGCAGATTCACGCTCTCCCTTTCTCCCTGTTTCTCTTCTACCATATCTTTCTTTGACACACACATCTTTAACATGTCACACACACACATAAACGAATGAGCTTTGGCCAGAAAATACACACTGAGCCCACAAACCTGTTTATGAAATTAATGAATGACACATAAATCCCCAAAAACATTATAAAACAATTGGAAGACAATGTTCTAGAAGTTGTTTTACATTGGAAGTGTGACACAGAAAACCTCTACACCAGTGAGAAAAGATGTTCCATAAAGTCTGAACAAAAAGACAAAAATAGCATCAAAGTTTGCACTTTGTCATTAAATAATTGTAAGCAACCTTAGCAATAAGACTCTGGGGATCGTAATATTAATGTAGACTTAAACCACAACAACACAGTCTCAATTTCTTGACGTGTGGCCAGCAAAGCATCCCACATATACTGGACTTACAAACACCTTTATTTACAGTCAACCACGGAATTATTAGCACCCTTAAAGTAAATATCCAAAAAAATCCTGTTGTATGAAATTACATATAAGTATTCACATTCTTTCTCAACCATGACTTAATATTTCTTTTAAATTAATATTTTCACCCCTAAATTAAATGCAAATAAATTGTCACTTGCTGAAAAAAATCATTGATTTTCTTTTTCCTGAGAAGGTGCTCTGGCTAGAAAATCCCCCAAAAGATGAAAATAGAAAAAATTTGAGTTTTTCTGCTGATAAAATACTTCGACATCTCTCTTTTATTTTTTCCTGGATTTCCTTTCTAATAGCTTGTTTGCATTTAATGACAAGTTGCTGTGGTGTGAACTGCAAATAGGGGTCAGGAAGTGACTCTTAAAATGCTGAAGGTTGATGTTGCTCATAGTTGCTCAAACTAATTAAACCAAGAAACTACAAGGAGCTTTAATTATGTACCAAAAGTTATTGTCCACAAGGAGGAAAAATGCAAGATACTGACTAAAAAACACCAGCAAAAATGGCTAGCAAACCTTCATCCGTGTTTGGGTGAAGTCAGATAATGCTTGTGTGTGCAGTGACCACGTCATCAAAGCTAAAGTAACTTATCTGGCTATCTATATGTAGCTATTTTTATGTTGTGTTTCCTTAATTAATGTTTACGTAATGTTAAAGTTGTTGCTTTTTTTTTTTTTTTTTTTTGCTTTGTTGGAGTTGGAGTTTGCTGGACAAAAATACACTATATGGACAAAAGTATTGGGACACACCTATTAAACAATGAATTCAGATGTTTCATTAAGACCCTTTCCACAGGTATATAAAATCAAGCACCTAGTCATGCAGTCTGCATTAACAAACATTTGTGAAAAAATAAGTAATTCTGCAGAGTTCAGTGAATTCAAGTGTGGTACTGTCATATGATGTCACCTTTGCAATAAGTCAGTTCTTGAACTTTCTTCCTTGCTAGATATTCCATGGTCAACTGTAAGTGGTATTATTGAAAAGTGGAAGCACTTAAGAACAACAGAAACTTAACCACGAAGTGGCAGACCACACAAAGTCACAGAGAGGGGTCACCGAGGGCTGAGGTGCATAGTGCGTAAAAGTCGCCAATGCCCTGTTGACTCAATAACAGCAGAGTTGCAAACTTCCTCTGGAGTTAACCTCAGCACAAAAACTGTGCCAGGAGCTTCATGGAATGGGTTCCCATGGCTGAGCAGTCGAATGCAAGCCTCACATCACTAAGCATCAGATGGAGTGATGTAAAGCAAGCCACCACTGGACTCTGGAGCAGTGCAAATGTGTTCTGTGGATTAACAAATCACGCTTCTCTGCATGGCAGTCTAATGAACGAGTCTGGGTTTGGCAGATGCCGGGAGAACGTTACCTGCCTGACTGTATTGTGCCAACTGTAAAGTTTGGTGGAGGAGGGATAATGGTATGGGGTTGTTTTTCAGGGTTTGGGCTAGGCCCCTTACTTCACATGAAGGGAAATCTTAATGCTTCAGCATACCAAGCCATTTTGGACAATTCTATGCTTCCAACTTTGTGGGCACAGTTTGGGGAAGGCCCTTTTCTATTACAGCATGACTTTGCACCAGTGAACAAAGCAAAGTCCATAAAGACATGGTTGGGTGAGTTTTATGTGGAAGAAGTTGACTGGCCCACACAGAGCCCTGACCTCAGCCCCATGGAACACCTTTGGGATGAACTAGAATGGATATTGCAAGCCAGGCTTTCTCGTCCAACATCAGTGCCTGAACTCAAAAATGCTCATATGGATGAAGAAAGATTCCCATGAACACACTACAAAATCTGGTGGAAAAGATTCAAAGAAGACTGGAAGCTGTTATAGCTGCTAATGGGGGACAAACTCCATATTAATGCCTATGCATTTAGAATTGGATGTCTTAAACATTCCTGTAGGTGTAAGTAAATCTGTTTAGTATGCATAAAGATGTCTAAAACCTTGCTAGATAAGTGGGCTTTTTTCACCATTTGATTCTGGGTTTGGATAGTTACAGTACATGTGATAGCAAAATGGACATAATACAAATCAAATTAGTTAGTAATCAGATACCGACTGTCAAATTATCCATAATCCTGAAAAGTGTTCTTACACACTCTGTACAGATGACAAAGTTTAACTGACCTAATAATAAGTCATCATTAAGAACAAGGAATTGAGTAAACAGAATAAAACTGACAGAATTAATCAGCAATTGTTTCTCCACCGATGTTAACAGGGACAGAGATCAGTGGAGTGAAGAGACAGTGATGAGGTTTGTGTTTTAATATCATAAGTGACATTTGGCTCAGATAATGAGACAGACTGATGAGGATGATGCTGATAAAGTGAGAACTCATTTCCTAATTGTAAACTTGTAATTCTTTCAAATTTGTAGTAGTTTTTCTATACCCTGAATAGGCACTATGCACACACCTAGGGGCAATTTAGTGAATCACATCTACCTCTGAGCATGCTTTTTGGATGTGTGAGGAAACCAAAGAACCTGGAGAAATCCATGCAGTCAGGCACAAAGACTCTGCAAACAACTCTATGGAACCCTCAGGATTGAACCGAGTACCCTGGAGCTGTGAGGAAGCATTGCTACCCACTGTGCTGTATATAACTAGAGAAAAAGTCAGAGAAGTGAGTGTGTTTACATACACCATAATAAACTGATCCTGGTCATATAAGCAGCAAAGTACTATATGTTAGCTTAAATTGAATGAAAGCTGTTCTCACATTTAAAAAAAAATCTGTTTAATTTATGCCATTTTGCATAAATTCAGTTAATTTGCCATCTTGTCATCTTAACCACTGAGCTACCACTGCCCTTTAGGAACAGCTTAATCCTGATTCGTGATTAGCTTGTCTTATTGCATCAGACTCATTGCATATAAGGTTGGAGAATATCTCATATCACAGTAAATAGGCAATTGAAAACCCCTGTGCATTAGGTGTTTATTTTGACCTTGACAGATCCATTCCTTCTGTGTTTTCCACCCTGTTCAGTGTAGTGTGTAGGAGGACGGTCCTGCACAGGCTGGCCCTGCAGACACGTCGCACTGAGCAGCGAGAGTGAGAGAGAGCTGTGGTGGGCAGGTTTGAGTATTTTTACCAAAGAGTGGGAGTCACACAGGCACTGATACCACAGCTGCCTGCTCCTACATTCAGAGCTCATGCTCTCATGCAGTCATAGCGTCAGCCATCAGCAAGTGAATCTGCAGTACTTTATACAAAAATGTACAATGAGACATATGATGTCTAAGTCCCTCAGGAGAGAACATTTGGTTGGAAGATAATCTTATTTAGGAAATTTAGGTGGTTGGAAATAATGAAGTTTGGGAGAAAGATTATGCCTGAAACACCATATTCCTCCTAGTTAACGCCCTATATATAACCATCTCTTCTTTCTTTCCTCATTTTAAAGTTTTTTGCACCCACCACCTCACCATCTCCTCCCTACTCTTCAGTGATTCCTACATGCACATTTCTCCAGTGGGGGGACTATGTGTGTGTCTTAAAACAGATGCTGTCTAGAAATGCAGCCTAAGTTCTCCCTTTCTAAATCCACAGTTCCTCTCTACAACATTGTCAAATTAAAGTGTTGGAACTGAACAACATGATTATATGATATTGTTATATATTAACACTATTATATACTTTCCAAATGTTGTGGATATAACTATATACTGCCATTGTTACTCACTGTAATATTAATGAATTCATCTTCAGTAGCCATTTTATCCTGGTTACAATGGCAATAAGGTGTGAATATACCCTGGATGGGACAATAGACACTCATTCATTAACATGAGATATGTCCAATATGTCATTGGGACAATTAATCTACTGACATGTTTTTAAGAGGTAAAATGAAACTAGAAAACCTGAAGGAAACTCACATGGACAGTGGAAGAACATGCACAGAAACAAATGACTGAACCAGGAACCAGTTGTACCAACTACTTATTATAACATCCATCCATCCATTATCTATAGTGCTTTATCCATCTGGGTCGCAGGGAAGATGGAGCCAATCCCAGCATCTTTGGGTAAGAGCCGGGGTACACCCTGGGCAGGTCGCCTGTCCACCACAGGGCCAACACAGACAAACAACCACACACACTCGCATTCTTTCCTCTTTCACACCTATGGGCAATTTAGAGTAGCCAGTTGACCTAATCTGCATGTCTTTGGACTGTGGGAGGAAACCGGAAACCCACGCATCCCCGGTTACCCAGGGATCGAACCCAGGACCTTCTTGCTGTGAGGCGACAGTGCTAACCACCGCACCACCGTGCTGCCCTTGTTGTAACAAGTAAATGAAAATCTATTTACATACCAATTGTTTTATTTTCTCTTTCTTTCTTTCTTTCTTTTTTTCCTTCTTATATTTATTTCTTCGACCTACCCTGATCCTACCTCCTACTCACCCATCTATCTACTTCTGCATCTCTTTTTCAACACTTGCCTCTAAAGCAACTGGTATTAAAAGTTTAGTATTAAGACAGTTCCTCATTTGAATTGGGGACAATGTTGCCCTTTCACACATGTAGCACACAACATGTGTCAGGTGCATTTTCAGGTGGCACCTGGGTAGAGCGTGCAAGAGAAAGGACATGATGCAAAACGTACACTGTAAAAATTTCAGAGTTTTGTTTACAGCACATCAAAGATGAGGCTACCGACACATCTGTAATGACTGTTTTTGTGTTGATATCAATACTACATGTATTTGGACATATCTGCAATATCAACAAGAGTGGAAAGCAATATACAGGCAAGAAGAAAAGATTACGGAAAAGAGAAGCAGCCATACTCATGCATGAAGATCACACCAGCCAGTCCCATCGCAACAGTTGCCTGCCAGAAACATCAGCAAAATGCCCACTCACTTGCTGTGAATTCTCTGGACAGTGACTTGCTCTATTCACACATGGACTCAATCAGACATTACACAGACTTTGTACTAGGGATCTGGCACGGTAAAGTCTGTTTACTATCCGGTCCAACTGATTCGAACATTTGCATTCTCATTTATAGCTCCTCCATGTAATGTCTAGATAAGTACAGGGTTGAAGTGCCTGTCTGAAAATGTCTTTAGTCGTCCTTCCATCCTGACAGAAAACAGAATTAAATTCTGTCCTAGTTTGGCCCTGTAACTATTTACATAAGCCATTAATCTGTTTCATTATTACAACCCAACTAACAGTGTGACAATGTTGCTAATAAAAAGCTTACCAGCTCAACAAAATTTTAATCAGATCCCTCATACTGCATTCCTTCCCACCCAACCACCTCAAAATGCTGCAATTATGCACGTAAGGTTCCTTACCCTTTCTTAACTTCATTTCTCTACACCCAACTAAGGAAAGTAGCATGAAACAAACGACAGAATTAAACAGCTATGGACCTGAAAATCTGTTCACTGATACAGCTCTATATGCCCAAAACAACTGCCTTCACCTCGGATGCTGTTTCAGTGCCATAAGATGTTTTACCAGGTTAAAACTTTTATAAATGATGCTAGTAGTAGCTGCTCTTGATATATTTGCAGAGCAGTTAGCAGTCTGCTTTGCTTTACCATTATGTCATCTGTTCATTAGAACAACAACATGCACAATCATATAGTATCAGACGTTTGTATCAAAGCATTTTTTTTACGAGTACCAGTAAAAAACTTAACATTGCATTGATATGGATGCATATCTAGTTTAGTTAAACTGTTATGGAAAACAAATTCCTTGATATGTTGCCAAAAGTTTATCATTTAGTGGCTTCATTTAATGGAGCTATTAAACGGTTTACGGTAATACAATATGACGTAATAATGACTGCATCATCATATTTACACATACATTTAGCCTCAATCTAGACAGCATTTTTGTAAGTATTAAACATTTTTTTAAAAAAGAAAAGACTTTCAATGTCAACCAATTTATGCAATCTCACTGAATGCCAAAAGTCACACATCCAACCACAGACAGTCACACTTGTACCCCCGCACACTAATCACGTCCTCATAAATTCAGTCGAGCTCACTGTCTCCAAGAATGTGACAAGTTGAGGATGAACTGTTTAGCAGAGTATTCTACTGTGGTTCACACACTCATTACTTCAAGGATAGTATACACATATGAAAAACTCTTCATACAGGTGCTCGTCATATGAAGGTCTATTCACATTCAACCACAAATTTGTGGATATGAGATCATTAAAAGCTTGGCTTGCTTAACAAAATTCAGTGGCTGTTGCTAATTTATTATTGTCACATGTGGGTGATACATGAAGGAAAGCAGTTTTAAAGGAAAGACTAGATTGAGTGCTGTGTGTGCATGTATGTATGCAAGTGAGAGTGTATGTGAGCAAGCAAGCGAGAGCAACAGAGAGAGAGAGAGAGAGAGAGAGAGAGAGAGAGAGAGAGAGAGAGAGAGAGAGAGAGAGAGAGAGATGGAGAGTATGTGTGTTCTGATGCATTGCTCCATTACTGAAATGAAAGAACCAAGGACATTTGGCAAGGACATTTAGAACTGCCAAACAGAACTCCCTTCACTCCTTTAGAGAGAGTAATTTAAAGTAAAATAAAAAAAGAGCCATTATCCTGTGTCATCAGGATTTGTTTCCACCTCAAACACACAACACTGACATCTATCACATAAACCCATCTCAACACTCCTGTAAAAATCAGACATGAGATGGAGAGGGAGGCGAGAGTGAGAAAGGAGAGAGAGAGATGGTGGGAGAATGAGAGAGATGAAGATGACAAGGAAGGGAGTGATGTGCAGCAACCAAGGGAGAAAAATTATAAAGGAGGGGACAGAAAATAGTTCCAAAGATGGAAAGAGAGGTGGATTAAGCAGCAAGAGAAGAGGAGAAGAGAAGAGAGTGAGGAGAGCAGAAGGGAAGAATAAGGGAAGAGGAAACAAGGATGCGATGGATAAAGGAAGGGGATAGGATGAGGAAAGGAAAGGAAAGGAAAGGGTAAAAGAGGATGAGGTGGATAAGGAAAAGGGAAAAGAGGATAGGATGGGTTAAGGAAGACACACCTGTCACATATCATAAACATGAAGGAGGGTTTGAAAATTATCTCTTTCGCTTATTCCCTGTTTAGAATAGGGAAGAACATGAGAGGGTAGGTGACCTCCAGCCAAGAGCCTCTAGTTTACACCACTGATTTTATTTAGACCACTTTCAATAGGGTTTATATCTACAGAGTGAAATGGTCATTGCAAAACATTGATATTTTTGTTTCCACTTCTGTACAGATTTAGATGAATGTTAGGAGTCATTTTTTTTTCAAGACTCAACCTCCTGGTACAGGCCACCAGGTCTTGGAACTCTGGTACTTAGCCAAGTTATTGATGCAATAAGTCATTACACAAGCATTAAACAGCCTCAAAGTATTCATGATTCACCAGCATAAAGGAAACTATTCTTGGATATGGACGCTATTCTTGTATTCAAGTCCCTGTTTTTACCAAACATGATGACTGTGTGGAAGGACTTCTTTTGTGCAAACCAAGAAGCTGGTTCCAAGAAGCTTGCTGTTAAGCAGATTATAGCTAATAGTTGATTTTGAAACTATTGTGTATCCTATATGCCCCACAGGCTTGGGGAGTAACGGAATACATGGAACGGCGTTACATAATTACGACACAAAAAAGGTAACTGTGTTCTGTTATAGTTACAGAAAAAAAACTGTAATCAGATTACTGACACCTTTAGTAAAAACAGAGATTATTTACAGTTTATTTTTTTATTTACATTTAAGTTAATCCCCAAAAGAGTCAATGCAATAATCTGCGCATTGAACACTAAGAGTCAACTGCAAATCTTTGAAGTCGAATCCACACTCTGAAAATGATTCACCTTGCTCATGCATACAGCAAGCAAGTGAACTTAGTTTCAGAACGTTTCAGTGAGCGAAACAGGCAGCTGATATTTATTAGATTTTTTTATTTTATTTTTTTTTATATGATTATACTGAACTTGTCTGTTTGAAATTTGAACAAATCATGGCTGGAAATACGAAGACACAATTGCAAAAAGTGTGGTAAGTGATTAGAAAAGTGACAAGCAGTAAATGATGTACATAATCCCATCAACTTGGGTTGTCACAGATCTGATAATGTTAAATGTTAAACTGCTGTTTAATTAAGCCTAGTTATGAAAAGCTCTGTAGTAAATATTTTAAATAAATATGTTTTGTATACATTTTTTAAATAATCTATAATTAAAATATATTGTATTTATGTATAATATGCTGTATTTATATATGATCTAATATATATATATCTACATGACCAGTCAAAAGTTTGGACACACCTACTCTTTTTCATAGGTTTTTCTTTATTTTTTTTGCTTTCTACATTGTGAAACATTTCTGAATACATCAAAACTATGAAGCAACACGTATGGCATATACTGAATTATGTGGTAAACAAAAAAGTGT
>JAQQZR010000006.1:9054566-9068949 GCA_030068235.1 Notoglanidium macrostoma | reverse complement strand
GCAGAGATATCCTCGCCTGTGAAGCCCTTTTTATGCAAAGCAGTGATGACTGCATGTGTTTCCTTGCAGGTAACCATGCCTTGAACCATTCGATCTGTGTCTAGTTAAAAAAGGAAGAACAATGATTTCAATCACCATCCTCCTTTTAAAGCATCCAGTCTGCTATTCTAACTCATTCAGTATGACAGACTGATCTCCAGCCTTGTCCTCGTCAACACTCTCACCTGTATTAACGAGAGAATCATGGAAATGATGTCAGCATGTCCTTTTTTGGCAGAGCTGAAATGCAGTGGAAATGTTTTTTTTGGGATTAAGTTCATTTTCATGGCAAAGCGGGACTTTGCAATTAATTGCAATTCATCTTCACACTCTTCATAGCATTCTGGAGTATATGCAAATTGCCATCATAAAAACTGAGGAAGCAGACTTCGTGAAAATTACTATTTGTGTCATTCTCAAAACATTTAACCAGGGCTATATATATATATATATAATTTTTATTTATTATTATTTTTTTTTAAGAAAATTTAAAAATAGAACAATATACTGTACTACCATGCACATGTGCACACAACACTTTATGAGTCTCACAACACCACTCCGGTCTCGAGTGACACCATAGCTAATCTTATAGTCACCAATTAATTATCATGGCCTCTGGTGAAAAAATGCATTCACTGAGTGGAAATTTCGCCATTGTTTCAACGCTGCAAGTTCTGCCTTCCAGCTGAGAAAATGCTGTCATCATCCACTTAATTGGTACTGATATTGGTATTAGGGCGGCATGGTGGTGTGGTGGTTAGCACTGTCGCCTCACAGCAAGAAGGTACTGGGTTCGGTCCTGAGTGCTCCGGTTTCCTCCCATAGTCCAAAGACATGCAGATTAGGTCAAATGGCTACTCTAAATTCTAGGTGTGGATGCGAGCGTGTGTGGCTGTTTGTCTGTGTTGGCCCTGTGGTGGACCGGCGACCTGCCCAGGGTGTACCCCGCCTCTCGCCCGAAGATGCTGGGATTGGCTCCAGCTTCCCCGCAACCCAGATGGATAAAGCGGTATAGATAATGGATGGATATTGGTATTAATCCAAAAGTTTTGGAAAGTAAGGTAATTAGTAATTGTATTGGAATACATTTTTAAATTAATCCTTCTAACCCTGGTGACCCAATAGACAAGCTGGGGAAGTAGGAATTTCTTATCCTCGACAGCAGGTCATCACATGAAACTCACAGGAGAAAGTAAGGCCACGCTGATTAACACTGGAGTATATTGGATGCTACGTGGGCTATCATGGGTCTGCTTGCCACATTTACTGCATCTGGTAAAAACTGGGCTTTACTCATCCATTCATTTATACATTTATTCACCTTCAGTAACTGTACAGACTCAGCTAAGTTAATTAAAAATCATACTATTTGTACAACTAAACATAAGCCTGACCTAAATCTCAGGAACAATCATATATATATTTTGTGCTTTTTGTTCTTCTTGTAAAAGTCAACGGTTTCAGACATTTCATTTTAAGAGAGAGCAAAATACACACAAGCACATATACATGAGTGTGCATACACACCCACACACATAGTTGCCAGGGCTTTTTTTGTTATATCTGAGGGCATGAGTTGTACTTTCTCTTATATGCTTGCCATTATGGCCACTCTCCATAATATGTTGACGAAGCAATGATTCACACACACGCACACGCACGCGCACGCACACACAGAAACTTTTGTCATGCTAAGGCAATTTTCCACTGCGGCATTCTCATCTGAGCAGAATGAGATGAAGCAGGAGCTATCTGATGCAACAGTCTGATAACATGCTCATCTCTTTCATCCCATTATAGACTAACGGAACAGGCTGTGTTAGTTTATTAGTAAAAATGTCAGCCATGTTAACAATACTCATGATCCATCTGATGTCAGAACTGTCAACAATTGACACAGCAAGAATGAGGGTGAGAAACTAGGCATGGCAAATGGACATGTTAGAGGGATAGATAGAAAATAAAAAGAGCAAAGGGAAAATGTTCTACAGGCAAGTTGGTTATTTTTAGGAGAAGCTGAGGGACATTTAGAGGTCCAGTACTGAGTGCAAGACAAGTGGGTAACCTGGTTTTCCCAGACTGCGCAATCCTCTAAGAACTACTGCATATACATCTTCAACACATAGTAGCATTCTGTACTATACCATACTTCTTTATTTCTTCTCTTTCATTAATAGATTAACATTCCTGTATATTCATGCCCTACTTTTACCATGTTGATTACAGCCCTGAGGTAATGGTTTGTGTATATACTTAGTTGTAGTAGACTACATGAACAGTACTTACTGAAAGAATGTAATGAGTCTTTTTATGCCCACATACAGCACCACTAGGCAGGGAGAGACAAGCCCAGGCACGCAGGACACACATATTTCATGTTCAGGCTATAGGTTTTTTTTATTCATAGTTGCCTGGTGCAAAGGAAGGAAAACAGAAAACAGAAAAAGAAAAGAACCTACTCCTTACTGAATTTAGCAAAGAAAAAGTTTTCATTAGGGATGTAGCTATGCTTAAACTCTTCGCAGCAGTGAATACTGTAACTATAGTGCATGCCTTTCCTTCTCAGTCTCACCATCTGCTGAACTACACACGTCTTCAGAGGCTTAATCTCACTGTCCATAAAACATGTATACTAGGTGGATTAATTAGCACGGATGAGACAATATTTTCACCATTATGAGTGCACAGGTATGTGGAGACTCTAGCCAAAACAAGCAAAATAAAGTTTGTAATAAAGTTTGTTTAAATATATCAAGAGAGTTTGTTTAAATATATCAAGAGATATTACCAGACTTGTATAACAGTTAGTTCCGGTCCAATAATTTGACAGGTCGGGTGGCCTTCCAAGATTGATGACATGTAGTATAACAACACTTGGAAGTTTCACTGTGTGTATCAATCCACTTGCCTGTGTTCACCATGTAAAATTCCACTTCCTACTTCAAAACGGTTACTATAGTAGTGTCATCATCAGCAGACATGTCAAAAGATACTTTCCAGCAATATAACTTTTGACTTAAATTCTTGTCTTTGTCAAATGAAGATGAAATGGAAGAAGGGACACTAACTTTACCAGAAGCTCCATTAATGGAAATGTACAAATCAATGTGAGCTAGCTCACCAACTAGCCAACATGCTATAAAGTGAGTATGGATTCTTCTGGATCTATTTCTGTTCATGGTTCAAAAATAAATGTCCCATTTGGTAAATACTGTATCCAAAATGTCACTTACTCGACATTAATATCTTGTTTACAGAACTGTTGTTGAACATCAGCATGGCTGTGATTATCTATGACCTCGTGCCTGTGACCGAATCACAGCCATGCTGACATTCAGAACAACAACTCTCCCACTCGTGTGATTTTATTTAAATAGATTATTATTTAAATTATTTATTTAAAAAATTATTTAAATAATAACTTAATTAAATAGTATCTTTTACATGCAATGCGAGGACAGGGCACCACATCTCATAACTGAAATCTCGAAAGGACTCAAATACAATGTGCTTCATTAGAAACTTTGTTAGAAGAAAATAATGATCATATGCACGTTTCTTTCACAGATTCTCTATTACTCACATTCTAGTCAATTTTGTTTCCATAACCAAAACATGGGTCAGGACAAGCACACCAGAGATTCTTCTAGTCTGGGATAGCTAAATAACAGGTTAAAGTTTAACCACAAAATGGATAGGTAAAACACAAATTGCTATAAAATTGGGCAAAAAACACAGACACCAATGAGAAGAACAAACAGAAGAGCAGCAGGGGCTCCTATGGCTTGCTCCTGGCTAAACATTCCCATGAGAATGAGAGGACTGTACAGAGAAATCTGGAGGTTAGCACCTCTATTTCTACATGAGATGGAGAGAGATATTGCAAGAGGGAGGGAAGAAACAGAAAAGAAGCCTCTAGAAACAAACAAAGGAGAGCTATTAAGGAGAGAAGGACAAAGACCTCTCCTCAAACATTTATTCCATCACAAAGCAAAGTTAGACATTATTGAATGTGTTTGCACAACCGCATTTACCATAGTGAAGAGTAAGCATTGTCCTTGTTTAAAATACATCTATGGGAGGAAACCCACACAGGCACAGGAAGAACATGCTAACTCCACACAGAAAGGCTCCCTGGTTGACCCAGGAATCAAATCCAGGATTTTTGTGGGGTGAGGTGACAAGTGCTAACCACTACCCCACCCTGCAATATAATAGCATAACCTAAACTTGTATTTTGTCATATAAATATGTCATACAGGAGCTGCTTTTCCTTCAAGTCAATGTAAGCTCATTTCAAACAAAACACCACCATTTTATCTGAACAATAGAACATGCTTTCACATATTACTGTGTTGTTTGCTACCCACCCCTTCTTTGATGTACAGCTAAGATCCTCCTCCTGTTCAGAAAACTATGAATGTTCAAGGCTATCTGAAGTACCACTTGTGACGAAACATAAACCAGTATACAGTGTAGAGAATGCAAACCTGCAGCCATTTGTCCAACATGACTCATGATTCATGTTGTGCTCTTGTGTGGAATCGCATTCAGATGCCTCCAGCCTTGCTATTGATCTGCATTCAGCATGTTTACAGAGAACTGTAACACTAGTGTCACAGTGATAAATGCCAACTGCAAGAGTAGCATAATGACAGGAGGTGGATGAAAATGTCACCTTTGAGAAATGACTGCATATACATTTTTTCCAGGGAAAACAGGGAATGCCACCTTTAAATTTATATTTTGTTATATAGAATGTTATATAAAATGGGAAAAGTAATATAATATTGTTTAAGATACTTATCTGATTTAGATTTGTCATACAGAATTTGAAACAGGAAACAACATCCATGATATTTATGGGAAAATGAATGTACATGCCTGAACATGACTGATCTTGTTTTTAGATTCAGTTGACTTGCTACACCCTGGAAGTTAATGATGTAAGCGTCTTGTGCGTCAGCTTCTTTTAGTGTTTAAATCTAACTTATTGTACTTTGGTCTAGGGGGAATGCAATATATGCTCATTTTTTAATGCTGACAGAAACATAAGTATATTTCATATAATGGCTAAAGAGGGTGGGGGAAAGGAGCAGCCGTAATGATCATAAAGAATAAACAAACAGTTGAGGTCATATGATACCTGAAAAAAAAAAAACTATGAGAATATAATTAACAGATAGGATTATATATTATAATCTAGGGAGGGAAAACTATAAAAATTATCATACTTAACCCTCTATGGCATACTGTCTCAGGTAGCTGGCACCATGGAACTAAACAGATGGGAGTTCATCAAAGAATCCCTGCACTTCAACAACAATGAAGAAAGAAAAGGAGAAAATGTTGATCCACTCCACAAGATCCGACCACTGGTCACTCATCTTACCTCAAAGCTGCTGACGATCCCAATGGGTGAGAAACTGGCTGTAGATAAGCAGATGGTCCCTTTCAAGGGAAGAAATAGGCTGAAACAATACCTGCCCGCAAAGCCAAAGAAATGGGGCTACAAGATACTCAACTTGGCTGACTCTGATGGTGTGCCACAAAATTTTGAGATATATACAGGGAGAGTTGTGCAACCCCCTGAGGTGCCAGATGTAGAAGCAAGTGGCAACGTTGTTCTCCGCCTGGCACAGCCAATACCCTCGCAACAGAACTACAAGCTGTTTTTTGACAATTGGTTTAAGGGTGTCCCTCTATTACTCGTGCTGGCTCTTCGGGGAATTCAACGTACTGGTACTGTTGGTAGCAACAGACTACCTGGTCTCAACTTAATGTGTGATGCTGAGTTGAAGAGAACTGGCCATGGATCTTTTGAACAGAAGATGGTCATAGTTGGAGGAATCACCTTGTATGTTGTGAAGTGGTATGATAACTGCTCAGTCAGTCTTCTCAGTAATTACATTGGAGCACACCCAGTCACTGAGGTTGATAGGTGGGATGGTAAGCGAAAGGAAATCATCAAAGTCCCCTGCCCTGCTGTGGTGAGAGTGTACAACAAGAATATGGGTGGGGTGGATCTGCTGTACTCTCACATTGCACTGTACCGCAACAAAATCAGGTCAAAGAAGTGGTACCACCGGCTGATGTTCCACTTTATCGACATGATCATAGTGACTGCCTAGCTGCTCTACAGGAGAGACTGCAACAGCAGTGGCATGAGAAAAGAGGACCAGATAAAGCTTTATACGTTCAAGTCGTATATCACGGAAAGCTTGTGCAAAAGTAGAAGGAATCTGGAACGCAAGCGAGGTCGTCCCAGTTCCACAATTGCTGGGGAATATGAAGGAAAGAGGAGAAGAGGACCTACTACACCAATTCCAGTCCCTGATGTGCGCCTGGACGCCACAGCCCACTGGATGGTCATGGATGAAAAGAAGGGGAGATGCAAGGTACCAGGATGCAACGGTACACCGAAAGCCAAGTGCCGAAAATGTAATGTCCACCTCTGTTTCACATCCACCAGCAACTGCTTCCTGAGGTTCCATACAGAATAGTACAGAGTTTGCTTTGTTAAAAAAGAGAAACACTGATTCAGTCCGTACCTCACAGGAACACAAATTCAGAAACAGAAATACACTGCACACACAAGCTATCCTCTGTACCACTGATTGGTAAACCATTTGTGCTTGATGTATGTTGAAATAAACCATTTTGTAATATATATATTGCTGGTTTGTTGCTCATTCCACATATTATATAATATACAAAACCTTGGTGTTTTTGTTCCCTCATAGCACCTTGTTGTCTTGAGGCAACAAACCAAAATCTGGTTGGGGGAGGCAGGGGGGACACAGTTTATGATTGATATATTAAAAGGGACCCCCAAACTCCCAAAAACTAGGGTAAAATATTTTTTCCCCTCTAAGATAAAAATTCATGCCATAGAGGGATAACCCTTATTCATAGTTAAACCTTTTCAAAACCTGGTACAACACAAACATATTTGATTGGTCTATCTCAGCCCATTCCCTTCATTGCATCCTCTAGCTACTTCTTTCTAGCTTGTAGACTACAGCAAATGACCACAACTAACAACAACTCATGCTGCACTGGGAAAAAGTTGGGATACGCAACCATGTTAATTGAAAAACATTAATTAAAAAACATTAATATTTCCTGTCAACTCCTCATCAAGACGTTGTTTACAATTTCATATGCCAAATTACAAGTTGAAACATGGAAAGTTCATTTGTTTATCATAAGAAATATCAGATAAATACCAGACAAATACCAGACATTTCCGTTTTTCCTTTTTTTTGTTCCAAAAAGGAAACTGAATAGCTAGAATGAACCATGTACACACCGGTGCATTTATTTTGTGGCTTTTAGATATTATAAAAAATGGTTAGCTTCCTGCTAAACTGCCACAACTCCATGTAATCTATCAGCTTTAGCAAAAGCACTTCAAATCCCATCCAAAACAGCCCTACTCACACAGGCGAGCGCAAACTGCCTCTATAGCCCTGAGAAGTGGCACGGTCGACATTTCCGACATTCTGCCATTCTCTTTGCTTATTTCTTTCCCCTTTTAGACACACTGCCATCTACTTATCAGTAATACCATTCATTTAGGTTTGAAAAGGTTCTTGTTTGCATATCAGTCACTGACTACTGGTAGGTGAAATCTAGATGACAAAACAAAGCATTTGTGCACTTTATGGTCTGTCGAGCTTTAACAGAAGCATATCAAAACCAGAGCACTTTCTTTTCTTCTTCTTTTTTATATCAGGAAACAGGAAAAAGCAGAAAGGTTAGATAGGATCAAAAAAGACATTTTACTGTCTGTTCTGTGCTGGCTCAAACCAGGTTGAAGACAAAACGCATGAACAAAAGAACAGGGGAGGTGGAGTGAACTGATGAATATTCTGACAGGCAAGGTAAAGATCTGAAGCAGTGTACTACTTCAGATGCTCTTTATCTGCTCAAATCACCTCTCTTCCCTTCTCATGTCATCTTTTCTCCTTCCTTTGCTCTCCAAGCATCCTTTGTGACCTGCCCAGACGTACATGAATATTCCAGAGCAGCATAAAGCTCCGCAGGAATATCTGAGTTGCTTCTGGCTGTCACAGGTAGACCTTTGTTAGGGTATTAAAATGTCTTACATAAACCTACTCTCAATCAATTTTGTATGCGAGGTATGAGACATATTGAGCGAAAAAAAAAAAACAAGACAAAATTGTTTTCTTATCGCATTTAGCAGTTTCAGCATGCGTCATGCCCAGTGAGCCACTAGATGTTGAAAAAGTGCTTTGCAAGTGTATTTATAGGCCATTGTTTGCTAATACTGCAGGCCTACAATTCACTGTACATAAGAAATCCAAATCACAATGGAAAATACTGTAAGGTTAAATATTCATATTAAAATGTATAATATCCATAATAAAATGCATCCTTACTTTTGCAAATAAAATAGAATTGAAATTAATTTAATTAGCTAAGTTCCCTAGTAGGCATGGAACTGCTACTACTATGAAGATTTCGGTCCAAATCTACATTGAACATGTTCAGTAAAATTGAAGCATGATAACACAGAACTCTACATAAATAGCTGAATCAAGCTTAATTTAATGCTGGTGATTTTAATGTGAATTCAAGACAGCAAGGTGGCTAATCTGAAACAGTTACAAGACAGCCTGCTGCTATTTTATGACATGAGATACAAGATGACAACGTGAATTGTAATGCATTAATGATAAAGCAGAGCTCCATAATGAAGCAGTGCTACGAGGCCCAGGGCATGCATTATTAAACCTGGAACAGGATAAGATATTCATGAACACAATTAGATACCAAGAATAATATATCTCCATCTGCTATCTGCATTTTAAAAGATCACTGAAGGCAGCCATAAAACACACATTTTAACACATGCACCTTTTTAATGAAACCTAAAATAGTTCAATTGCAGTATGATGCGTATACGGCTTAAGATTTGCTTCTATATTGTTTTCTCAAGCAACATCATTGCTAAACTCTACCATTTGTATGTATGGCAGAGCGAAAGGTTAACTTTATATACAAACTAACTTTATTTTGGTGACAAGAGTTTGTAGAGTTTATAGAGTTTGTAGTGACAGATGTTTTCCAAGAAATGAAAAAGTTAAATTACTTAGATTAGTTTCAGGGCAAAAGTCATGATTCACCTCTCAACGTCACACCCTTGAATTAGCTCTTGCAGGCAGTTTTCCACAGGCAACATGACAAGAGCACCGCAAATGAAGTGCACAGTAATCAAGTGAAGCCTCAAAACAGAGAGAGGAAAAAAAAATACACCTACCTGTTTGGTATTATAAACCATAAGCTCTTGAAAAAAGACATGATCTCACTCAAATCAAAGCATGATCTCACACAAATCTGTAACAAGTACTTGAATCAGTTTGTATGGAACGTTACAAAAGTTATGGTCAGCATTTGGACCTGTTATTATACTTAATTTATATGAAAGGTCCAACAACATTCATTTACACATTACACACATTTACATTCATAGAAATTTTTCATGAAATCAGACTGGATAAACTATCCAGTCAAATTAGGGCGATGGCAATAGCTTTATTATGTTTTAACCCAAGGCGGTGGTTAGCACTGTTGCCTCACAGCAAGAAGGTTGTGGATTCTAACCTGCCTTCCAGCTGGGGCCATCCTGTGCAGGATTTGCAGAATTTCTCCCTGTGCCTGAAGACATGCAGATCAAGTCAACTGGCTACTCTAAATTGCCCAGGAGTGTGAATGGCTGCCTGTGTTTGCCCTGCGATGCACTGGCGACCTGCCCAGGGTGTACCTCACCTCTTGCCTGAAGCCAGCTGGAATTGGCTCCAGCTTCCCTGCAACCCTTAATGGATAAGCAGTATAGATAATGGCTGGATGGCTGAGTGTTTTAACCCACCAGTGAGCACTAACTTATAAATTTGCAGGTTCAGTATATTTGTTGCAGTGTGACTGATGATTCTTCTGTCCAAGATTGTGAAGATCTTCACTTTTACCACATAATCTGCCTTGTAAAATGAGTCATGCTTATCTGTCATAGAGGCAGCTTTCCAGCTGTTTTAAAAGGCCCTCCAAAAAACAAGGTCTAAGGATAACAGGCAAAGTGCTTGTCTCATAGTTTAACAGAAGGCTAAAGCTGGGTTTAGACTGTGCAATTACAGTGGTCTTTTAACATACTTGTCACACTGTACAAAATGATCCCAACAAAATCAAGGCTGAATTTGAACCGACTGTGCAACGTGTTCTGTATGTCAAATTATATGATGATCTTCTAATGATAGAGATCAGATTAAACAAAATTACTACATACATTATCAGTTAGTGTGATCCAGGCTAGTACAGAAAATGGTGTTGCATAAAATATGCAATTAAATATTCTATCCACTCATGGGTCTAGTTTATATTTTGCCATTGCTCCTACCATATCTGTAGTTATCCTGTACATTTTATGTAATCCTACACTGTCCTCCTATTGGAGGCTTTTAGCTGAGCCATAGCAGCAGTTACACTGAGATTTTAATCAAAACAAGTCAGATAGTGTTGTAGTACTTGAGATCGGTTTTGAAGGTCTCTGTCTCGCATTTTTACTCTGTCTAGTGTCGGTCTCAGACATAGAGGACTCTCTGGGTTTTATTTCAAGAGCAGTCCAAATTACAACTGTAGGGGTATCACTATCATAATCACCTGTGCATTGTATGATTTATTTCTTAACATTACCATGATTGGATGTAAAACTTGCTTCAAATGCAACCAATAATGAGTGTTGAATAAAGATGGTTAAGTTGATTTGATACTGACAGCTCTTAGTGTGTGTTTATATGTGGGGCTTTTTATGGGAATATGGATCTTTCAGATCAATAAGAGAAGTGTTTATTGTTTGCATGTTCTACATTTTATTGTTAGTGTGGGACTTGCACTGGTCTGGTCTTGGCCATGGCTTGGACTCAACCCCTCAAAGTCTTGGTCTTGTCCCTTGTCTCGATACACTCTGGTTTTGGTCATGACTTGGTCTTGGTTTATGTAGTCTTGATTACAATACTGCTATCAGAACTTTGTCACAAAGGTACTAAATGGCTGTCAATGAGAATGGCACAGTATGGGTTTTAAGAACACCAAACACAACTCACGAGCAAAGAATTATTTTACGATGTGAGATTTTTTCAGTAGTAAAATCAACCTAAACTTGCACTGTGCAAAGCTATACTAAGAGTCCAGCCACAATTTATTCTTTGTGAATTAAACCTTAGTCTGGAGTACTATGTCAGTGAATAAAAACATCACATATTCTCAAACATTGTATATTACACAACAAAATCTTCACTAAACTTGAATGTAAACACACATTTTAGCTAGTCACCAATGCAGTTAGTTGACTTCTGGTGATTTTCTTATTTTATTTTTAAAGGGAAATGGTTCTTATTCACCAGCCATACTTGACAGTTGCTGTCAGATGCTGTTTGTCATTTTGCAAAGGTTTGTGAAACATGCTGCCATTAGTGCGGAGCAGTGTGTTATTTATGATTTCCTGTCAGCTGACTGACATACAGGAAATGGAGCCCGCGTGCACGCGCTTTTCCCGCACTTTTTCTCCAACGGCGATTTTCATTTCGTCACACACACACACACACACACACACACACAGAGAGAGAGAGAGAGAGAGAGAGAGAGAGAGAGCATAACAAACATAGTACAACCAACACAATAGTCCAGCCACATAGCAACGCAAGTGAAATAACGATATGGCAAACTGGAGCTTAATTATTGGCACCCCTACAGCTAAAGCGTAATTTAAGGACTATGGTTCTGAAAAATTGAACACGGGCACATTAAATCCTGCTCGGGATATTTTTCAAGAACTTAGCCTATGTTTACCTCAAATAGCCATCACATTTTCTGCTTTCCCCTTTGAATAACATAGCCTACTTCACTGTCTTGTTAAAATGACCACAATAGTGCTTGATTCCGAGGCGTCACCTTGAAATCCGATGAAGGTTTGCTTTTTTATTCCCTTCAGTCCGGTTCATTTGATTCCATCTGGTGAACTACTCTGCTGAAATGCTGTTACTTAAACCGCCTGTGGTGCCTTTGAGTGGATCCGTCGGGCTTTAATCAAACAAACTGTTTACACTGATCAGTAGATCCTGGGTGAAAGCATGCGCTGCTGTTCTCACCTACGAAACGGTGATTTCTGTGTGCCCCGGTTTGTATTTGCATGATCGTTTCTAGTAGCGCGGTGTGTTAAACATGGCTGTGCGCGCGGCGCGCTGTGCGCCACTGTACACCTCCTGCGCGCATGTGATCAGGATGATCAGGATGATAATGCAGACCTGACCGAAGTCTCATGAAAGGGACGATTAGAAGTGGATCAGAATAGGATGAAATACTCACGGTCTGAAATCGATTGGTCTTCCGACGCCATGTCTAAAGTGGGGGGCAAAGCACCCCGACAAGCGCGCGATCTGATGCTTGCTGCTGCTGCTGATGCTGCTGCTGTGTGTGGAGCAGCTCTCTCCTTCACTGCGTTGCCCAAAGGAGGGGAGATGAGAGAGTCCTGCGTGGAGATGCTTCAAAATCCGCGTCACTGCTTCTGAGAAAACATTGAGCACCCAGTTTCCTCCGGTTGTAACACAAAAAAAATGACTGATTTGAAATTAAAACCCAAGACCAGTGTGCTGTCTTGAGTATTTCAGCACACATGGCAGTCTTAGGAGTTACACGTATGAAGAGTTGTATGCTGTGTTAAAGGCTGTGATAAAGAGATAGAGGTGCGAATAGGAAACTGACCACAAAAAGGCATTTGACACAAGCCCCGATTACATAACGTTATATAATATTACATAACATTACAAAACGCACGTGAATAATGTAAGGAAATATATTGTACTGAGAGAGAGAGAGAGAGAGAGAGAGAGAGAGAGAGAGAAGGCTTTGAAGGTATGTTGCCGTTCTAGCGTTAATGATGCTCTAGTGCAAATCAGGGCATCATGGCCTGGGTTGAAACACAAAGGAAATTGCCACTAAATTCTTTAGCCTTTTTCCTAATCAATGCATATGATGGCTATACAAGTGATGTAATCCATTTTAAATGTTTTCAGGCTCCTGCTGTCTGTGTATGTGTGTTGGGAGGGAGGGGGTTGTTAGGTGGAAGGTGGCCCGAGGGCAGAAGTATGTATCTGGATAGGGAATTAGTCTCACCTTTATGGAATATGGGCTAACCTTCCATATCCTGGTATTCTGCTTGCAGTTTTAAGTCTGAAACTTGATACATTTAATAAAATTTACGACCTAAAGACCTACTCAGATATGTATATCCTTATAGGTATATACCCATATATACCCTGTATAACCTTACCGGATAAAGATGAGTCACAGTCTGGTTTTGTAATAGTAGAATTGTAGTAGATATTTTCTCTTTAGGCATATTTGAGATATTGTGTTACAAATAACAAGACTAAATCTTATTGAAGACACTTGATGTTTCAAGAAAGTAAGTGAACTCCTAAAACTTAGTGTAACAAATAATTAAATAATCAGCAAATAGTGACTATCTCTTTGGCAAGCCATTCTGTTGTAAGATTATCCACATGGACCCGTGGTGAGCACAATATTGGGTCAGAGTGGTGCTCCCACACTGTCCACACAGTGGCGCGCTTTTACTTTTAAGAGGTGCGTGAAAGTGAGACTGACAGACATCAGGTGTGCGATTTATAACCAAATCTAAATACTATATGAGATGAACTGTTATTTCTGAATGATTGCTGATCATTTTAGTCTCTAACCCTAACTCTAGTCTTAATATAGCACTGAATGTTTTTTAAGCATAGTCCTTTTCGTTTTTCTTTTCTTTTTATAGGTAATAATAATAATAATAATAATAGTAATAATAATAGTAATAATACATTATTATTATTATTATTATTATTATTATTATTATTATTATTATTATTATTACATAATTAAATAAAGGAAGTAAGAATACAGAAAAGAATAAAAAGGAAAATAAAAAAAGAAATTATTCCTCAAGCCCCATTAAGTACAGTATTGTAAATGTTAGCATATTTTATATTACCCTTTGTTAGAACAAAATTGGATCCGAGTTGATCTTGCTCTCTCCGGTTCTCTTGCACGGATCCGGGCTCAGGATCCGGAGATTGAACACACAGGGAATGTAGGTGTATGCTCAATCCAAACTTTATTGTGGCTAAGACGAGTTTACATACATCAGTTTGGGTATGTGTACGTGTGTGTACGTGTGTTATGCATCAGGGTGGCTGTGTGTGTGTGTGTGTGTGTGTGTGTGTGTGTGTGTGTGTGTGTGTGTGTGTGTGTGTGTGTGTGTGTGTGT
>JAQQZR010000006.1:9025741-9052390 GCA_030068235.1 Notoglanidium macrostoma | reverse complement strand
GACTCTGCCTTCAGTATTGAAGAGCTGGAGGAGCTGTATGTTCTTTTCAAGGTAAGAGCTTCCTGTCTGTTTGCGTGTGTGTGTGTGTGTGTGTGTGTGTGTGTGTGTGTGTGTGTGTGTGTGTGTGTGTGTGTGATCTCCCACAGCTGTTGGGTGTGAAAAGTGTGAATGTCCTTCAGTTGAGATGTTAATGTGAACAAACAGGTCAGAATCTGATTTTGATTATCACACAAAAGGCAGTTTACATGAGTTCATAGCTTCTGCATAGTGAAATGCTTTCAGATGAGCATAGTTCGATAATTTTACCTAACACCCTTTAAGTGTATTATAACATTATGAGTAATATTAAGCATGTTACAGAATAATGGGACAGTTTATTATGTTGGCCAACCTAATATCAATTGTTTATATATTCTCAGAAAACCGTCTAAGGATCTATTTCTGAGGTGCAGTTTATCAGTAGAACTGCTCGTCCTCTATTCCTGACCCGCTGTCATATTTCTCCAACACAGCTGACGTGCACATAAAGCTGTCTCACGTTCTGTGACTTCTGAAACGCTGGAACAGATTGCTCCAAACAGCTATGTCCAGTATCTCCTTCTCCAAGCAGCTATACGTAACATGAATATTCATTAAACTGAGTCCCGCCTACATATCTGATTGGACAGAGCTGGACATGAACTTCAAACCGAGAGCTCTGATTGGTTGAGGGCTTGAATTCAGGACTAGTCTTTTTCAGGGAAACCTTAGCGAGCCTTGTGGTATGTTATTGTGTGCTGCTATATTGCAAATAAGCAGAAGAACCTTGAAATTATTTAGGCAAATCTTTTAACAAGGCTAACTAACATTTCATAATGAAGGTCGTAAGGTTTATTATGAGGAATTCGGCCTTGGCCAGCGTGCCTAAACACATCGAGCACTTCGCGAAATTTTCACCATCTCCTCTCTCTATGAAGCAATTTCTTGATTTCGGTGAGTAGGTTTTTCGTGTTTGATTTTCGTACGCATTTTGGATGAACCGGAAATGTGCATCGTGTGATTTCTGTGCATTGCTATTCTAGGAAAAAAAAAAATCTGAGTCGCAGAGTAGCACCCCGATCTTATGCAAAATAAATAGCATAAATGTGGATTAATAGGATATTAAGTCGTTGATTTAACGTGTTTCCTGAAACGACGTGGTCGTCTAGATGGTGTAATTTCGTGCTTTTGTATTAAAAGTGTGAAGGTGTGATTGAATATTTCCCAGATGGCAGTTTGAGTGAAGCCACCGCTGCTGGGATTGCATCATGTTGATGAGCCGGTTGGTTTGGACTGTACGATATATCGAATTGCTGACCTTTGTCCTACTGATATTGCAGAAGCGCACGACAATACATGATCCTTTATTTACTGATTTGATATTCATTCTGACTAAAAGTAGACAATCCAGCAGAGTGTTTCTTCTGCAAGTGATATGTTGAATAATAAAACAATAATGTCATCATTTTGCTCAAAATAACCTGCGCCAGTGATTAAATGTCATATTAGTGTGTTTTAGGTTATTGAAATGTATATCACAATTGAAGAATGTAGCAGGTTAATTTCTCCATAATCCTTTTTTTTTTTTTTTTTTGTCTGTTTTTCCACTGTTAATCTCAGTTTGGACGTAGTTGCCTGACAGTTTTTTTTCCCAAGTGTGCAGTGAGCAATGCCATGCTAATTCACCTGGATAGCAGAGATAGATATATCACTATGAAGAGTTGTTCTTAAGTCTCAGATCAACATTCTTGATCTGAAACGGCTTTTTTTTTCCACCAGGTTCAACAAATGCATGTGAAAAAACTTCATTCGTCTTCTTGAGGCAAGAGCTCCCTGTTCGCCTGTCCAACATCATGAAAGAAATCAACTTACTCCCAGACAGACTGCTTACTACTCCATCAGTTCAGATGGTCCATGGCTGGTAAGTCATAAATCATAAAGTTACAAAATAATTAACTAACCAGAACTGATATCGTACCGCTCTTATGGCTTTTCTTTTATTGTTGAAGATATTGTAAATATCATCAGCCTGTGTTATTTATAGCACAAGAATTCATATACATAGTAAATAGCCTTCTGTGGTTCACTTGGAAAAAATAACAACGTTCATTCTTGGTGATGTCATGCATGTGAACTTTGCCCTAGTTTGCATGCAGTGCGGGGCAGGGCTACACGGCTCCTCCAAGAGGGTCTTTGTACACTTTGTCCTCTATTTCACTTCCTTTTCTCATTCCTCATGTTTATTCTTGCTTTACTACTGTTTTGTAAAACAGCTCACACACTGACTTCCACTGGTTACATTTATCCAAATTAAGTGTTCAGAAACTCTCCTTGACCATTCCATAATTAATAATTAATAAGAAATTAAAAATACATGTGAGGAAACTATGGACCTGTCTGTAGTAAAAACGGTCCGTAGTACATTTTCAAAAGAAGAACTCTCTGTACCCTGTCCTTTTCTGTCCTTGATAAAAACCCTTCTGTTATACCATATACTGTGGTATATTTTCCAAAGAAAAACAAGGTCCATACCCTTTCCTATTCTGCCTTTAGTAAAACTCTTCTGTTATGCGCTCAGGTATGTTCAGAGTTTGATGGAGATCCTTGAGTTCTTGGATAAAAGTCCCAGTGACCACCGAGTTCTAGGAGAGTAAGTGTGATATCACTTCATCCTCCATTCCACTTTTTATGGCATTTGAATGCCTTTTTACATGATCTTACATCCTGCTCTGACCCTCAGGTTTGTAGAAACTCTGGTGAACATCAGAAATAGGCATAATGATGTTGTACCTACAATGGCCCAAGGTGTGATTGAGTACAAAGAAGCTTTTGGTCAAGATCCACTCACTAATCAGAACATCCAGTACTTCTTAGACCGATTCTACATGAGCCGAATATCCATCCGTATGCTTATCAACCAGCACAGTAAGTAACAGACCTAACCTACAGGGTGTAGCTCTCTGTTGTGGTCTGATGCTAACAGTTTAATCAGTATTACTTTACGCATTGTGTTAAACGGACATTATCTTAATTGTTTACCTACATAATTGTTTATCAGCACAATTGTTTTTAATGTGTTAAAGTAGTTTAAAAAGATCCCGACGAACCCATGACTCAATGTCAGAGGTACATTTAGCTACTTTGACTGTAAATTGTGTAAACAGTTGTATTTGCTGATCTGCCAGCTGTGAAACTAAAGATGGTATAATATAGAATGCGGTGGAGAGGTCTGATGTACAGACATGTTATTTTCACTATTACATAAGAACTTGTTCTAATGTTCTACGATAATCTGTTTATAGCTCTGATTTTTGATGGTGCCACAAATCCTGTTCATCCCAACACCATTGGAAGTATTGATCCTCACTGTGAAGTAGCAGATGTGGTCAAAGGTGACATATAAATGTGCATGTGACCTGATGTAGTAGCAAATAGAATTTATGGTATAGGAAGTTTTCCATTACGTTTTTTTTTTTTACATTTTGCCCACATGTAGATGCCTATGAGAGTGCCAAGATGCTCTGTGACCAGTACTACCTCAGCTCTCCTGACATGGTGCTGCGAGAACATAACAGTAAGTGACAGATTACAATGTGTGTAGTTCCAGCATCTGACCATTACATAATTGTTCCCTGCAGGTTACGTAACAGGCAAATCAATTCCCCTATGTTTGTTCAATCAGCCAGTTTTGCTAATTGGGACTGGTGGACTTATTGCATACTTTCAGTTCACAGATAATTGCTCAACTATCTGAAACATATGTAGTGTTTGAAGTGATATGGTTGACTGACACAAACAGTATTGACACTGCGAGTGCACTTTAACTCGTGCAGGAATGACGATGCTTAGTACGTGTTCGATTTCTGTCTTGCAGTTAACAACGTGAATCTGCCTGTTAGCATAGTGTATGTGCCTTCCCACCTCTACCATATGCTGTTTGAGTTATTCAAGGTATACATGACCTCTTCTCATACTAATCTCCAAAGCTTGCATCATTTGCATAACAAGAGCTCAGTGTTTCCATGACAATATTTCTCTTTCCATAGAACGCTATGAGGGCAACTATTGAAAACCATAATGAAGGAAGCATTCTTCCACCCATTGAAGTTCTGGTGGCTATTGGTGGAGAGGACCTTTCCATCAAGGTTAGCTGACTCTGACAGATTATAAAGAATAATATTGTGCTAGGTTTGAACCTTTTTTCCCTTCAGTGCTAATTTGGTCTAGCAAATTCATTGTTACTATTAATTTGCTCAAACTCTTGTTATTCTTACATACAATTAGGCATGTGTCATTTGGCATTAAGAGTCCATTAACACAGTGCTTCAGTAACCCATGCCTTCTGTGAGTGGCTCTCCACTTACTGCATGAGTATAGATACACACTGACACGTTTGTAGAGCTGGGGTTCTTCTCACCCTGCTGATTTGCCTGATTTATCCCAATTCTTATTTTGCTTGGAGCTTCTGCATTTGTAATTCACTCGATTCTGCTGTTGATTGTCCCACATAGATATGCTATAGATTTGCACTTCCTGAAAACTGTTTATGCCTGAAGGTCTTTACACATACAGGGCAATTTGAATAAACACCGTGACAGTGCAAAACAATTGTTGGCAAATTTAACGCAACATTAATATTCATATTAAACATGATGCGAATGTGAAAGTGATGATGTGCTGACACTTATTCTTTTACAGGAAAAGGAAAAAAAAAAACTTTGGGTACATCCTCTTCTGAATTTTGTTCAGGAGTTGAAACTCTCACAGTCTATAAATTTTATAAACAGTAGGCAACGGATCATGGGCTGTACACCAACCGTTTCAATTGCCAAGCTCCTTTCCTATTTTTTCCCAGACGTTGTCTTTAAAGTCATTATCTTTATCATTTTTGTTGCCCTTGTCAAACAGCACTGGGATGTGAGACACAAAATGAATGATAGACTCTGTTTTTTTATGAATGAGAGACTGCTATGCCTGCAGTAGTTGATTAGGTTTTCAGAACCTATGCCCTGATTGGGTGAATGTGGTTTTTTTGGCAGACGAAATGTTGCAAAACTCGCTTTTTCACACTCAAATATTCACCCAGGGGAGGATGGGTTCCCTTTTGAGTCTGGTTCCTCTCAAGGTTCTGTTTGATTTTCTTGACACTGCTGCCTCAGGTTTGCTCATTAGGGAGCGAAATGTAAATCTGCATCCAAATTTCTGTAAAGCAGCTTTGTGACTAATGTCTATTGTTTAAAGCTCTTTAAAAACGTGATTGAATTGAACCGAATTGCTGCACATGTCAACTTGCTCCAGCACATCAGGGGCCTTTGTTGTTTTTCACAAATATACTTAACATACTGTCTCTCTGCCAGTTTTGTTCCTTGAAATGATTTTATGTTTACGCTTTATATTTCTTTGTTTCTTTTCCCTGTTTGTCTATAGATGAGTGACAGGGGTGGTGGCGTCCCTTTCAGGAAGATGGAGAATCTTTTCAGTTACATGTATTCAACAGCCCCGACTCCTCAGATTGGCCAGCAAAGAACTCCTCTGGTGAGACGGTCTCCTCTTTAACGTTTTCAGTTCTTAATTTGTGACATGAGGAACATTTCACAGTGTCTTAAAACTCTCACAGACAGGCTATGATTAATAGGGAGGGAAATCTGTATAGTAAATGATGTAATATCTCTCTTTCAGCACTCTGTTAGCTCTGTTATTTACAGCACAGAGTGAATTAGTGTACGGAGTATGGCACTGAATTCTATTCTTGTTTTGTCAACAGGCTGGCTTTGGGTACGGGCTGCCAATCGCTCGCCTCTATGCAAAGTATTTCCAGGGAGACCTCCAGCTCTACTCTATGGAGGGCTTTGGCACTGATGCTGTTATTCACCTGAAGGTATACGTTCTTTTGTAAATCTTAATAATAAAAAAAAATAAAGACAGGATTTATTTGTCCAAGAGACGGATGGCTGCCAGGCAGTTACAAGAAACTTCTGTCCCTTTGATCTTCCATAAATCAACCTTAATCCTTGTGATCGATTTTTGAATGTTTTTTTATTTATTTTGTTTTTTAGAACCACTAAAATTCAGCTTAGGTTCTGTTATATGAGCTGGTTAGTTAGTGTAATTTCGCTTATATAATGTGAGGTGTGCTCTTTGATCAGTTATGGTTTGTATGGGCCCATTCTTGGGGATTAGAGAATGAATTAACTACAATTTTGATTAATCATGGCTTTACTTTTTATATCAAAGGAATGGCTTAGAACATTTAACGGTTTATGAAAAGGATTATTTGGATGGAAAATAATTTCTGGCCATGTCTGCTACATTGCTGGATGATGTCGGTGATGATTATGTCAGATTCGATAATTAATCTCTGTAAATGGCAGAGATGGAATGTCTGCATGATTTACACAATGTCATCACACCAAAAAAAAAGGAAATATTGAATAGTCTGTATCTAAACATATTATGAACTAGAAGATAGTAACTTGTTTTACTGGCTAAGTACCACATTTACAAGCCATACTATGATCCTACAGGAATATGTCTTTACTGCAAGCTCAACTGTTTTCATCTTGATTAGAAGCACTTCACATTGGGCTTGATCAGTAGAACGCGACAGGGGCATAGAGATAACTTACCTACAGCTGCCCGAGGCATCACTCTGAGAAGGCCTTTTGACCATTGTCTGTATTTTGTTATTTGGCATTTGAAACTCATCCAAAATCTTATTTCAGTGTGTTTTATCAGAGAAGAATGGAAAAAAACCACTTCCTGGAGTATCTCCGTATTTATGAAAATGATTTACTGATATGTCTTTTCCGCCAGGATATTTATTACCTGGGGTTATTTCTACTTCTTATTTTATAGATGGTAAAATTTGGCATAATCTTTCCTGACATTGGGAAAGAAAGAAAATCCCAGAAATACTTCAGTAATAACTATACTATCCTATGTAAAACCTATCCAATCCAAATAGGGCTTAATCCTGTATGTATAAGTAACTTGGTGGGGTTTTTTCCCCTCAGGCTTTATCCACTGACTCTGTGGAAAGGCTTCCTGTGTATAACAAGACAGCACTACGGAACTACAAAGTGAGCCAGGAAGCAGACGATTGGTGTGTACCAAGCAGAGAGCCGCTGGACCTGGCAGTATTCCGGCTGGCCAAATGAGCACCTTCCGCTTGTCTGGAGTCTCCTGGCTCAAAAATAAAAATAGTCCTAGCATTAGGGATCTCACATGGGGACCTGCGAGAGCAATACGGTGTCTGCTTGAAGCCGAACACTCAACATGATGCCTTATGGTCTCTCATATCACTAGTTAATGCATGTAATGGCTTTACATCTGCACCATAATCAACCCATGAATAGTTTTTTTGTGGTTTGTGAAAATCTTTTCTTCCAGAGTGTTACCTGTAGACCAAGCATGCATGAGTGAGAGTGTCAAAAAAAAAGCCAACTGGTCAAACTCAGATTATAGCGTTCATGTCTCATGTTACAGTGTGGGTGAGCCTGAGCTGCTAACTTTGTCAGTACGTAGGTGGAGGGCAGCGCAATCGTCCAGGGCAGATGGTGAAGTCAGTGTGTAGTATAAGGCCTGAGCAGAGCAACTTCATGAGAGCATGTTTGGACTAGTGATCGGAAGGTCATGAGTTCAAATCCCAGCACCGCCAAGCTATCACTGATGGGTCCTTGAGCAAGGCCCTTAACCCTCAACTGCTCAGTTGTAAGTCGCTCTGGATAAGGGCGTCTGCCAAATGACATAAATAAATAAATAAAATGAGAGCCATGATGGAGAGGGCCAAAATGAGTTGTTATTGAAAGTCAAATATGATTAATAAAGCGATTTGTAAAAGAGCACATGAACAGATCTCAGCGCTGAGTTATAACGTCAACGGTTGTTAATGCAGTTGTGCAGGGAGAATTGTATAGAGCATCCCAAGTCAGAGATGATGACATAATAGACTAGTCCAGAGTGGTTAGAAGGACCATTCTCAGAGAGCTGAACTGAAAACCTCTGAGTTCATGAATCACCTCAGTGAAGTGACATGATTGTATTACAAAGTCAGACAGAATACCACTGATGTGTTTACATAGAAACCTAATAGAAGGACATTAGAGTGTAATTCAGCGATTGATTCTCTAACTCTCATTTTAACATTTCTGTTTTGAGCTTTTCAAATCCATTGTCTCTTTTACTATTGAGTTCATTCATACGTATTATGTTATACTGCTACATTGTATTCTTGATTGTTGTATGCAAGGCCAGTCAAGAAGAAGATATTCTTCTAATTTTGAACATTTTCTGTGCCTCTACTTATGGAAATGTATTTACTGTATTAAACGAACCAGCCATTCTGAACTTGAACCACGCAGCCCTTAAGTATTCTTTGTTATGTGTATCATGTCTGCCTAGATTTTATATAAAACTATTAACTTTCTCATGTCTGAATGAGTTATATTTTGGGATTAAAATCTATTTTCCATTGTACTTATAATGAATGAATATATAATGGAAATAAACATGACATTTCACTGCATATCCCTCCGTCTGGTCCCATAAAAACATATCTATATATTTTTTTCTTCAATCAATGGTTGTTTCACTATCACATCCCGTGTAATCCTATTCTAGTCAGCATGTTGCCAGTGGACCGTCAGATAAACTAGAAAGTGAGGCCTCTAAGTATCAAGCCCTTCTTTAAAAAAAACATAATAGCAACCGTGTGTTAAGACATCACATGCTGGCCATTTGCCCACTCAGCCAAAGGTTATAGACTTGTTCAGTAAACAACTTCCTGTGAAAGGTTACAGCATGCAGACTGAACACATGCTGACATGTTTATCTGGATTGACTCAATGGAATAAAAAACAATGACAAGGCTTCTTAAAATAGATTACATAAACAGGCTTCAATGATGACAATCTAATGAGTCTAAATGAGAACAAGGGATGAGAGTGTTAAACCGAATCACAGTGAAGTGGAGTTACATGATTTTCCATCAAATGCCTGGAAGGAGAGAAAAATCATAACACATAAATAAAATTGCAACATTTGTGAAAAGAATACCCCAAAGAGAGTTTGTTTTTGTTTTATTGTTTCATTATTCTGACTTTAAAAACTTTGGTGTTAGAATTGTAAAGTATACTGAATGACAATTTTGTGTGTTAGAATTTTATTCGTCCCCTACCCTAGCTTTTCCCCCGGAAACATGCTTAAACGTGCTTTTGATGCAAAGATATTGATCGAAATTACAAGAATTTTGATGTGATGTTGCTGGATGAGGTTCTACACGTCTTTGAAAATCTCTGAAACTGTACTGGATGGACACCATTTAGTCCAAAATCCCACATAGGTGTTCAATTAGGTTGAGATCAGAATGTATGACTGTGAAGGGACTGTGAAGGTCATAACATATGATTTGTGTCATTTTCATAATTTATCAAACTATTCAGTTAGCCCTTTGTTCTCTGTGGATGAGAACATTGTCATCCTGGAAGAGAGCACTCCTACCACGATGAAAATATTTCATCACAGGATAAATGTGATCAGTCAGAATAAGTTTATGTTGATTTGAAGTGACTCCTATCTCAGAGAATGAGTAAACAAGAGAGCCTCTTTCTTTCCCCCTTTTCATTCTGTGGATTTTAAAAGAACTCAGCTCAGCTCATTTTACAGTACATAGCACACTGTGTAATGTATCCCTACTGGTGTTGGCTGGTTGGGTTTACTGTAGGCCTAAACCTTGAATGTAAAGCACACATTAATAAAGTACCTTTTTTTCTTTTCTTTTCTTTTCTTTTCTTTTATTGTTTTGTCTTGTCTTGTCTTGTTTTTAACACAGATGAAATATGGCATAAGGAGAATGCCATAGTAAACATGCATCTCTGCAGATTCTTTCTTTTCCAGTAGAGGGCCTCTGCCTGTTCCATCCTTCAAAAGCAGGATGGTGTGAAAATAGCAGAGATGTGCAAGTACAAAAGATAATTGCTGCATGGAGCCATTTCCAGGAAATCTTCAGGGAAAGAAACAGCTCATCAGCATAAAGAATGGAGTGTGCAGTGGAAAGTGGAGAGTGGTCAGACGTGTGCTCCCTGCATCCATCTCTAATCTGCTTGTCATAGAGCGTGCTCTCTTTGTGTGGCATGCCTGGCATAGCTCTGAGCTGTTTACTGCATTCATGAGGACTGCTGATGGTGCTCACATCCCCATGTTCTCTCTGTCACATTACTGACTGCTCACATCTGATCACACGTCTGATTTTACAGACTTATTTACTGACCTTTTTAACATTGGAAGGTGTCAAGTGAGAAATATGATAACCTCCAGATGTATCTGTCTATAATATTACATATAGATTAGTATGTGTCACCTTTCACTATAACAAAACGAATAGGCTTTGGTTATTCAAAAAAGCAAGAAAAAAATGGAATCAGAGCATTTTAGAACACTTTAAAAAAAACAAAAACATATATATCATTCGTGAACAACATACAATTTCTTTCACTTAGTTACTTGTTTTTACAATGTGACTTACAAATATTAATTAGCATTTGAATATATATTACATCAGTTTTTCATAATATATGTTTTATTTTATTTTCTAAATTATATCAGGATTGTAACTTTATTTATTATTATCCAAGTGACCTGGATAAACCGCAAAGATTACATTATAAACATCCTAAATTCGTACTGAACCTGTGTAAAAACCTCATTTAAACTGCCTCACTATTGACATCCTGTGTCCTTTTTGTGTTACTGCAGTGTTTCCATTATGTGTGGAGTACAGTTTTCACAACCCCTTTTATTTCCCTATACTTATTAAACCTAAACCATGCTTCCTTAATTTATGCCTAGAAAAACACACTTTTAGGCATTGCTAAGTTTCCTGTACACTTTTAACATAGGAAATTGAAACATTTTAAGGCTGAAATGTTTTGCCAAACATATTCATTTGTATTGTATAGTAGTACTGCATGTTCTTCATGAGCTGTACAGATTTGGAACAAGACAATGATGGTTTTATGTATATAAAGTTTACAAATAGTAAGTCAAACACTACACTACAGAATAATAATGGTGTCATTTTAAAATCTCACCCATCTAAGTTGTGCTGATAGTGTTGGAATCTTTCACTAGGTTTAACCAATGACTGAGCATGTGTGGTTGCTGCTCGATACTCGCGTAGGCAAAATCCTAAACAGTCATATAAGATACCACGAAACTCTTTTTGCAATACTGTTTCTTTGCCGCCAAAAGATAAACAGCTTCAAAAGAAAAAATATCTATATTAATAAGCTTTTAAATGAGACTTTAGACTGATTTTCCATTTTTGATAACAACATACAGTTTATATCCTGCAGTATGATGTACAGTCAGCTATTTGTAAAATGCCATGCGTGTCACTGTATATAAAAGGGAATTTATTTAAATTAATCAGGCCACTTTCATTGCTAAGTACATAAAATACCAAACTTGGATATACTACCAAGCAAAAATAATCAGTATACATTAATGAAATGAAGATTTCCGTTCAGAAGTGATTTTGAATGGATAAATATATTTTCTTTGATGTAGTCAGTAGGCCGACTTTCTGTATCATACAGCAAAGCATACAATAGAGTGAGGAATCATATTTAATACTGCTTAAACTTTGTCTACCGCTAGTCTTAATACTATAATAAAGCTTGAAGAAATATCTCATTGTATGGTATTGTTGCATATAACTCCCATCTTGGCTTAAATAACAACAACAACCAAACAAACAAATAAAAAAAACAATTGAAATACTTATATCCAGGTTCTTACAAATTGCTGTTTTTAGTTCACTATTCTCAGGACTATTCACTATTCTCTCTATTCTTGTTTTATGTTAATATGCAGCATGGTCCTTAAGTCATATTTGTACAGGGCCAGTGTGGATGTGTGCCAAGCAGAAGAAGACTTGATTCCACTTATGTGATGATGATGATGATGATGATATTATTATTATTATTATTATTATTATTATTATTGCTGTTGTTGTTTGTTTGTTAATCTTTGTCTGCCGCACTGACAATTCTACTTGGCCTTAAATTAAATTAATATTAATAATAATAATATTTAATTTCCATATAATTTAATTCCATAATAATGGATTAAATTTCATTTTTCTATGTGGATTTTATTATGCGGTACGGATTATTTTGCCTGAGAGTATTATCAGAGTTTGAGGATTAGCCCATTGAGGATTGAAGATTGACCCCGATACACAGCATATCAACTATGCAAACCTACCATAGTTGGAAGCTTCTGGATTTTTATTATTTTTTTGCTGATCTCATCAGCAGTATCTGACTATAGCAAGTTTTCGTGTGCATGTTAGCATCTTCTATGTGAAGTGTAAGACCAAAGACACTGGTGTGAAAGACTAACTTCCTTTTTAATGCCTACTGCAGCTCGCTTTGTTCCGTTGTGGTATATAAAGTCAATATGCAGTATTTAGGGTGTCCATTGTCACTGATCTGTCCTTGCATGGAAGGGTAAGAAACCAGCTGTCTAATTATATGAATATGAATATGAAAAATTATTATTATTATTATTATTATTATTATTAATAATAATAATAATAATAATAATAGATATGAGTCTTTTGCATGCGTTTTGCATTTTTAGACTTGCTAGCAATAACCAATTACTATACTGTGTGTATATAAAACATAGGTTATCATATGTTATGTTAATTATGATATTTATGATATCATAATTGTTACTGATTTAAGAATTTATTGCATGCAGATGGGTGCCTCAAACATTCAGATGCTGTCAGTGCTGTTGGTCTGTGTGGCCAATACAAAGCAAACTGAAGGATCAGTAAGCATGAATTAAACATAAAAACTCTTTTTAAAAAGATATTATGTGTATATTCTGATTTTAACAAAATATGTATAGCTATATATCTACAATTTCAGAGCTAATATGACCTGTTCAATAATTTTTTTTCCTGTGCATTGCTCCAAAGTATTATTCAGACTTACTTAGACTTAAGGTAATAATTATTTATCTTTGTCAATAATTACAATAACACTGTGTTTTAGTATGCCCTGAAAATGTGGAGCAAGGAAGACCAGGCTCTTCGGGAACAAGTCGTTTTAATGTATCAGGTAGAAAAGAGCCACACCACATCTTGTGGTAACTAACACATCATCCCATAGACTCTGCAATACAAATCCTTTGAACTTTTCAGGAACTAGAGGCCCTGAGACATGACCAAAGTTTGATGAAACAGAAACAAGAAGACATGATGCAGGTAAGAGCAGCATAAAATGCAGCCTAACTTCATGGTGTAAAAGTAAACACATTTAAAAAAATGAATCAAAGCATGTACATATTTGGGTAGGAGGTGATGCACTGCACACAAACGCAGGCACACACAGAGAAGGAGGTGAATATGACTTCCCTGGAAAAAGGTCAGCATATCTCAAATATCCCAAAATACATCATTTTTTTTTTTTAAATACATTTGGCTATTTTAGTGTCAATGTTTGGTTTCCTAATAAACATGATATGATGTTGAAATATACAAGCGGATAAAAATGACATGGATTAGTGAATATTTTTCCCCTGCTGTCTTGGGCAGGCAGCACCTCTATGCTGTCCTACTTTCCCCAGGAGAAGGAGGAGGATGATGACACTGATGAACGCATTGATCCCTGTAGGAACTACAAGTCACTCAACCAGGACTGGAGAGCCACCAACTACAGCACCAAACAAGTTTCCTGCGATCGCAATGTGCGGTGGGAAGGCTGGTATCGCCTGTTCTACAGGGGAAAAAGCATCCAAATGCCTGAGCTGTGCGTGAAGACGGAACGCTGTGGCACACATTCTCCGCTGTGGCTAGTAGGTGGCCACCCACGCAAACGTGATGGAATTGTCACACGCAAAATCTGCGGCCACTGGAGCGGTAACTGCTGTGCCTTCAAATCCCCTCCCATCCAAGTGAAAGCATGCCGGGGCAATTACTATGTCTACAAGTTTGCCCAACCACCAGTCTGTCATCTGGCCTACTGTGCAGGTGAAAGCTCAAATTTGATTTCCTCAATTCAAACAGAAATTTGTTTCATGTTATTAAACATTTCAGAAATCAAACTTGTTTTTGGGTTCTTGAGAAGTCAAAAATGTTTTTGTGCAAACCTTGTTTCAGATGTTAACACCCTTGTCTGTGGGACATGTAAGAGGAATGAAATTTGTACCAGCAAAGACAAGATCAAGTGGTTTTGTAAGAAAACAAAAAGCAGAGGCAAGTATACATGTTTTTCTCCACTTTACACATTTAATTCTAGCATAATTCGAACACACCTACTCAAGAAATTTACAGACAAGCTTAATTCTGTACAAATAGATCAGCTAAATATTCATACGTAATTATAGATAGAGGGAGTATGACTTTATTGTACCATCATTGCGGCATTTTTCTTTCTCTTACAGTGAAAGCCAAAGTGCACTTCTTTGCTGCCTACCCTGGCTCACTGTCTGGAAAAGTGAACCGAATCCATTACAGGAAGGTGTATGTGAATGTGGGTGGGGCCTTCAATAGGCGCACAGGGGTGTTCACAGCTCCAGTCAAGGGCATCTATCAGTTCTTCTTCTCCACTCAGGCCGGGAGGAGTGGGCAGAAGACTGACCTGTGGCTCGTCGTGAATGGCTATTGGGTTGCTGTGTCTCATACTCATGTCAGCGCCTCAAACACAGTAGGAAATCTTTCAACGTACATGACCAGTCTGCGCAAAGGTTCCTTAGTATATGTGACCCATAAGTGTGGGAACTCCTGGGCTAACTCTGCATCCAATACCATTGTATATGGGGGTTCATTGCTTTTAGCACAAAGATGAAGAAAGAGATTTAACTACCACCAGATTAGCTAAATCTGTTTATCTTTAATGTTTTATAATGCACATTGTGAAGCTATTTCTATTCCATGTATGTTATCTTAACATATAGCTATCAGATGGGGCTTAGGAAATGACATGTATTTTAAATGGGGCCTAATGAGAGCATGCGTGTGTGTTTGTGTAGGTTTTTATACCCTTATGAGGACAAGCATAGTAAAATTGTATGTCCTCACAATGCCAAAATCTGGATGGTCCTCACAAGGAAAAGACAAAAAAAAAAAAAGAAACATAAAAGAGCCAGGCAAGTTTCCTTTTCGTTACTGAGATTAAGGTTAAGGTTAGGTTTAAGTGCAGGTATAATTATAATAATCAGCCGCATTAATCATTATGTCAGCTGAAGGTCCTCACAAGGGTAAAACCACCGTGTGTGTGTGTGTGTGTGTGTGTTTACTTGTTACTGTTTGACTATTCTCATGTTTGATTATTTGCTTTGTTTCATTTTTTTTCACGACTAATTTTTAAGTAACTCATTCCTGGTATTAATGACTTACTTTCTCCTTCGTCATTCATGGCTTAAAAATAAATTCCTGCATTTTACTTTCTTTTTTTTCTTGACTAATATGCCTAATATTGTGTACTTAACTGGTAACTGTAGTTAATTGTATGATTGTGATTCCTTGTTATGAACACAGTGGGGCAGTAAAGTTACTTAATAGTCTGAACATACACAAGATGGCCTCACAACCACGGGGTATTTAACACATCTGCCACGAAACCTGCATTAATTAAATTTAGTAATGTTCTTGTTTCTTGTGTCGTTATTGAAGGTGTGATGAATACAGTCCCCTGTAACATTCATGCTAAAGGGGTTTACTCAGGAAATGCCAAACTCCACCAAGTGAATGACCTTTGCACTTCCCTATCAGATAAAAAAAGACAGCTAGAACAAGCTATGTATTTCGACTAAATACAGCATTGTTGCCTTACATGGCTAAAATCCTGTCATTACTCCTATGATTATTTTGGTGATTCACCTCTGAAGCCAGTGCCACAGCGCTCTCTCTCTCCCTCTCTCTCTCTCACACACACACACACACACACACACACACACATACACAAACACAAACACACTTTAGGTCTGGCTCTCGAAGAGGAGGAGCAGCTCTTACAGTGTGTGTGTGTGTGTCAGAAAAACTGGGACAATTTCACACACACACACGGAGGCATGGAGCTGCCTTCACTTTAACAGGCGCAGCACAAACACAACACTCAGAAGCAACAGGTCGCCCAAAATGATCTAAAGGACAAACCGCGGTTTACGCTGGAATTCGGGAAACAGGAAACACATTTTTTCAATTTTAAAGGAACGTGTGTAAAGTAAATGAATTTCAGAAACACGACTTGCTAACGGATAATGAATTATTATTCAACCTCCGTCGCATTGTCACTTTTATAAGCTGTGCGCACTGTGCTGCGTTCAACTGCTCCATCGGTTTGACTGAACTTTCAAGAGTCAAGAGTTGTCGAAGGAATTTTTTTTGTTTTGTCTTTATAAAAAAAAAAAAAAGCGCATCATGGCCGAACACGAAAGTTTGGAGTATGGAAAGGCGGATTTTGTTCTTCTGGACAATGTGTCCTTGGAAGAGTTTCTGGCCAACCTTAAGCTCAGGTAAGCAGAAGCAGGACAGTCGTTCACCTTCACTGAGTTTCACCTACAGGCGATGTTTAGCTTCGAAACACTAAGGTATTAAGTTTCATGTGAGTAACCGGTTTTCACCCTATTTTCAGAATAATTTGAGGTAAACACTCTCACTCTCTCTCTCTCACTCTGGTAAAGCATCTGTTTTCCGGCTGGCAGTCTGTTCCTCAGTTGGTTCATTCAATTTGCTGCTTATGTTTATTAGTTTCTGATTCACTTATCTGCAAAAACCTATAACTCTACCTTATCTTGACATATAATTAAAGTGTTTAATAATACCCCACAGTCATAGCAATAGCTATACTAAGATTTAACAAAGAATAATGTAAGTAAAGTTATATGTGAATGTCATATCCACAAAGAATATCTGTGCAAGTCATCCAAGACATTACAATATCTCGTAGTAGTAAGTCAAGGTGACTGAACTTGGGTATTAAGGTTAAATAAGTTTTGCTCTACAAATCAAGCCACTAACTTTTTTTTAAACTATCAGATATATAAAATTTGACATATATATTCAAACATGTAGTGTTGATCAAATTCACTGGATTATTGGAAGATTACAAGATCTGTGGTGGCACTTTACACTGATCCGTCTAGAAAACAGGGAAAATGTCAGATACTATTAATAGAAGATCCGTCTTCAGTTCCACTGAGTTTGTGTTCTGTTACCACTTTTAACCTGACATTTTATCACCGTATCTGTTATAAACAAAAAACAGCATGGTCCACCTGAACACAGAACAAATAGTTGTTATATTTGTTGCACAGGCAACATTACAGAGATTTTCACTGCCTTCTTTTATAAACATATTAGCTATGTTTTTCAATGTCTCATGCACAGTGACTGCATTAACCACAGACTGCACCTGTTCAGGCCGGGTTCAGTGTTGGGGTCAGAGGGTGTGAATCATGGAAATCCTCCTCCCATCTTCCAATCTCTCTCTTAACCTCACAATAACTATAATGATTTATTTGAAAGCTCAGCAATTTAATTAGTACTGAAAATGAAACCTGTACATTTTAATTAGTTTCTGATTGTTTGTTTGCTGATGTCATTTGACATATTAATAACTCTAATATGACGGCATCAAGTTTTTGCTGAAGACTGATTGTAATGACAGCAAGGCTATATAGTGTCCTTGTTCCTCTGGCTACTTTAGCGTCCTGGACTGGGAGTGTTTGACTTACTGCGAGCCAGAGATGGCGTGTGCACTTTGTTATTTGCAGAGGGTGTGACCAGGCAAGCTTCCTGCTACTTCCTTTCTACCTCTCCACATCTGTGTGTCTGGCGCTCCATGTACAACAGATACAGCAGGGGGGCGCCTAAAATATGATGAAGGGTCGCTGTAATAATCCCAGTTTTTTTAATTTAGGCACCAGCTTTAAGGCTTGACCTTTATTTAGGACTATGAGGCTGAGGAGAAGACATTATACATGATACTTCTTGTATTTCTTACCCTTCTTACATTTCTTATGTTTCATCATGGATATTCTATTAGCTTTGTTTATAAAGAACAGTGAGCCTTTTAATAGCAGCCATTCCGTAGAAAACAAGAGACTCGTATATAGCAGTCAGAATGAAAGTATTTCCTTAGGATTAAGGAAGGGGGCACTTTGAGAGAACCTCCTTCTAGGGGAGTTTATTTAACATACATGACTGAATCTCCCACTCAGCTGAAAGAGACCACATACACTCCACAAAGTGGGATGTGTAAGCTAAACAAACGTCAGTACAGTATTGTATGGTGATTTATATTTTAACTATGTTCTAGAGGCTGTTTACACATGTCCCACATGTTGAACAAGACGTTGCTTGGGTACCCCTTGAGCAGTGCACATTTGATGTGCCCTCTCTGCCTGCCTTTATATGGCAGTGTTCTGTCTGCTTCAAGGGAAACTTCTGTGCACATTTCCAAAAACAATTCTGAGGGCTGGCTGGGACATTTTCTGAATTTTTCCCGGCAGCGCCCCTGATAATACAGATGAAGTAGCTGATAACCACTACCCCATGTCAACAGCGTGACTTGATCTTCCCCTGCTACCTCTCTGTCTCGCACTCATCCGGAGGAACTCTGTAAAGAAAGTCAAACCTGAAAAGATGACAAAGATGAAAAATCTGTTTGTTTGTTTTTTTAAGTTTGTTGGACCAAAGTTTGTTTGTTAGATTGTAGGAACAATTAAAAGCAAATGTATCCACATTCTGTATCCCAAGAATACACTTTCACAATATTTGGAAATTTTGTAGTCACTATCTATTGCTTATTGGCAATTTTTGTATATAAAGCCTGACTGCTAATCTTTGACGATTAGCACACGTTTAACAGATAATTGTTGACTCAGCACCCTCACACATGTTTACGACAGGACTGGAAGAATCATCACTATAGCACACTGTAAAAGAAGAAAACATTGGTCTGCCATCTGATCTGGTTCCCGTGTGCTTGATCCTTGTTAAAAGTCCTTTGTCCATAACTAATGGAGAATGTGGTGTCTGAGGCAGCGAAAGGTTAAATCTCAAATGTGTATCAAATGAACACCAGCAGTCATTGTGCTGCTCATTCAGGACTGGAATGCCACTAGAACCTGATCAGCTGGTTGTGAGAGAGCTTAAGACTTTAAGTTCTATGCAACTATTAAACCATAGGACAAATAGGCACTGCGCCTCTCCCATTTCAGAGGCGTAACTATTCACTTGTTGCCTTAACAGCAGACTCTTGCAGCCTGGATGCCAGCTGTGACACAAGGCAACCTGATTCCGTCTCTGTAGAGCAAGCGCACGGATCAAAGTCTCCTTAGAGCTCAGGTGCAACGAACTAGGCTGGACAAAGTTAAAGGTTCTCCTTCCTCTTTCTGCGTGAATGTGAAGGGTGAAGCAAAATATGGCCATTAAAAAGGAGGAAATTAATGTGAAAGTGCACACAATGTTATCTGTGTGGGCAAATTTGAAAAAAAAAACTCCCAGAACAGCACTGAAGGAATATTTTCCACCGACTTTGCTAAAAGCCTGGGGGATTCACCTCTTGCTCTCCCACATTAAGATCCTTGGCCCAGTGGTCTATCTGCTCTCTGGAGTCTGGGGTAGTGGCATGCTTGCCCATAATCAGGGCTTCTTCCTTGGCCAAATCTCCCATAGTTCCCTCTTTGTTCCTTCCGCTAATAAAAACAGACGGCTGAAGAAACCGTGTCCAGTGCAGTGCCACTGTCTCTTTGTGGAAAACAAATAAAATGACTACAATTTTCATTTTCTATGGTAACAAGGCATTTTCATTTTAAACGAAAGTTTTGGATGTTTGGAAGACAGCTGTGAGCAAAATATCAACACACATGAAAGCTATGATTATGTAAAGCCTTTGGCATTTTTGCTACAGCTGTACTGCAGATATTAGCACCAACACCTGTGTGATTTTGATTATCTGCCCCTGCTTTCCCTCCCCTTCCCATCACTTTCCCATGTGTAACTCTTTGGTATTTCACTGTAACCAGTTCCTAAAAAAAGCAATATGACCACTCTGTAATGGTGAAAATATTTCGCTTTTCCTGAAAGGCTGGATTAGAGGCTGATGGTTTTTTTTTTTTTTTTTTTTTTGTTTGAAAACAGGCCCCTTTCTCTCACTCTCAAGCAAAGAAAAGGGTTAGTCTCACCACAAGAATTTCCATACAACCCTAATAATCTGAAACACATTACTGCCATTACGTAAACAGGACTGTGCATTTTGGCCCTTATTTCCTATATATAAGACACACAGACGTTTCATTTGTGGACTTTGAGCTTTGGCAGATGGACAGTAAGAGAACTTGAGAGAACTTGTGACGTTAGAGATGCTCCCTTTTCTTTCCCCCTTTCGCTTTTATTCTTTGTTCCTTTGTGTTTGTGGTCTCACTATTTTTAGGGTGCCAGCCGATTCCTCATTCCTCACTTGGTATCTGTTTTTCTTTCTCATGTTTCTCAGTTGTTCCAGATTTGTACCGAGGAATAGTAGGTGATTATACCGACACATGGTTGACGTAAAATAATCAAATGTTTTTTAAATTGTCTTATGAAAAGAAAAAAGAAATATCTGGGCAGTTCCATTTTTAGAGAATCTATTCATGTACCGCTGACAGTATGAGATTATGGCTACTCTTTCCTAGACCTTTATTCCCCTATGTCATTTGAACTGGATATTAAGGTCTTGTGGTTGAACTGACTATATGTTGAGAAGTGAACCTTTAATTTGGTTCAGGACCACATTCAGCAATAGGGCATGGAGAAATATGATGTGTAAGTGTGAGATGTTGCTAACGTGGATAGGCGTTACATCACTCTGGAGTGGCTGTCCTATAGCACCTGTGGATACTGAGCTGTACCGGCAGAGGTGTGACTTTTCTTTTTTTTTTTCCACAGTTGGGTTAGAGTGCACTCATTCTGGTGTGACTCAAACTTATGGAGAACCTTTTAGACCATTTTGCTTCTCTACTATTACTTCTTAGCTTTTTATTTACAGTACAGGACCAGTCCTTTTCCTTGTTAAGCTTCCTCCTTTCTTTCGTTTTCTCCCCCTTTTCCTCTGTCTTTCTATGCCTTTTCTGTTTTTTAGCCCCAGCTCTCATTTTATCCCGATCAAAATCCTAGAGCTGTCCTGAAATAACATGCCGTGTAATGTCTGAGTTTGCTGGATGGCCTCATCCTTTTGTCTCTCTATTTCCTCCCTCTTTCTTTGGCTGTTGTCTGTTTTTCTCTGACATCGGGTCAGGATCAAGCCCATGTGCTAAAGAGAAGGTGGCCTGTGGCCAAGCCTTACCACCAGATCTACTTGAGTCACTTTATGACCCACTTCTGAAACCAGATCCCTGAAACCTTCCCCTTTTCTCCTCATTGTCAGGCAGACAGGAGAACAAAAGCAGCTCTGATCTCGGCTCCACGGAGGAAGGCCCTGGCCAAAGTGACAAATTTCAAATAGTTGGCTCAGAGGTACATCAAGCTAAAATTTCTGAACCATCAGTATAACATTAATAAAGGCTTAATCCTCAACTTTGTGGATCACACCACTGACTCAATTATATACTTTTACTATTAGTTCTTAAATCAGTCGCTTGGACTTCAAAGTATTACCTGCTTTTCCATTCTCTTGGCTCATCCTCTACATGCCAGACCCTTTACTTTTTTCCCCAACCGCTGCTCGTGTATGCGGTGTCTACATCATTGTGTCGGAAAAGGAGACAAGTTAAAGGACCAAGACAAGACAGCAGTGTGCCGGACTGAGTGAGTCTAGACTAGCAGGAAGGCATAAGACTCATCACAACACTGAGAGTGATTTGTCTGAGTTGGTCAGTAGTGGGAGGTTTTTTTTTTCTGTTGTAGCTGTCAGTATTGAGGGAGCTGCTGTTTAGCACTAAGTGGGTGTTACCCTGGCAGAAGTGCTGCTAATGCGACTCCCAGATGTGTCCGAGAAACAGGCCTGGTGGCAGAGAACGGGTGTAGGAGGCTGGTACTGAGATCACTTTCAAAGGCCAAGAAAAAGAGTTGTTTAAGGTCAAATGAAAGATTATACAGTGGAGCTGCTTTAAAATGTTGGATGAGAATTAAGGTTCTTGAAAGACTGCTTTTAGGATAGTATCTGCCATAATCTCTCGGTCACGTCACACTTTTTTCAGGTTCTACGTATGATATAAAGAGATTTCTTCTAAAGCTTTCTTCGGTACCTCCTGATGAAAGACACTATATTATCCAAGCCTACATAAGGAATTTGATCATTTATCATTTAGAAATTCATATTGGATCCTTGCCTCATCTTATTGTTTAAAAGAATTATTCTGTTTCAAAAACATATCAGTAATGCTGCTAATCATTAATCAGAAAAATGTCATATTAAACTGGTTACTTATCAGAGGTGGACTTATTATCAGGTCAGACCCATCATGCACTTTGCTAAGCAGTGGGTTGTGGGTCATGGTGAATTATTGATAGTTATAAATATGGATATGAGAAACATTAAAACCTGGTTGATACAGTTGAGATAAAAGATCATTGTGTGTGGCTTGATAGGTGTGTAAAATGCACTGAATATTGCATTCAATATTTAGATTATTATACCTGTTATAAAGAATTGTAATATTATTCAATATAGTATGTGTTCATTCATATAAAAATATTGCCCTACGTTGTTTTAACAATTCTTTGGGAAATGTATAGCTTGGACAGGTTTATATATTTTTCACTACTGTGTAAATACTTCCTCCTAGGGGTGTAAACGTCAGGACACATGACACGATATGATTTTCAAAGGCAATGATTTGATATTTGACAGTAGCACTGAACATGATGTTCATGATGCATTGTGAAGTCACACATATACACAGACACCAAATATCACACTTTCCCACTGCTTCCATTTTTGCTGGAGTTTTAACTGATGTCAGGGAATGTTGGTTGCTCTCCACCCTTTATAACGATGGACAAATCACCACAAAAGAGACCCACCCATACAAGGCTGCAAGCGGTAGTTATCTTCAGCCTGGCCTGTAATTCCACTCTAAAAATGGAGTGTCTCTCGCATGTCCTGCGGTGAGGATTTCGCCCCTTGTCCTAGGTGAACAAGGGATAAAGCTATAGCTGGCGGAAAAAAAGAATCAGCTAGCAAGTAAATCTGATTCGAACCCGTAACTCAAGAACAAATATCACCGATTGATGGAGGAGAGTTTGTCAGATTCCACAAAAGAAACCTCATGCTCATTTCTAACATCCTGAGCTTATATCTGTTTTAGAATGCTCACTGAAATGGTGGAATTCAACCGAGTCTGGACGGGTGAGTATCAGTGTGTATGCGTAATTGTCTGAAGGAGAGCGAGTGTGAGGCACTGTGTGCTGCAGTACCAGGCTCAGTTGGGAGCGAAAGGAAGGTGAATCTTTATCCATATCCAGAGCAGCAACTTCAAAGCACGATGGGAAACTGGGCCAGGAGGAGGGTTGAAGATGTACCACTATAAACCCTTTTTTCACTTTTTCAAAGAAACCATTTTGTGTCCTTCTGTTCTATTTTATTCCTTTCTTTCACACAATAGCATATAAAATGATGCTTAAACCGCAGCACTGCCCGGAGGCTCCTATTCCTCCACACTCCCGTGGTGTTGGTTAATATTTTGTGCTGAATCTGTTATTTCCATCGTATATTAAATCTGAGATTAAGTAGCTGTGTTGTGTTTTATCATTCATTTGGCAGTATTTCATGCGCAATTGGTTCTGCACTGCCTCCTTAAACTAGGCCGTGGTGATGAGTTTGGAAATTTATTGTGACTATTTTTACACCGTGGCATCAACAGGATTTATGCGCACGATTTATCTTTCGGCACCCAATCATATTTTGGACAGGATGCTCTGATGGAACATGTGCAGCCCGTGTATAGCAGCAGGTGCAGCTCTCTCATTGTTGTTGTGCTGTTGGGAAGTGAGAATGTCATTAGAGGGCTGGTTCAGTGCCACTATTCTTTTAGGTGTGACTCCGTAACCTGCTTTTCAAATGATTGGTGACATTTTCTAAAGAGGAATAGAAGAAGTAAACATTAGATTATTAAATATATTGGTTCCATAATCCAGTGTGCCCTGTATAACTAGGACATTTGGTGTATTGCCTAGTCCATTAGATTGTCAGGACAGTTGAATCCACAATGCTATAAAATAGTGTGATTGCAAAATGATCTTTATCTTAAATGAACAGCTTATTGAGTGTCTTCGGGCTTCCAGGGACTTTCTAAGTTTTATGATGTTGCATTCATAAGTAATAGGGCATTAAATGGGTCAAGGTCATAAAAACAGTGCCCTGAGTTCGCCCTCTGATAGCAGGTTTTGCACAGATTAGGCCTCATTTGTCAGACTTTTAGCAGTGCAAATGATTTCTGATTTGCGTTTAGTGACGACACAAAACCCTGCAAAAGGCAAAACTCGCATAAGCTGAAAATGACGATCATGACTAAACTGACATATTTCAGTGAGCTACATTTTCCATTGCAAAAGCTCAGCCATGGTGATTTGTTGATTTACCACAAGCAACGATGAAATATTCCTTTTTTGTAGGGTGCCATTACTTGTCTCAATGTAGTATTTTAAAACTTGAAAAAAATATTTGTGCATTCAAATACATTAGATAATTGCCCTTGACCGAATAATTCATAGATAAATTTGCAGTAACTCATGCCAGATATAAAATTTGAAGCCTGTCAGTCAAGTGCAAAATTATGCATAAATTATTTGTAAACTCTTGAGATTTCTTCAGATAGGAAACACTTGCTTTGTGTAACTTGCCAGTGATTTATGAATAAATGTGTTCATGTCCTGTTTGATAAATGAACACAGATGACCATAATATTTCTAGGCCCCCATTTTGCGTTGGGTGGCCACTTTCTGTATGCTCTATATACTTTCTATAGCCTCGTTGCACAAAGGCACACTGACTCAGCTATAGGACTGGCAGTGGGTTGCTGTGTAGGGCTGACCTATGCCCCTTACACACAGACGTTGCATTGACAGGAGAACAATGGTGCAGAAGACAGACACAAAAGAACCTTTAACTTCCTCTGAACGACTGCCAGCCTCCCAAGCATCAGTCAGTATAGTGCCAGCATCCCAGCCTTGCCACGCGACTCACGGCTCGCTCCTCCCTGCTCCAGCAGCACACACAAGCCTCTCTATGTGCACTTTAGCGACGTTAATGCTTAAACATTACAAACGACTATGAGAATTTTTGTTGTTAAGCACTGAGACATCCTGAAGCTAATCCACTAATGTTTTAAAGCTTATGCAAGCATTTGTGAAATGAATTAGGAAAGCATCCAGAGCGCATTTCACTGATTTAAACTGTAAACTAATTCAAATATACGGTCACTATAGGAGCACTTTTACAACCGCATTGTTTGGTTTAGTGACTTTGAACTGTGGTCTGCTTGCCTGCTAAATTCAGTTTGTTCATGTCAGTGTGAACACATCAAGACCTAAATAATAATATCATATCGGCACCAAGCAGACACAGGTGTGCTTTGGTTCAATCGCATAATTAATCCAACAATCCAAGAAAAGAAAAGGAAATGCTGATAATATGAGAGCATCTGTTTTGTTGATGAGGTGTCCAGATTTTTAAGCTACACACTGGCTTCAAAATTAATCAGCTGACTCGGTAATAAAATTTTAGAAAATAGAATATTTGCATGCTTCACACATTTAAAGTACAACTCCACTTTCAGGATTTCTAAATTGGCTTTGATGCTTGAGCAGAATGAAAAAGAATGTGATCATTTTTATGACTGTGTAATATTGATTTATAGTTTGCCATAAACCATGTATAGTTTTATGGATTAACGTACCAGAACAATGCAAGCAAGTCTGTTTGAGATTACCTAACTACTCGGGTTCAGGCAAGTGCAGGAAGATTTAGATCTGCAGATCGCACAATGGCATACTGGAGTCTGTAGGCTTCTCTGATGGTATAGCCGTCGAGCTCAAAACTAAGAAAGAAGCTTAAAAAACATCTTGGGTGAAGGAAAAGTTTAAAGAAATTAAAATCTTGGACCAAACAGTTTTAACACTGCCTCAGTAAGCAGACTGCAGGAATGATGCAAATGCAATTAGAAGCTTATTTAGCACAGACAGGCAAATCTGTAAACAGTGCGCAGACCAGGGTCAGGTGATACGCAAACAATGTGAACTAAACAAATTCCAAAACTCAACATCTGGAACGGGATTGATAATATAAGAATAGCAATCACAAAATAGAAAGGCTTGGTAATGTCCGGTAATTGTGTGTAGTGTAGACCGGGTGTGCATCAGTGGCAGCTGGTGGTTATTAAAGTGGCCTGACCTACACTTCAATTATTTTATATTATTCCCGGAGATGCCTTTGTAAAGTTTGAGAAGTTTTGAATCAAATGATCCTGGTTCATTTTGTGTCATGCCTTTATATCATGGTCTAAAAACCCTACAGAATAAAGCCAGCTGCCTTTCATCCATCCATCCATTCATTATCTGTACCGCTTTATCCGTCTGGGTCGCGGGGAAGCTGGAGCCAATCCCAGCATCTTGGGGCGAGAGGCGGGGTACACCCT
>JAQQZR010000006.1:8983347-9012685 GCA_030068235.1 Notoglanidium macrostoma | reverse complement strand
GATGGATAGATAGATGGTTTTTTGCATTTTGAAATTGCAAATAAAGAATTGTATACCGTATGCTCTGTATAATCACTGAGGAATGTTTGGTCCATTTTTTTTTTTTTATAGTGCACTTATTCATACAACATATAATATTGATCCTTGATTAAAGTTAGTAAGGGTACTTGATTTTACTGATTGATGTTTATTAAGATATTGTAATAATTTAATCATATTGACAAATATATAATGATATGGGCTTTTGTCACGGTCGTACCTTCTTTCATCCATTCATTTCTGTCACTTCTGTAGTCCTCCATCAACGACAATGCAGATTTCAAAGCTGTAGCAGATGCCATGAAGGTGATCGGATTCACCGCAGAAGAGATCCAAACTGTCTACAAGATCCTTGCTACCATCCTGCACCTGGTACCAATGTTGTTTAAAAATTGGGACTAAATATTGGCCTTAGATTTTCACACATCCAGATGTTCATAAATAAGTTGTTGCTTATTGCTGTATGCTGTGTTTAATTTTTCTCAGGGCAACCTAACGTTTGGCAGTGATGGTGACACGACTCTGATTGAGAACTCGAAGTTAGTGGCTGTGCTTGGGGATTTGCTGTCCACTAAAGAGGAGAATGTGGAGAAGGCACTGCTCTACCGCACTGTGTCGACTGGACGTGATGTCATTGACAAGCAGCACACAGACAAAGAGGCTAGTTACGGCCGGGACGCTCTGGCCAAGGTACTGCAGAACCTGCTTCAGCCATCTCCCTCATAAGAGCAATCCTCACCTGATGGATGGATGAATTGTTGGATGGATTGGTAGATAGTTAGATGTAGTTTACTGATCACCTTGGGGAAATCTGGGGTCTCGTAGTCTACATATTATACATAGTCAAATGAGCCATCGATGTGAGCCACAACTATGCTTATGCAGTGTTTCAGAATTTTTTAAACATAATGCAGTTTTCTCTATATAATGTGCTGCTTGCTTCCTCTAATGTTTTACTGTGTAACTATGATTTACTGGAGCTGTGGACAAACTATAGGTGCTACAATCCATCAATCCGTCTTTTTAAGACATGGATATAAGTGAATTTAAAACGTTTGTGACTTTTTATTTCATTGAAGCTATGCTTGCCTTTGATAACTGTAGCCCACATATTTATCTTTCAGTTGACAAGTCTTTTATTGTTAACAAACACTTGTTTACTTTGATAAACATTGTATTGGTGATCATCAGTGATGCATTTTCTCATTTGGAGTCTGTTATTATAATCAAAGGCCAGTTACCACTTTTACTCAAACATTTTTCAATAGGCATCAGATTTTAATAGTGTTTCACCTGTAAAAGTCTGTAATGGTCCCAGTGCTGTGAAAGATATTTGCCTTACATTTAAATCCAGAAATATGCTTTGATTACATTTCCACACTTCCACTTTCTATATGCTGTGAACTTTAAAATCATAATACTGTATTATGATGTCATGATTGTGCAGCCAGTATAGCTGCAAAGTGTTTATGGGGTGTTAGGTTATGGGTAATCAGAATAAACGCAAACATGTGCTTTGGTCACCATCTCACTCTCTTGTCAGGGTTTTAAAATAAACCGCAGTGCAAAATCCGCTGGCCCAGTGTCAAACGTCCTGATATGTCATGATTCACTAGATACTAACTTTTATTGATTAGTTTTCCTTATACAAATGTACGCAGTCTAAACTGTTGAAAATCTTATCAGTTAAGCTACTTAAGCAAAGAATGTTTGGTGAAACACTTGTTTTAAAGGACACACTTCTCAAATCAAATTTAGTCAATGCAAATTCTGATTCTCATTTGCCTCTTAAAGCAGTAAAGCAGAACAAAACTGTCTGGTCTGAAAGTTTAAAAATGAACTCGCTTCTGATTAGTAATTTCAGAAATGGAAGTACATGTTCAGTGGTTGCAATCATCTTTGGGCATTATTTTTTCCCCCACCAAATCCCACCTCCTGCACCACAGATGGCTGCTTTATCTTACTAACGATCCCACAAGGGCTATGCGACTAATGACGAACTTGAATCATGAATTCTTGAATCAGGAATTTTGTCAAAATTCAATACAAAATTCAGAATAGAGAATAGTATTCCTAATAAAGTGTTCTGTGATGTACAAATAAAGTGTATATGTAATGTACAATAATGACTATGTTGAACAGTCTAGTAATGACTTTTGGTGTTGCTTTCTGCCTAGGCCATTTATGAGCGCCTCTTCTGCTGGATTGTGGGAAGAATTAATGACATTATTGAAGTGAAGAACTATGATGCCAGAATCCATGGGAAGAACACAGTAATTGGTGTGCTGGACATCTATGGCTTTGAGATCTTTCAGAACAACAGGTGTGCCTTGAATCTAATCTCCGAGTAAAAACCTTGAGTTCAAGACGTCACTGACCTCTGTCTTTTTTTTTTACCTTCTCCAGTTTTGAGCAGTTCTGTATAAATTACTGCAATGAAAAACTCCAGCAGCTCTTCATTCAGCTGGTGCTGAAGCAAGAGCAGGAGGAGTATCAGCGAGAGGGCATCCCTTGGAAACATGTAGGACCATGACATGATTCTGTCTCACAAAACTCCATGCATTATAGCAGTTTGATCAGAGCGTGTGATATATGACTCATGTATATTTGTATCTGTGCTATTTGGGCAGATCGATTACTTCAATAATCAGATCATCGTGGACCTAGTGGAGCAGCAGCATAAGGGGATCTTCGCCGTGCTGGATGAAGCATGTATGAATGTTGGGAGGGTGACTGATGAGATGTTCTTACAAGCACTCAACGGCAAACTGGCCAAGCACGCCCATTACACCAGCCGCAAGGTATGGTCCAGGGTACAACTGGTGCATAGATTCAGCACACAGGGTTTTAGTATTAAATCGAGGAAATCTTGACACATGCACTGCTACAATATATGGTATATAAAAGTTGCCTGTGATACAAGTCACTTACATTATAACGGCTATAAACAGTCATTCTCTTGTAAGCCTTTCTTTTTTATGTCTCTTGAAGTCAGCAAGACAAAAACAATCTAGCTCGTCAAGTTACTGAGCAACTGCGAAGTGTAAAATTTAAATTGAATGACACTGAATCGGATGGGAATCAGCTCATATCAGTGCTGAGCGGAATCACATCAGATCAGTAGTGAATTGAAGTCTATTGAATTTTTGTGTTGTATCATTCACGATGTATTGAGACGTGCAACGATTCACAAGTTCAGCATTTGACAATGTATTATAAGAAACAAACTTCTAATTTGAATCCCTGAACAGAACAGAACAGCTTTAGACCGTTGATTAAGGTCTAAACCCTGGTTAAGTGCACTCTGCTTTGATTCTGTCCATATCAGCATGTTACCCTGAATGGACAGAAGAGGGCATCAGTGATCATTGGAAGATCCCTTTGTATCTGGCTCTATATTGAGCTCTAGGTGATGTCACTGCCAACCAATGGGAGCTAGTAAGACTGCAGCCTCACAGCCTTGGCCAAGATGTTACAGAGAAAGAGAGGTAGAGATGGAGATTTACTTGGTACTAAAAAGTAAAGCTAGGACACTGAACAAATGTGTCTTTTGACCAGTTCTGATGCCAGCTCTGGTTGCATGAGTTCATCCATGTTTGTTTTGTTGTCTGTCTGCGAGCTGAGTCTGAACATGGACATGCTGGTATGCTAGCAAAATCAAAAATGTCCCCAGGTGTCTGTTTAGCAACTGGCCAAGACCGCTCATTTATAATGCAGAGGATTACTGCCCACTTTAGAAGGTGCCCACTGCAGCTACATCAGCCAAGAGAGAGGAAGTGATTCATTTCTGCTGTTGGTGCGTGTGTGTGGGTGCTTGGTGTATGGATTGCATATTCCATATGAATGTTTGCGTCCCTAAGTCTCCTCTTCATTAAAGCCAGGAGAGAGTATGTGCAAGAGTAAAAAGAATAGACTTTCTGATGAATGTACTCCGATACAGACATTAAAACCATACCACACATTCTATTTTTATTTCTTCCTTGCTCCTCTGCTCACCTCCTTGACATTTCATGTATTTTATTTCCTTAAACTATTCATGTTTTAACCCTAGCATAATTAAGGAACACTCGTTAAAAGGTTACAGTCAAATCCACAGAGGATTCATTTTTTCTTTATTACCTTCTTGTTTTGCTCCTCACATTTTCTATGCCGTCTGCCTCCTGCAGGAAAATTACATACATCACTGGTTCTAAACGTGCTAAGGCTTTGCACACTGGATGATTTGAGGCAGTTCTATTAAAGCACTTGTTTTTTTTTTTTTCCATTAATTGGGAAATGTGTGGGCTCAAGAAAAGGAAAAGAGAGAAGAATGAGAGCGAGGGAAATGTACCTCACAGAGTCTTAGAGTGTGTGTATCTCTCTGCCATTGAGTGTGTGTATGTTTGAGTGAATTCACACTGTTCTAACCTGCATTATCTGTAGCCTGGAGCACTACTTGATGGCTTCCTCTCTGCTTTTAAAGCTTGCTTCCTTGCTAGTTGTCTTCCTTTCACAAAGGCAAGTGAAACCCCTTTTAATGGCCTTTTACGACTGTCGAGAGAGATTGTGGAGTTCTCACTGGTTTTCATTAAAAAAAAATCGTCTGGGAAAAGCCCATTACTGGGAATTTCCTATTTAATAAGATTTAATACCGATGAACTGGCATGCACATTGCTCACAGCGCAAACAATTACACGTGTAATGCTTTTGGGAATCCTCACCAACTTTAAAGTCTCTGTCAACATGCTTTCAAATGTTAAAAATTCTGTCAAGTGTTTACCAAAGACAGATTTAAGAAATATATTTTATTAAATACCCCTTAAGGTATCAGCTTATTGTTTATTTTTTAAAAGCATATCGATCACGAATAATAGAAAAGATCTACAGTTACATGAGTTGGAATCTGGACAGATTTCTGACTGACCCTAGGAGTTTAAGAGGTTAAACGCTACATAAAACTCCCACTGCTTAGAACTGCGTAGGCATTCCAGATCACAGATTGTCCGTGTTGTCTTCCTGGCAACCTAAGAAATTTGTCAACAGAGGTGGAATTAATTAGCATAGAATCATATTGCAAGTGACACTGCCATGATGCACAAGTAGTGTGGTTACCACGGTGACCACTCTCTAAAAATAATTCACTGGATCTACTTTAAAAAATGTAGATAACATCTTGAACAGTTCATTTTCTATTGTGGTGCTTTCAGAATAATACAGCTAGATTGTATGGTTATAATATAATTTACCCAAGTATGAAGAATATCAAGTTGAACTAAAATGCTATAAGGAATATGAAGGCGGCATCAGATTCAGGACACCTGATTACAAGGCCAACATGTTACCACTAAACCACTCAGGACCAACTACACTAAAAATTGAGCAAGCAAGCTGTTAGTTTTAACTGTTTACTCTTTTCAAATGAGTTTTTACTTTGTAATTTAAAAGTTCTGTGTATGGTAGCTAGCTACATCATGTTGAAGGCTATGACTCTGTGTCTCAGGCCATTTTCAGTATAAACATTTGTGTCTGCAGGTACAAGGGGAATAAAATGCCTGTTAGCCAGTTAACGATTGTCTTCTTGATTCGCTGTGTAGGGGGTTTTTGGTGTCTTGCCCAAATTTTTAGGTGATCCAACTCGCAAGGTGTTTGAGCTTAATTGGTGCAAATTCAAATAGCCTAAGAAACGCATGAAAATTGTTGTGGCGTATTAAGGTACCGATTAAAAATTGTGAATGAAACACCACGAGTCAAAAATTAAAAGCGATGAGATGTCCAAAGAAAAAATACAGCAATCACACAGGACAGTGACGGTGAGCAGAAAGGCGGCCCCGTCTCCAAGGCTTTAACCTTAACCTTTAACATTAACCTTTAGTCTCCGATACGTACATATGCTTCTTTTTTCTTAGGCCACGTCATGTCCTGCCGTCACTATCATCATCTAAGCTTATAAGGGCATGAGTCGTCTGCAGGCGACCATGCTCCACCACAGCATAGCTAGATTATATTTAAGGCATTGCTCTAAGCACTCTGGCTGCAGTTAAACATACACACACATGCATTGAGCTGTTGGGAGGGGATGCTTGCACATTAGACACGCATGCACACACACACACACTAGCATACGGACATGCTTTATTCTTATTTTAGCTTTACCCGTCTATCGCCTGTCTCCTATTCTAATTGAATGCGTCTCATATTCTGATCGAAGGTCACACACACATACATACAAACATCTTTGCACATTTTGTTCTAGTTTGCCATCACAAAATAATACAATTTTAAGTTTATCTAAATTTACTTGCTTATATTAAGCTTTATATCAAAAAGTGGTGTAATTCTCCAATCAAATGTTGTCTATTAAATTTCCATAACAGCATGGCTGTGATAGTAGTTTGGGGTATAACATACATCCATCAACCATAACATTAAAACCACTGACAGGTAATGGTAATAACATTATCTCATTACAATGGCACAAGGTGTGGGATATTAAGCAGCAAGTGAACGGTCAGTTCTCGAAGTCAGTGTTTTGGCGGTGTTCCTGGTATGCAGTGGTTAGTACCTACCAAAAGAGGTCCAAGGAAGGACAACCAGTGAACACTGATAGGGTCATGGGTGCTCAAGCTTCACTAATGCGTGTAGGGAGAGAAGGCTAGTCTGTGTGGTCCAGTCCCACAAAAGAGCTGCTGTAATACAAATTGCTGTGTATATAAATACACAGTGCATTGCAGCTTGCTCTGTATGGGGCTGCGTAGCTGCAAACCGCTCAGAGTGGCCATGCTGACCCCTGTCCAACACCGAAAATACCTACAATGGGCACATGAGCATTAGATATTGACCATGTAACAGTGGAAGACGGTGGTTTGATTTGATGAACCACGCTTTCTTTTACACCAGGTGGATATAACACTATACCAATTAGGCAGATGGTTTTAATGTTATGGCTGGTGGTGTAAATGCTTGTAAATTGTTCTGATATATTGTCTATAAACAGTTAAAAATTGAAATATGTTCATATAAATAAAAAATTGTAACCATTGGCAAATTGCTGTGATATTAGTAGAATAGCACACTACATACACTTTAGAGCGGTTTTTTAGAGTGCGGAGGTCTCGCAGTGACCGCGAGGTAAACATCTCCATTCCTTTTACAGTTGATGGTACTTTCAGCACAGAAGCCATGGACATCAATAAGAGGCTAATCATGAAGTCAGGATTGTGCATGATAGTGAATTTGTGCAATATGGATCAAGCATGTGTACTGTATATAGTGTTGAGTACACTAGAAAATGAACAGTAATGGCAGCTAGATATGTAGTCTGTCATGATGACCTGTTTTATAATCCATTTCTAGTTGCCTCTCTCATATTCATTTTTCTTATGAAAACTTATGTTCTCAGTGTCTCCCACACTCTCACCGTGGCCCTCTATTAATGGCTTTGATCATCCCAGATGTGCGTTATTTTAATGCCTTGCTTCCCAGCAACACTTAATTACAGTTATTTGCTGACACAGACGTTCACGCAAGGATTCTACGTTTGGGGAATGGTGGGTGGGCTTCAGCCCTCCCTCGTTTGCTCGTTGTTCTGTTCCCTTCCCTGAGCACATGGCGGGTGAAGGTGCAGGCATGTGACAGGAGGCCGCCGTTGCAGATGGCTGTATAAAGGCGAGAGCATGCTCGTTAACTGATGAAGCTTTGAATAGACGGGGCAGACCAGTAAAGCTCATTAGCGGCTGATTTCTGAACCCTGCTCAGAGCTGCACAGAGCAAAACAGAGACACCAGAGAAATGTTTATTACACCAAGAGATTATGCTTCAGATGACTTGGGTGCAAGACAAAGAGGATCACAGATTTTTTTTTTTTTTTTCCATGTTTGGTCTTTGGAACTGGACACATTGATTTACTAATGTCCTTTTTATAGGCTTTGGGGAAAGATTTGCCATTCGTAAATATATACTTCATTAATCACACATTTTGAGAGTCAATCTGGTTTCCTTTTTTGATCATTAATGCTTAGAGAGCTCTTGGTATCCTAGTAGACATATTTTTTTTTATATCCAATGGGTTAACAATCTTTTGCTTGTGCCCAGTTTTATTTTGGCCTTCCTGATTTATGTATTTACATAGTGATGATCTAAAAAAAAAAAAAAAAAAAGATAATTTAACTAATTTCAAGCAAACGGCTTTTCATGGACTGGGTATTGAGACACTGCCAAGGTCGGAGAAGTGTCCAGTATGGGGAGGACAGAATTAATGTGCTGGTTAATTAATGTACACCAGGCACTGTACTTGTCTGTGGTGGAGCAGGTACTGAGTTTGCTGATGAACCTCTGTCTTTACTGGTCATTCTATATGTAGTGACACAAACAGTAAGATCAGAAATTCTTCACAAGGTCTGCTCTATCTTTGGGTGAGGAGCTTGACAATCTGGAAGAGCCTTGAAGAAAACCTGCTGCAAAGCGAGTTGATGTGGTCTGGGCACCTCACCAGGATGTCCGCTCCTCAGCTCTTGGTAGGACTATATCAGGCACAACTCACTAAACAGTGACCCTGGGGAAGACCCAGGACCTGCTGGCAAGATTATATATCACAGTTGGCTTGGAAACGTCTGGGGATCCACCAGCAAGAGCTGAAATCTGTGGCTGGGGATAGAGAGAGATGAACTGACCTTCTCAGGCTGTTACTAACACAATGCCTGCCAGGAAAGACAGAAGGAATATCTATGAATGAGTGAATTTCAAGCAAAATTGTCCTAAACTGCTTTGCCGGTTTGACCTGGGTCAGATATACTGTTTGAAATCACTGGCCTTTACGTTTCACACTTGGACATTACGTATGTTTTCTGCTAATACTGCCTGTTCATATGTTAGTTGTGTGTTGAATTGTAGAAGTGTAAATATGATCAGTGTCACTTAGCTGTGCCTGTTCAGTCATGTCATTTATTAACTTCTACAGAAATTTCATCCTAAAATAACGCAATGCAAATAATAAATTATACTTGATCTATTAATAGTGCCACATTCTTTGGGAGGTTTGAACCAGAAGTTGATGTAGAAATATTTACTTTAATTATATACAGGGATATTTTTTCTTGTTGCCTTAGTGAGTTTTTCCATGCCATTTTTTTTTTTTCCCCTCTGGATTGCTCATTAGGGTAGATTTAAACTAAAACTTTATATCCGGATTTCTGTAAAGCTGCTTTGTGACCGTTTTCATTGTTAAAAGAGCTATACAAATGAAATTGTATTGAGTTGAAACTATTATAGTTATAGAATCTGAAATCGGCAGAGAAGCAAGCAGGCCTGTTTCCGATTTGAGCACAACTGAATCTAATATGTCAGATAATGTACTGTTTAAAATGTTTTAACCTCTGTTTTGAAATACAGTGATTCAGATTAAATTGAAACATATGAGGTTGTTTTTACTGGTCTTACCCTAACTCGAGAGGCTTGACTGTCTAGTTAAGGACTAGAATTAAACAAGCATCATGGCCGTCATCATTACATTATTTGCATGGAAGGTTTGGAGTCTTGACAGTGGTTAGAGTGAGTATATTCTGGTGCCATCATAATGATCATGCTGTTGAATGAAGCACAGGTGGTGGGCAGAATGGCACGCTGTTGGGGGTGGCATTAGAGCTGGAGGGGGTGGAGGTGGGGGTGGAGCTGGAGCTGGAGCCTGGATGTGCCATCGAGACCCAACCTTTAAGCTGTGCACACTGTTTTGCACCTCAGAAAAACCTGTTTGCTATGCCTCACACGATTCATGTACTTCATATTGACATCGTCCACACACTAATCTAAACAAAAATATCCAGAGTGCTGCATACAAACCATGTCTACTGAAACTTTTACCTGCTTATTAATGTAGACATTTATTTAGCAACTAATCTGCTCGCATCTCTCACTCATCTGCTACACGTCACGTCTGTTTTCTTTCGCATTGTCAAAAACAGGGTATGTTAGAACTTCTCAATTCCCTCACTTTTTCACCCCTTTCCGCAGCGTGATTTCTCTCTGTCTGGCGCCCTCGTTCCCTTTTCGCCTGACTAGATAATCCAACGCGCATTGTGCATCTGCATGTTCCATTATTGTGCTGATGAACCTTGATGTTCTTTGTTTATAGATGTCTGTGTGTATGTGTGCATCTCAGAGTGTGACTGATTGAGATGGATGTGGCGAGGAAGGGAACTCAGCAGGTTGCTGAGAAGGCTCTGTCTGATCCATCTGAAGCCCGGCCTGTGCTGGCCAGCCGTGAAGTTGTCCGAGCTGTGCAGGCAGATGGGATGGGAGGGCAAAGATTGGAAATGTGATCTGCTTCTGGCATTCAGGCCCAAAAATAATCCTCATGGCTTCTCTCTTTCATTGAAAATGCGCCTCACTTTTGGTATCCTTCCCATCAGTGTTTAAATTGGTCTTTACCCAGCTCCTGATTGTCCCACTTTCTGTGAAGTGCCCTGTGAAGTGGCCTCTCCACTCCTGACAGGAGCTTACTCTGCTCCTTCAGAAGCAAGCTTACTGTCTGCTACAGTTGAAGCAAACACACACTAGAAATATGCCCATGAAGCCTTGCAGCAGCACCGAGACAATAGGAATGATCGTGCCAGGACTGCGATAAAGAGCTCAAGCAGTGGCAGGCAAAAATATACATAAACCTGTGACGCAGAGTGCATCGTCACACTTTGCTACTGCATTGGTGTTAGATCATGGATGGTGCTGCCTGTTGTATAAGACTCACTGCCTGTCATAAATATGGAGAAATTTAATGGTTGGTGGAGAACAGTTATATTTTCCTCGTCCCACTATACTCACAATCTGATTTAAAAAATAGTAAGGAAAATCCTTCATATATAGCACTGCCGAAAGTGGTGTTGTGACTTTCGGCACTGCGAGTAATGCGATCAACTGAAAATGTGCGTTCTGCCTGTAATAAATAAAGTAGTTTGGTCCCACCTGCCAAGCTACTCCTCCTTGATGTCATCAGCTGAGGCGGAAAAAATCTATGTAATGTTCAATGTTACTGCAGCGAGAACCTCTCAGTGGCTCAACAGCTTATAAAATTTTTTAATAGCAGTTTTAAGTTTTTAATAGCAGTTCAAATAACTCATGGATTTTTACTGAGTAGTACCATTATTTTTCTATCCAAAAAGATAAAAGCAAAAACTATTAATATAATATGACCTAAATCTCCCTCCTTTTTTTTATTGTATTTTTGCTATCTTCTGCTTTTGCCTGCTTTTTTGATGGAAAGTCAGCACTGTTGTTTCATGCCAGATACTGTAGACTTCAATCATATTTTATAGGCATGAATTTATGCCAGATACAGCCTCACTTTCTCTGTTCCTTTGCCAGTCTCTATGTCTTTGTTCCATTTTTACTCTGTGAGGATTATTATGCCAGAGTTACTGTGCCCTCAACTACTGCCTTAATGTCATTCTGTCTTATACTATATCTGTAAGTGAGGGGCTCCTGCTGTTTGGCAAAAAACCTGCTGTTTTTTTTTTGTTTGTTTTTTTTCCCTTCTTTTTTTTTTTCTAAAGCATAGAAACAATTGTGATCACCAATGAAAAGCCAGATTCATCCCTTTTTTAATATCTGTGTCTCTTTACAGCTCTCCCCCACTGACAAGAGCCTAGAGTTTGACCGAGACTTTCGCATTCGCCACTATGCTGGTGACGTGGTGTAAGTACACATGCAGACAGATTAAGTGCTTCATTCTCCTGTGTTCACCATAATTACCGATGCTGGAATTAGCTAGTGTAGTGCTCTTGGTAACTGAATACTGCTATAAGTATTCTGAAGAAAAGACTCGCTGTGGGATGGAATATGTTGATTAAGAATTGGATGATAGAAACATTATGTAGACGGGTAAAAAATGAAAGGAAAATCCGCGTACATTGGCAGAAATTCTACAAGTCATTGTAATTCATCCAAATGATGTTCCCTTAATTGGTGTTGTGATGTTGGTACTGGAGAGTGCTGTCTAATACATCAGGCTAAAACCTCCCATAGGTGTTCAGTTGGGTTGAGATCTGGTGATCATGAAAACCATAGCATATGATTTACAGCGTTTTCTTAGTCACACCATTCATTCTTTGAGCCCTTTTGCCCTGTGGATGGGGCATCATCGTCACTGGAAAATAGCGTGCTCATCATGATGGTAATGTTTCATCGTAGGATAAAGGTGATCAGTCAGAATAACTTTGAATTTATTTGCACTGACCCTTCTCTCTATGGCACAGGTTCTCTAATCGTTCTAGTGTTTTTTCCAGCTCTAACAAACTCTCTTCAACATCAGAAGGACTTTTAATTAGCTGATTAATTGGATTGGGAATGTAGGGCTGTGGGTAAACAAAAACCAGGCTTAGAAACCTGTGCTCTAAGGAGACAACTGGACCAACACCATGCCCACAAAATGTCCCAGAGTCTCCAGGGTTTTTTTTTTTTATCTGTCACCTGTTTGCATTTTCTTTCTGCAGTAAAGATCCTAAATTGTAAGCTGTCCGCATCAATACTCTGAGCTTTTCCACACCTAGACGAGTTAGTACTGTATGTGTAAGTGTGTTAGAAATGGTGCTAAAAATATCTTTGCTGGTGAAAGTGTATGAGAAATAGAGCACTCTGAGTCAGTGGCATGATGCTGTTTTCCTCTCAGGAGCCTGAAACACTTAATGTAGCACTTAGAAGTCTTAAGATTGAGTGGCAAATCAGTCTTCCACCCACCTCTTGTCATTTTCTTGGCTTCCATAACGTTTGAAGACTTTCCATTAAACAAGGAAGTTTAAAAGCGCTCCTTCTGTGTGCATGTTTAGAGAATTTGATAATGAATGTCTCACTGTGTTCTAAATCTTCCTTACCAGCTACTCCGTAGTGGGTTTCATCGACAAGAACAAGGACACCCTTTTTCAGGACTTCAAGAGGCTGTTGTACAACAGGTCAATATCCTCAGCAGTCTGCTGGCTTATTCATACCTAATATAACTGCTGTGCTTTCATTTAATCGGTATGATTTGTGCTGCAGCTCGAACCCTGTTCTGAAGGCCATGTGGCCCGAGGGGAAGTTGAGCATCACCGAGGTCACCAAGCGTCCTCTTACAGCAGCTACGCTCTTCAAGAACTCGATGATCTCACTGGTGGAAAAATTGGCCTCTAAGGTCAGAATGTAGACAATATTTAGACCTGTTTGCTTGTTAAGAAGGTGAACACATAGAAACTAATGTAGTATCGGTTGCCCCCCTGTTTGTTTGTACAGGAACCGTACTATGTGCGCTGTGTCAAACCCAATGACGTGAAGTCCCCACTGCTGTTTGAGTACGAGCGCTGTAAGCACCAGGTAGAGTACTTGGGCCTGCTGGAGAATGTTCGTGTGCGTCGTGCTGGCTTTGCTAACCGTCAGACATACCCTCGCTTCTTACAAAGGTAAGCATCCTCTGTGCATCCTTTCTGTTTAGTTATGACTAAATGTAAAGCATGGTAAAGGGATGATAGTAGTTTGGGATGGCTTTTGTGATGGTGTGGTCTGTCCCAAGATGTTCAGTCAGGTTCAGGTCTAGGCTCCGGCTGGGCCTCTCAAGAAAAACATTCACAGACGTGTCCTAAATTCACTCCTATATTGGGTTGACCGTGTGTTCTGGATCATTGTCATGTTTGAAGTCTGAACCTTCACTTGAAACTGAGGTCCTGAGTGCCATTACGCACGCGCAGACTGCTGAAGTTGAAAACAGAGTAAAGCTCTAGAGTTTATATCTGCTTTAGTTCCAACAACACAAAACAAAAAGGCACCATGAAGATTGCTTCTATTTTGTCATGGTAATGGCAAATTGATGCATATTAACGATAATTTGATCACTTTTTCGCTGCTATCCTTTTCCACCATCCTGTCAGGTACAAAATGATCTCGGAGTTCACATGGCCGAACCATGACCTGCCCTCTGATCGGGAAGCAGTAAAGCGTCTGCTGCAAGGGTGTGGCTTTGAGCATGATGTGGCCTTTGGCAAAACCAAGGTGTTCATCCGTACACCACGCACCATCTTCAGCCTGGAGGAGCAAAGAGCCCACATGGTGCAGAGGATCGTCCTCTTTCTGCAGAAGGTGAGAACTTGACCTCGTTGAAAAAGTTGTATGCACGCTTCTGCTTGCATAAGCATAGTTAAAAGTAAGTATAAGCCCAACCTAAGGAAAAGGCACAGAGATCTGTTCTGGACTTGAACTTCTGGCATCGCTTAAAAAATGCAAACGGAACCCTAAAACAAATAATAGTCAGATTCCTTGTATTCTAATATTGGACATGACTTACTTTCGAAGATATTTTTTCACTTGTATAGTTAATAAACATCACGAACTTCACCTTTAATGCTGTTTAGCTACCTGATAAGCCTTAACCAAATTTCTTCAGCTGGTTCCCATGTTCTATGATTTTATCTGAGATGGTTTATGAAATGATGACACCTGCTATGGTATCCCTGGCTGTATCTCTGCATGACTCTTTACTTTGATGTCTTCTGCTACAGGATTAGGGACAGCCATATGAGCCAAAGGTTTGAATCTGCACTCTGCTAGTATCGGAGATTGATTATGTGACCTTTGTATTGACACAACCAAGCTCTAGCTCACGAACACGGATATTGGTTGACACCGCTGTGTTTTACCTTATCCCCTGGGGAAAAGTCCCATCTTCATGGACACTTCCACTTTATTAAGCATGCCGTTCACCCCCCAGGCAATAGCTGTTTCACCAGGGTGTAATATCAGTGCCTGAGCTAAGTGACAGCCACCAAGGTGCTAAACACACACAATCACACACAGGTGCATTGCGCTCTTCATGTGGATCTGTCTCAATGCTTCCTGCTATCTCGTTGTATCTATTGTCAGAGTTGGATCATCTGGCTTTTTATCAGCACCTAGCAGACTAAAATGCGCTGTGTCAAGAGTATCAGTGTTGCGAGATTTGGCAGAATCTGTGCCAGGGCTCTCATCCCCCAACAAGCTCACTGACAAAAATAGAGACTCACAAAGTGGCTGCCATTATTTAGAAATAGATTTTTCTCTTCTGATTAAGGATGAGCCCCCAGGATGTGCATATCTCTCATCTATTCTCAGGCCTACAACCAAGCAAAAGAACTCTGAGCTAAAAGAGATGTGATTTGCATACAGATCCGCCTCACTCTGACCTTCAGTCCGTCTCAATTCACTGCTCCTTCACTGCTTATTTCACGCTGCCATTCTATACCTCCCTGAGCTGTTCATCTTCTGTTCTGCTCCCAGTGCTCAAAGACTCGCGAAGCGAACACTCATCACATATGGCTTTGAAAAAACATGTAAAGCGAAATGGATTAGCTGCTACTAAATACAAACATTCTCTGCATTATTCATGAAGGTTTTTTCTCCTTTAAATGATTTTTTAATGTGTTTACACTTGGCTATCCACATCGAATGGAATATCAGCATGTAGTTTTCTATGAAGATGAATAGCGCTTTGGCTGTTTATGCAAATCTTTTAATTAACCTCTGTGTCATAGTGATTGTTACAATGTCAAAGGTTTATGAATTAAAATATCATGATTATGCTCTTTACTGTAAATGGGTATAACACAGTGCCCCCGTAGAACGTAAAAGCTCTAAGCAGCATGATTGATGTGACTAGCTCCTCCTGAGCTGTTTCCTAATGCTTATTTTAATTCCTTTGATGGATTTTTTTCTGATGTTTAGAATATCCAAATTTTAACCCAACAAACCAAATATCTGACAGTCACCTGGGATTTACTTTTCCTAATCCTTCCATTTTGACTCGTCATATAAATCTGTCGACTTTTATTCAGAGAAGCATTCCCGCATAAATCTACCATTGAATATATTTTCATGTTGGGTATTATTCTGTAGGGCACAGTTGCCTCTCGCACCCTTTGATAAAAGGCTGTTCAGCTCCAGAAGTCTTTGTTTTTTTGGGGGGTTTTTTTTGGGCAGATGCATGATTTTGTATTGTTGTCAGGTTTGTGTTCATTTTCGTTCCAGCAGCACAGTACATGAAAATATGTCCACATATTGGGAACATTAAAAGCTTAATGTTTTGCAATATTGGGTTTGCCTAATTTTTTTTGCTCAGGAATGTAGAACTAAGGGCTTACTCGGCTGGTTAAGTGTACCACTTGTAGAACTAATCTTGTAACCTAGACTAATGTTCATGAAACTATTTCAGGGTCTCCTTGCTGCTGACCAATATTGCTGACTAATATTGTCATATGCTAGCATATGACTAAGACAAGCTTGTTTTGTTGTTTGTACTCTGGTAGGCTCTCCTGATTTAAGATAAAGAGGATGCTACTTTTTCAAAGGAAGAAGTGTGGACATGATTAAGTTCAATAACTAGAACGGCACTCGGAGAGTGCAGTAGTCGACACTACTATGACATGCAAACCTGCAACCGCAACCACTGGATATATTTCTACATTAGCTATGTTTTGTCACTATTGAACTTTACTGCCATGTACTGGAATTTAGGATATATGACATTGTTAAGCTCAGACAAAGCAACGTCTCGCAATGGTTGCAAAAGAGAAACTAAATTCATGGATCCACTCTAAAATGTAAAGTTTCCTCCCTTGCCCCATGCTTCACCGTGCCGCCGAGTTTCATGGAAGTCAGGTTGTTATCCTGCTTAAAGGCAGAAAAACAGACAGAACAGACCAAGTAACTGCAACAAAAAATAACCTCCTTGGTGGAGATGATGAAAGAAGCAGTATTTTATGATCAATTGCCTACTTTATTATGCAGCCTGTTGAACGTATTATCCAATATACAGATATATCAAATTTCTTGTATCTTGTATCAAACTGTCAAACAATACACCATATTGCTACACCCGTGAAAGGTTTAACAGTAGATCCTTAAATGTGTTCTGCTACAAGAATGAATTGTATACTTCACAGGCAGAAATCCTTGCAGACAATTAAATAAGTTATTATGGCATGTTTTTCAGTTTTGAGCACATTTGTTATGTATAACTGTGATTTCGAAGTCTAGGCTATGAGAAAAATAGAAAAGGCACTGATCCCAATCAACGAATGTGTTAAGTTGACCATTCAATAAGTTTTTCTCAAGGTCTGCTGCATAACTCGCTGAGAGGTGAAAATGGTTTTTATTCATTATTTGGAATAGAATCCGTTGAGGCTGTTGGTACATTGCTCAATGCCAGTAGCTAATCGACATCTCATGACTTCTTATTGAAGGGACTTCTTGGACGTCTTCTTCTTTTAGTAGTTCTTCTATATGAAATATATTTTCCTAGTGCTTAGGATGTTGAATGTTGTGTCTGTGAGACCAAATTCTTAGAATGTGATTGTCGGTTATTATTTCAACATTTGTCAAATATTAAAGTCCTCTGATCTAGACATATGACTAATAGCTAATTGTGTCAGTAGAGAGAGCAGTGTTTAGGTGGATGTGGAGGCAGTGACCGTTACGTCAGTGGCCATGCTGTTGCAGTAATGACAGCCCCCTGCGCACACACACACACACTTAAAAACCCACTCCAGCAGTCTGTTAGAGGTCACAGAATAAAAAAAACGGTGGTCTCCTTCACAGTTGCCTGCAGTTCAGCCCTGCATTATTGATTCATGATAACAATACTCTCTCTCTTTCTCTCTCCCTCTCGCTCATTCTCTCCTACTCTTCTCTCACTTTCCCCGAGTCTCCGGTGATTTAGCGGTTAGGGTCTGTTGTGCCTGTGCTAAAACATGTCACACTGTCTGAGTGTGATGCTATCAGGCCAGACCCCTTGCATCAAGTGTTTTGTGGAGAACCGCAGCTATTCCCCTGGAGGGTTCGCACTTGTAGTAATTGTGTGCTTGAATTTGACTCCTGTTTCTTGGGGGTGGTTTTACTGCACTGCGTGTCTGTCCGGCTGATTAATGATAAGCCAGCACGCATTTCCTCAGTCATCTGTAACTGTCTGGTGACACCTGAATGCAAAAGGCACGTATTAAGAACTGCAGTTCCTTTGTGTTTCAAGAAAGAATAATTTACAGTGATCATTTGTAAATATATCATTTTGTGGCGTGATCTGGAGCTCTATGAATGCAACCCAGTGTCTGACATCAGGCTAACTGGCTATTATCATATCTCTTCAGCCAATGAGTCAATTAAAAGGCAAATCAGAGCTAGTTAGCATAGCAATCTGTCACACTTTATTGCAGTGAGAGTTCCTCAGCTTGGCTGTAAATTTGGAGCATAAAAGCGCAGGGAGGCGATGCAGCAATGTGTCCAAGTAGTTAACACACCAATCCGACTGGCTTACAGGAGGGGAGGGGGAACCAGGGGCTGCTCCTGGCCTAATTTACCCACATTCCCTTGGGTGCAGCCCGTCTGGCTGCACTCCTGTTTCCTGCATCGTCAACATAGACTCATTGCTCACACAATGAGAATCCGGCTCGAAACTTTCAATTTAATGTGACAGGAGGCATCTTGGTTTATCGGTTCAAAACAGGAAATATTATGACAGGAGTGTCGGGATAAGATGTGATGTAGCGTGACTGTGTCGCCGGTTTGGATTGTACTGTGTGGAGCAATGACTCACACCGATCTCTGTTGGGGGAGAGCCGCATACAGAGGGGCGTGAAGAGAAAGGTTGCAGTTTTCTCTGCAATCTCGATCAGCCTATTTAATCTTATTATGGATCTTGGAGAAGGCTCATAAAGATGCATATTACAATCACACTCGCTGAAGCTAACACAGATGCAGAGAATAATATAAGCAGTCCAACTGCTAAGAAACGTTACAATGCTGTTTAAAACAGAAATGAGTTAGAGTTGAGTCAGTGGTAACAGCAAGATTGAATTGTTCAGCCATTCCTAATTCTCTCCTTTTTGGGTTTTTTTTGTCAATAGCAAATCCATGACCATATCCAGCTGTCAATACAGAACCCAATGTAGTATGCTGTACTGCACAGGCTGAAGCTGTTTGTTGACCTGCGTCGTGGCTCACACTTTCAGCACGTGATGATTGGCTGCACATTAATTATTAGACTCGTTACTTTTGCTCACCAGCAGTAACATATTTTTTATTTATTTATTTTTTTTTGCTTTCCACTATGCAGCAGTTTGGTTTGTTTTTTTTCCCTCAGAAAATTCTTCTACTTATTGGAAGTCAAAGCATGACTGGTTGATTCTACCAACTAATTTTGACATTTTTTGTTACAAACTAAAACTTAATGAGATTAGGCTATTACTGTGTTTCTAATGCTTATAGGCTGATGCAACAAAAATGCTGTAAAAAGTTCTATGAAGTAAGACAAAAAAGACCCGAGCTTTAGATTTTTAGCCCACTCATACTGACACGGGGCGGATATGCAAAACTGCGCAGTTTCTGTTGTCTGTATAGGTTATGTCTCTTTGGTTATCTCAACATTAATATGTTTTATAATGAAAATGATGAAACAATAGTTTTAGCTCTGTATCAGAAATAATCTCCTTCCATACTACCATGTCTGAAAATGTGCATCACATGACAATTCACATACACTGGGCATGCGAACGCCAGTATAAACAGGTAGCAGACTGTCTACCCTGCAGTTGATTGCTTAGTCGCGGGTCGTGCGCATATTAGCTTCTGCAAATGTTGGCAGTTGCAACATTATAAAATGCTGAATTTAACTGCCCAACAGCTTCTAGCAACGCTTGTAATTCCTTATTCATGCTGGTCGTCCAGGCTGAGGCCGTTTGTTTTCTTCCGGAAAAGTGTCACGTGATGGGAGAGTGAGGAATCGGGGAATCGTTCAGGAACCGAACACTCGTGTCTGCATCGTTGTTTCCAAAAGCCTCCGTTTTACCTCGTCCGCGGTAAAACGCAATCCCGGAGTTTTCAAAGTAAAACGGAAGCAGCAACATTTCCAAAATGCTGTGTGAAATGTTTCTCTTTTAAAATTTGAAATCATACGATGTAGAGTCTGTTCAATGGTTTGCTACTGATTGCAAATTCTAATTATGAGAGACTTCTATACTATTTCGGAAGTTAAAATCTTACTTATTCCACTGATTATCATTAGTACCCGCTCATACTTCGTGAGCAATGTGTATTGGTACAGCTTTATTCTTTATATATTTATGTATCACTTTTTCCCATTTTGAGTCCGAAATCTTAAAGCTTTACATTTCAAATGCCACAATATTTTATTGTTGATGGGATTCACGGATCAGCATATTTAAAATAAGTGCAAAATTTCCACTGATGTAAAAAATTCAGCAACAAGTAAATAATGACGGGTTTATGCTAAACCCTTTAAATAGAAATTCTTACATTTACAATCTGTATGTAAATGTACTAGCATGGACATTTACATTTTAACGTAATTGTGAATTCTGCCCCTAATTTAAATATGTTGAACTAAAAATGATATCTATAGTAATAGATTAAGCATGAATCAGAATACCCATGTGCACTGCTTTATAGTAATGGCCTTTAAATCAAATGAAGCAAGTACATTTTTAAAAACACCTAAAGGTCACTTTTGTAATGGTTTCATGAATACTATGGGCGTGGAGTAAAGTAAATCAGCAAAATGACTGCATTAGTGGTCTGGTCTGAGGTCCAAATAATGTCTTGAAAAACAAAATCTAGCAAACACTTTTGTGATCTTGGATCATTTTGTGCACCAGTTCCTTTGACTCCGTTTATTATATTATTATTCGTATTAAAATGCTTTTGAAAATGAACAGCGATATATGTGAGCAAGAACTAAATAACCACTTCAATGCATCTTGTTCATATTACAAACCAGGATAATGCCTTTAGCTGCTTGAATCAATGTTTGATGACTTGCATCATTAACAAATCGGAAGAAATTGAAATCTAGTCCCAGTCCTGGATAACCAATACATTTCTACAGCAGTTTATGATCCAAGGTTTACTAATCACTATCATTCATGCATGGTCAGGTATGAATATTTACTTTTCATGCAGTGTAAGAAACGAGTAAAAGTACCCATATGTTTCTGTTTATACAAACATTCATTTGAGCACACATTAGCTGCCCTGAGTGAGCGAGTCTGTGGACAGATTGAGCGCATGCACTAGCTTTACTGAGAGCTGAGCAGCTTAAACAGCTCCCTGGAGCTCCATTACCCTGTATTGTCAAGGCCTACAGCACTTTGGTCATCACAGATCCCTGTTTGCTTTTTCAATATGCATATCTGTGTTTTCATTTTCGCAATCCTCATGATCTCTGTAATGATTTTCATTAGTGACCTTTATCATCATTTTTAGCACAAAATTGTGTCTGTTTTCTGTTCCTTTCCATTTTCATAAAGGTATGGCGCGGCACTATTGCCAGGATGCGTTACCGTCGCATGCGGGCTGCACTCATCATTCTGCGTGCGTACCAGCGTTACAAGGTCAAGTCGTATATCCGAGAGGTGCACCGGCGCTTCCAAAACGTACGCAGCATGAAGGACCACGGCAAGCACGTGAAGTGGCCCACACCTCCCAAAGTACTGCGCAGATTCGAGGAAGCGCTCAGAAACATCTACAACAGGTCAGAGCCATAGTAAACACCTAAACTTATTATCTCTCTTCCTCTGTTTCTTCCTCTGTTGTGTCTCATACCACACATCTATGCATACCCTTTAGTAGCTGAATGGGAATTAGTGCTCTGCTGTAACGTAGGAGGCAATCATGACTCTAGTCCGTGGTTAAGTCCTACCCTAGAGCAGTGATGGTTAACAGCACGTTTATCTCTGACGCATGTTTTCTTTGTAGAGATCTGGCATGGTCATAATTTGACTCATACAGTGTGGCGTGTGATGTCATATGTTAGCCTCCACACTCACACTTTAGCTTTCAAAGAAACTGACCCCAGGCTCGTCTCTCTCACATTTCTGTGTGTAGATTCATAGATCTGCGTAGATTTGTCAAAAATCCAGATATCTGTTTCTACACAAGCAATCACATCTGTATGTTCACCCACAATAGTCTGTACCTTTATTTGGGGGTGTGAATTTCCTTCTTGGTCAATATATGATCCAAAAACCTTTCAATAATCTAGCGTATATGAAAGATTTCACTCATCCTCGTCCGTGAAGTGTTTGTTGGCAAGTCAAAGTGATTGTGCTTGTGGTCTTTGGTTTCCAAACCATGCGACCCTTCTGATTTAATGTGTGACATGATCTAAAGGCATCGCATTTGTTTATAGGATAAACAAATACTGTAAGAGACAGATATGATATGATTATTGCCAAAGGCATAATGTTGAAATGAGGGGGGGGAAAGCATGTTTTGACGAGACTTTCGGCAAGCAGTTTTTATTTAGAGCGTAGTAAAAGCAGCCAAAAAGCGCTCAGCATGTGTGTATGCCAAGATGGTGCAAAGCTGTCATCTGGCTTCTAGGTTTGATTTATCACTTCTTGGTCACGGCATGATTCCATATGGCTTATGTCATTCCTAATGTTTTCACTAATATTGTACAATGTGGAAAATACAGAAGTAGAAGTATGAATGTGAAAAATGATATTTTAAAATCATGACGATGCCGTGTTCTTTGAATTTTTATACATTATGCTTTTGGGACGTCTCTCTGCTCGTCCGTCTGAGATTCTCATTAGCGTGATAGCTCAAAAACGGGTGGTTAAATGTTCTAGGATTTACATGGAATTATCATTGTAATGAGCAGATGAACTGATTAGATTATGGAATTGGTCCAACAGGGTCAAGGTAACAGCAAGGTCAAATGTCTGCAGTAGTTTTCTTCAATAGCTTCCTTCCTGTTTATGTTATAACAGTATTCGGGGCATTTACATTTGTTACTAGACTTGTTGGAAGACGAGGCATCCCTGTCACACGCTGAATGGCATCGAGTTCTACTTGTTTTGTTGTTTTTTTCAGCTGTTTTATTTTAGTGCAATATTTTGTACAGCACTGAGCCTTTCCCTGTAAAGTCTAACAAGGTTGAGGGATCTTGGGTTTATTTTCTTTTGACAGGCAACAACTGTTTCTGAAAGCTTGATTTTGAATGACTGAGCTTGTTTGACTGTCAACATTGTTTGCTTTTATTTGACGTATTATTTAGCGGTGTCTATGATATTGCCACATGTTTTTGAGAGAAAATACTATTATATAGAATAGTTTTTATGCTTTATCTTGGGTGACAGGAAGTTCTCCAGCAGGTTGGTCGAATTTTTATTTTGTATCTTTCACCCTTCTCCTGAAGGACACTAATAATTCTGGCCAGTAAGTCTGTTGAGAGTAAAATGTTTTTGTCTTTTTTTTTATTTTTTTTTTATCTTTGTGTGTATGTGCTAAAAGGTGGTGGGCCTGGACCCTAATTAAAAACCTGTCTCCAGAGGAGACGTTACAGGTCAGGGCTAAAGTGGCCACGTTGGAGTGCCTGAAGGGTCAAAGGGCAGATCTCGGCCTGCAGAGAGCCTGGGAGGGCAATTATCTGGTCAGTGTCCGCTTGATGAAGGAGTTTAATGGCAAAGACCAACACTTGCACTGAATGAATGAGTGTATGAATTTTGTTTCCACTGTTCTACACTGTGTGTGTTGATGCTCAGAAGCGGGATAGTCCTGAGACAGCATCTTCCTTCACCTTGGTGTCCAGTGACCTGCAGAGGAAAGATAAGTTCATGAGAGTCCTCTTCTCCTGCAACGTTCGTAAGGTACAACACGTTTTACGTCATTTGCTTGTATTTGTCCGTGATGTCTTTTTTTTTCCTCCATTCTTATGTAAATTTTAATGAATGTTAATTCTGCTTCTGTAGATCAACCACTTCAATAAGGCAGAAAACCGGACGGTGCTAATCACAGATCGTCACCTCTACAAGATGGACCCGCTGAAACAGTACAAACCCATGAAAAGCATCCCACTGTATAATGTATATATCTACTACCAACTTCTTTTAATTTATTGCAAACATGCTCATTTCACCATCCGGCTTTGAAACAGCATCGGTCAAAATTCAGCACCTACACGTGTGTACGACACATGTAATTAGTCCCTTTCTCAGATGATTTGATACACAAACCGATACGTGGCATGATGCAGTTGATACAGTTGCATAAATGATACAGTTAAACAAGTAACAATTTGATACACTTCAATTCACTAGTAATCCAATGTGATTAGTTTCAGCACCAATACAATTGATTTCATGCCCACTTCGGCATGATGAGTTAAATATAAGTTTTCAGCCACCGGAAAATCTTCAGGACAAAGGACTTTTTGTTTTTTGGTTTTCCCAGTAACAGTTTTTTTTTTTTGGTCTTATTATCTTCGAGAGAAAAAAGAAAGACTTTTTTGATAGTCTGCTTTAACGTAAGTTATACGAGTCAGTTTTTAACTATTTAACTTATTAATTTTGAGCCAGAGCATATGGCCATATGGTGCACTGTTGATTTCTCTTTTTTTCTTTTTTACATCCCTACCTGCATTGCATCTGTTTTTTTTCTCTCAGCTTTATAAGCATAACATTTTTTGAAAAAACGTTTTTTTATTCACTGCATTACAAGTTATTTAATTGTCTGTCATGCTTCAAGCAGCGCTCAGGTTGAGCACCTCACCTGTCTTGCGCATTAGCTGACACTAAACAGGCTTAAACCTGGAAGGTTGACCTCCACACAGCAGCGTTTTCCCCCCCACGTCAAATCATTCGGCCCTAGACAGTGTGCTTTCCTGAGTTATAGCCAATGAGAAATAGGGATAGCTGTAATGTGCAGTTCTAATCCATCTGTAGTGTGCGGCGTGGCTGTCTCAGAGCTGCAGTGGGCTCAAGGCCATATTTCTAGCAGAGCTCTATATTACTGGGCTGACAGTGAAGGGGGGGTTGGCTCCTGTTGTTAGCACAAGTATGTCTACAGGCTGTGTATTCGACCTTCTATCCTGCAGAAAAGCTGTACAAAAATATCCATCAGACCCGGATCTGAAAAAAAAAAAATGGTGTAATTGCAAATGCATTTTTTTTTTTTACAGTAAATGCACTGAATAAAGAATCAGTAGAATGAAATTTGATTTGTATTGTATTTCAATGAATAAATTAATCACCGTATTTAGCAGCATGATATGTGCATATGGCAGCTGTTTAATAATTGAAGATCAGCCGAAGGAGATCATCACTTAATGGTTCCTGAATAGGGAAAAGCTTCTGCCCCAACTAACCCTTTTCTGACCCCATATTTATTTATTGCTCCACTGAGGAACAGTTCTCTGTGCTATAATACCATCATGGTACCAGTGTTTTAGGATGATTTATGGTTTTTTGTGGTGCCGAAGGATTCTGCATCCCAGAGTTCATACTATATTATGAAATGTGAAATGGAAAAAGCGTAGGGATATGGGAGCAATCTCGATTGTAGTCCATCCTTCGCCCCTCCCCCTCCAACATTCCACACTGTTCCTCACCATTCGTTTTTTCCTCTGTGCTGTTGTCATGCCAACATCCCAGGAGATGGGGTTGTCATGACGACGGAGTGGGAAGAGAGATCAGCTGACGTCTTGTAGCGTTCAGGCATGTGCACAGATTTGCCTGCTCTATGTTTTCTTTCTTAGATCTTTCTCTTTGTCTTTTCTCGCCTTCTTTGTTTGACTTAATAGTTTATTATAGCGTCTGCTAATCTCTGATTTTTTTTTTTTTTTTACTCCCTATTTTATTGGTTGTTTAATTTGGAAAGATTGTATACGTCAACTGAAGCTGATGACTGCGTATTTATAAAGCAAGGTCATTTTTAGAAATAATACTGATCTGGAAAAAGATTATTGTTAAACCAGAGGCAGTGAGATGAAAACGAGTAGATAGACATAGGATCTCGGATAATATGTTTTGTGCTCTCTATCTCTCTCTCTCTCTCTCTCTCTCAATTGTTATGCAACACTTTTTCTCAAGAATGGCTAAGGGAGGGAGAGTGAGGTTACTGAACCCTGCTGCCATTACTGCAATGGTTATTACTGGCAATACAGGACAAGAATAGTCCAGGCTGCTCAGCAGTCCTTCCCACTCCTCACTATCCCATAAGATTTGCTTGGAATTACCTTGTTTGACATCCAGTATTTACAGGGTGTCCCAAACGTCTGGATCCACAGGCTTTTTCCTTATGTGAAATTATCTTTCATTTTATTTCAGATCCAAGAAGGCTTTGGAAACTAACAATAGAAGATCGAATTCCGTATATACATAAGGGTTGCGAGGTTCAAGGCCATCAATTTGAACATTTGTTGTAATATCAGTATTAAAATAAATACTTGCCTATGGATCCAGACTTTTGGGACACCTTGTATAATACATCCAATATTGACTACATCCTTTTATGAATCCCGTTTGGCTTCAAACAGCTGCCTCTTTTCCCTTTACTATGCATGAGCATTTATTTTCTGGATTAACAAGCGATGCATATCGACTGCTCTGTTTGATATCATATAACGGTATCGTTTCAGTTGAAGGAGAAGATAAATGGAGTTCGGAGTGTGGTGTGATATTCCTGCTTGCTTAGTCATAGTGATTTTGATCCATTGCAGTGTCCATTAGGCTGTTTTCCAGCCTGGGGTTATTCTTTGCTCTGCAAGCCTCAGGCTAAATTCAAGACACACACAGAGAACGAGCAACATAAACTATGCTAAACACCTCCCATGGAACCAAGCACACATCTAGCTTCACGTCGTCCCAAAATGTATATTTGAGTCTCTTGTGATGCCATTTCTCCACGCAACACTTTCAAGTTCTGTGAAACAAGATTATAAGGGAGAACTGCTCTGTTTGTTCTAGTTACAGAAAAGTTTATGGTAGTTACTGGGAAATATTAAATGAATAATTGAGTAAAAAATGTGAGCTTTTTTCGCATTAGTGGATGCAGCATCTGTAGCTCATGAACTATTACCCTGAACAAGAACTCTGACGCATTGACATGTACTGAGACGTAATTGGAAACCCATTCTTTGAAGCTTGCGTATAATGAAAGTCTGAAAGCAGACGTTGAACATCAGTATACGTTTGTGTGAAGTAAAATGTCAAGAACATGTTTCAGCCTTATAATACATGTCCAGTGTTGGAAAGTGACTAAATGTGATAAAAAAATAAATGAGGTAAGGCATTCTTGCACGTCTGTCTCATCATTTATTTAACTATAATTCAACATGCAAACAGTGTAAAGTGCTGATTTTTTCTGATATATTTAGCATATTTTAATATTTAATTACTGGCCATTGTAAATAAGTTTTTAATAAACTGGTTTTCTGCTCTTTTCTCAGTGACGGTTAATAATGTCAAAAGTGTCGTCTGTGGTAATCACTCGTAAGCTACATATGCATGGGTTTGACATTAGACCTCTGGACTATTCTCTTGCTCTTAGGTCTTGTGTTTGTCCCTGATGAGTGTGACTGCACTTCCACATTCAGGGAAAACGGCAGAGCTCATTAGACTGTGCTCCGTTTTCACCCTCCCTCTCCCCCTGCTCTTTTTCTCCCAGTTGACGGGCGTGAGTGTGTCCCCGGGGAAGGACCAGCTGGTGGTCTTCCACACCAAGGACAACCGGGACCTGATCGTGTGCCTGCAGGGCATGGTGCCAGCGGGTGAGAGCCGCATCGGAGAGCTGGTTGGCACTCTGCTCAGCCATTTCAAAAGGTACCAGCTCAAGCACATCCAGTGCACACAGACACACACATCAGCTTTCAGCCTGTTCACACAGCCATGACTTCCTCACACCCATATTCTGATAAGTGAATCTTGATACATGTGGCTCACAGAGGCATAGTAGAAATACTGCAAATGGTACTGCATTTGTTGAGACAGTAATTATAGTAGAGTTCAGCTGAGGCTGTGTGAGGGGGAGTGTGACATATGAATTGATTTTTTTTTCAAGATAGTTAATCAGGGATGTAACAGCATACGAATACACTATTTGGAATGAACCATTTTTTCCACAGCTTGCCAGAAATCTGGTAGAAACTAGAAGTGTGTATCGGACTGGGATCCTCAGAATGCAAAAATAGTCACACTTTCATGCAAGTGAGAAATCGGATAGGAAACTTGCAGGACAAAGATGAAGCATATTCATTAATGTGAGCATGAGGTTCTGCATGATGCATTTACAAGGTTCAGATATCCATGATATCTGCCTGTTCAGGGTTGCAGTGGAGTTGCACTTAATTTAGACTACTAATTGATTGTTTATATTTTGTCATATAGGACCTGTAATAATAGCATAAGCAGGATTAAAAAACAATATAATGCCCATCTGCTGTTGAGAACAAATATGAACTTGAGTGAGATTGAGGAACTGTCGGGCCCAAAATTCACACACCATGCTGATGGATTACCTCTGTGTTGTGTGGTATGGTTCATATTTATTTTTAAAAAATCATTCTGGTTATGCCACCCTTTCAACTTCGGGTTTAGAGCTTAAAAGGAAATGAATATTTTGAGCACTTAATATAGGTGCATTGCTGTATGCCTTTAGTGGCATATTTTTGTATGTTGCTGTCCCTAAAAGAATACGAATATCTGACAGTTTGGACCTTGTGGGAACTTTTAGCTGGTTCCCCTGAGGAAAACTGCTTTTCTACAAAAAACTACAAGACCAATGATTACCTTTTGGTTAGTTTAGTTTGATCTGTTTAAGCATTGATTAGCTGGATTATTAGTTATATCATTGGAAGGTACGACAAACATGGGTGCGTGTGTGTGTGTGTGTGTGTGTGTGTGTGTGTGTGTGTGTGTGTGTGTGTGTGTGTGTGTGTGTGTGATAGATGCTGTAGGCAGCTCACTGGATACTTTAGGACTGAGAGATGTGTATGAGGTTAAAAAACTGCTTAAATGCATTCATGCAAACACAAACAGATACTAAGCTTAATAGTGTATTAAGTGTAACGCTCCTTGCATTTTATGTCCCCCCTTACAAAGCATTTTGTGTGAACATACAGATTAACCAGATGAACAAGAGTATAATATTGAAGGTAGTATTCTTAGGATTTTTTTTCATTTTTTTTGTGAAGCTGAGAAAATTGTTGCGCTGTAAATGACTCGTTCATACCAGACATTCTTTCCCCAACCTACAATTGCAGAAAAAGATGGCTTTGTATTGTTATCATTACAAACCCTAACGGGTACCTCCAATTTGATTTAAAGGTACTTTAAAGCCTGCTCTCTGCACAGGATTCAACCACTTGAATGCACCTCAATTACCCCTTCCTTCCCAAGCATGTAGTAGAATGTACAGTGGCTCTCAGATGCCTGTAGCATACACAACCAGTCAAAGGTTTGGACACACCCTCTAATTCAATGTTTTTTTTCTTTATTTTTATTACTTAAAAGACACTTCATGTCTTAAAGTAATGATGGACTGTTGT
>JAQQZR010000006.1:8944085-8976094 GCA_030068235.1 Notoglanidium macrostoma | reverse complement strand
TCATTTTTGTATATGTGGTGTAGTCTATTGAGCGGTGTGTGTGTGTGTGTGTGTGTGTGTGTGTGTGTGTGTGTGTGTGTGTGTGTGTGTGTGTGGAGGGGTGCTTGGTAAAGCGTTGGTGCAGCAGGTTTAGCGCATGTGTACACGAGTGTCTGAATTTGACCTACTTTCTCTAACCCCTGCATCAGTACACCTCTGCTTCTTTCTCCGTCACGCCCTGCATGCCAACCAGCCAGAAACAGAAACACAGCACTGCTAGCCCACTGTATAGTTCGCTCTCATGCAATATGCATTCATCTCTTCCTTGTATGTGTGTATCTAACAAGGCAGCTGCCTCCTGCTCCATCCTTCCTTACATTATATTCCCGGACCAGTCTAAGCCACCAGCCATTAATCACTGGTGAGCCTCATTAGCATAGATGGACTGAATTCTGACATTAGTGAATGGATGTTGGAATAGATTGAGAGATTGAGCTGTTAGTCATGGATGAATTCAGAGCAAAGTGATAATACAGGCACTCCCCTTTCATCTAACGTTATTGATTTCTTTAACGTCTTTCAGAATGTCAAGTAATTTAATTCACAAACACTTTTACGTACATCTTTAGTGCAAACAGTTTTGAAAGTAACTAATAAGAGAAGTGTAAGCGCAGTTATTGTGGCAGTCAGAAAACCTTTATGCAAACTGAAGCATTCAACATTCAACAATTGCAGATATCCAGTGTTTGGTTTGTAGTAATAATTTCATGGTGAATGTCCTAATGAGCTCCACAATTTTATCCCACCTCTTAAAAACATGCCAGTAGGTGACTTGGCTATGTGCAGTGAGCTGGTATCTGATCCAGGTGTGACTGTAACCTCCCTGTTTTGTTACATTGTGTTCATATTGTGAATTTCTTGATAAATAACTGTAGACCTGCAAAGTAGGTCCTCAGGCTGTTGGAGCAGTTCACTGAGAGGAACGTTATCAAGAAAGTGGAATAAGGCTAGCTGTTTTATTATTAGTAGTAGTATTCATACAGGGTTTGACAGTTATTTTGGTACTTTTCTAGTGCTTTAATGGTAACTTTTTTATATTTTCATATATTGGCAGTAGATATATCTATCCATCCATTATCTATACCGCTTTATCCATCTGGGTCGCGGGGAAGCTGGAGAAAATCCCAGCATCTTCGGGCGAGAGTCGGGGTACACCCTGGGCATGTCGCCGGTCCACCACAGGGCCAACACAGACAAACATTCACATTCACACCTATGGGCAATTAGCCAGTTGCCAGTTGACCTAATCTGCATGTCTTTTGGACTGTGGGAGGAAACCCACGCAATGAACATGCAAACTCTGCACAGAAAGGCACCCTGGGTGACCCGGGGCTCGAACCTAGGACCTTCTTGCTGTGACAGTGCTAACCACTGCACCACTATGCTGCCGATAGTAGATACAGTTCCTGCAAATATTACATCTAGACAGTGGGATTTGGGTGCGCTGTATGTTCTTTCATGAAATCTTCTGTTCACTGTATTTTTACAGTAAAAACCTCTAATTTGTCTATGTAGAGTTGTCGCTCTTTTTTCAGGGGAAAAAGTTCATGGATACCACAAAACTTTAGAGAAAGTGCTATAAACTGGAATAGATTTAAACTGCACTGCTCCAGCATACGTTATTGCCAAACGTAAGAGGTAGATATGCTATGAGGGTGAATCAAATCAAAACCATACTGTGCAAAAGTTTTTGGCACATGCAAAGAAATGCTATAAAGTAACAATGACTTGGAAAATAATAAAATTACATCTTGCTGAGTAAAAGAAAAATACTACAACATGCAGTAAACAGTGACTCTTAAATGGTCTGGAAAAGTGGTCTGTTGTGTATTATGTTGCTTTCTATACTGACATCATTAAAGTGTAGAATTTTTCTTCATAATCTTATTTTATTCAGTATATCTGTTCCAGGAATTCTTTCCAGGAATGAATTGGAATTCTTTCAATTCCTGGAATTAGGAGGTTCTGCGAGACTTTTTTTTTTGGTGGGGCAATTTTTCATTTTAAGTTGTCAGTAGGTTATTTACAATATATTGCTTTTTATAAACTATAAGCAAGCTCTACATTTATTGCTAGAATTCGGGAGCTGCACACCTGTAGGATTCCAATCTATATAAGCTGTGAGTAAAGGTAAACACATGAAAATGATTTTTTGGTAACCACCATACTCTTATGAATATGGAGAGTAGAACAGAAAATGTTTTGAAGTATTCCTTTAAATAAAGCAACTTGAAACATTCAGATTTACAGCAGAGTAGATGACACAATTAATTAATTTAATTAATTGACACAGTTAATGGATGTTCTTATGACTGCACAGCACCCAGTATAAATTCCTTTATTAAAAATATTTTATGCTGAATAAGAGGACCACAACTGAGGGTGTGCTCTTTTTTCCAGGGGGGGTTTCTGGCCCATTGTGCTGGGAACTGTTTGTCATGTACACAGCTGTGAATAACGTGTGCTCCTTGTCCTTGTTCAAAGAAAAAAAAAAACTCCATCTGGAAGCTGACAATACAAGCAGAAATTTGCTCTACGCTTCCAGTAAATCTTCACAGGATAAATCCAGTCAGTGTGTATTTAAAACCTTGACTGTAGATAATTGACCACACCTCATGATGAGGTTAATGTAGCTGTGCTCTCACAGAGCCTTGATTTAGCCTCTCAGAATAATTAGTAATTATCCCTTTAAAGCGCACATGCTCGGTTTGGCTTATTTCCGGGGTCTGTGTATGCATGAAGCTGATGCCCACAGATCTTCTGTAGGGAGCAGAGTCCGTGTTCTACTTTCTTTCTTTTTTTTAAGGAGTCTGGGGATTGCTTTACTGCAAAGCTCTCTCAGTATCAGTCATTCTCTCAAAATTCCTTTCTCCTTTGTTCAGCTGTTTTTTCTATGATTCTAAATGACCCACTTGTTAATCTTCTTAAAAGTATGTATCTTGCTTCTATTCAGAGAGAGAAAAAGAAGGCAAGGATTTTGCTTCAGCCATATACCCCAGGAAGTACTGGAAGTGACAGTTTTCCATGTTTTATACAGAGGAATCCATAGGACAGAATTGGGGCACCTTTTCCCCATATTTGCGTTTGACATCATCCGTAATGGTTAGCACTGTCACCTCACAGCAAGAAGGTTCTGGGTTTGAACCTCGCAGCTGACTCGGGCCTTCCTGTGTGGAGTTTGCATGTTCTGCCCATGCCTGTGTGGGTTTTCTCTGGGCCCTCCGGTTTCCTCCCACAGTCCAAAGACATGCAGATTAGGCTAACTCGCTACTCTAAATTGCCCATAGCTGTGCATGTAAGTGTGAATGGTTGTTTGTCTGTGTATAGGCCCTGTGACGGATTGGTGACCTGCCCAGGGTGTACCCCATCTCCTGCCTGAAGCCGGATGGGCTCTGGCTTCCCTGCCACCCTGACAGATAATTGGTGTAGATGCTGGATGGATGGATGGATTGATGGATCATCCACAATCCTAAAGGCTTTGAAGGTTGCTGGTCTGTCACAATCTGAAAATTATATGGAATTTATACGTTCATGAATCTAATACGGATGTTAACACAAAAAAAAACAACCATTTATTAGCAGTTACTGTATTATCAGTTTTTATAAAGTGTTCGGGTGTGTTTGATATAAAACGGGATAATATTCGCGGTTTTTATATTAAAGTATTCTATTAAATCATAATTATAGATCCATAAACAAAATTTAGTCTTAATTACCTTTTAATATAAGGAGTGAATTGCAGACTACATCAGAGAGAGAGACCTGTGCATGTGAGGAATATGTGATGTGAGCAGTCATGTGAGCAACAGAGTAATCAAAAAAAGAGAGAACTCAAAAAAAAAAAAAAAAAAAAATGTTATGTGCCAACAGATGAGGAGACTATCTTCTAAAGAAGAATGAAATGAAGGAAGCCATATAGCTGCTCGCTAACTCCCATGAAGCACCATACACTTCTTTCTGAATTGGAGGGGCAAATTAGCCTGAAGCATGTCTGCTATATTTGGATAGCAGAGAGAGAGAGAGTGTTTATCTTCTCCCTATGTCTACCCTATTCTCTCTCTTTTCCCCCCAAGTAAACCCGGTCTCCCTCAGATTGGATGCCGATAACCCCCAGGCACGCTTGGAAAGTATTGATCAGAAAGGGCTGGTGTTTTTAGAGCTCTCCAAAGCTTGGAAGCATATGCTGGTGTGTTTGTAAAAAAAGATGAAGGCAAGGCCAGTGTGAGCTCTTTTTTTTTTTTTTAAACTACCATCCAAAGTGTCCTGGAGTAGCATCATCCTTAAACCTCCCACTGATGAACAGATATACTATGCCCTTTCATTTTTGCTTTCTCTCGCTCTCTCTTTGTCCTCTGTTTCCCTTTTTGGTCTTATTGAACCACTGAAGGACACAGGCATGGGGAGAAAAAGAGAACTGGAAAGAATTGATTTTCCAGTGGGCCATGTGGCTTGTTCCTGTTCCCCCAGTGACCAACTCTAGCACAAAGGAGGTGACTCTTGAGTGGGCAGTTCACAGCCTTTCTTCCGTCTAGATTTACAGACCTTCCTGTTGCTAATTATCCGTGCAGCTGATCAATTGTGGGATTTGCCACTGTCGTCATCTATGTATCAGATCTGCTGTATCACTCGGATACTTTATTCAAGTTTGTATTTACTGCCAAGAGATATAATTTCAGCTGTATACACTGCGCTGCTGCTGTGGATTCAGTCGTCCTACCTGAGGGACACGGGACATTTTCTGATGAATCACAACCACATAAGACACAATCAAACATTAAAGGGATTTAGAGTGTGATTCATGTGCTTTGGTAAGCGAGTATTCAGTGTACCTGCAAAAAAATCAGTTTGGAGCAGTTCTTGCTATCCAAAAGGGTCATACTTCCTCCGGGTTCTCTGGTTTCCTCCCATTTCCCAAAAACCTGCATGTTGCTTGGCTATTCTAAATTTCACCAAAGAGGGCACTTCATGTATGTGTGCATGGTATGCTGTGATGGACTGGCATCGCAGTTAGGGTGTGTTCCCACCTCGCATTCAGTGTTCCCAGGATCCACTTTTTCCTTATCCACCATGACCCTGACCAGTATATTATGGATGCTGAAGATGATTGAATTATGGTAACTATATGATTCCATATATTTTTGAGGAATGGAACATTTGGGAGGGTGTAAGTGCAAAGCAGGACTTTTACTGACAAACCAGTAATCCACATACCTTTGTTGCGAAATATTCAAAAATCCAAAATATTGAGAAAATGGCAGTGGTGGTACAAATATGGCATTGGCATTCCTTTACTTTCTATTGGAATGCCTTTGAGCTCTTCAGGCTGCACTCAAAAAATAACTCGACCTTTTCTTTGGTTTGCTTTTTCCTTTTGCTTCATATTAAAGTGAAGTTGGTGAGCATCAGTTGCGTGGATTGAAAATTATTGTATTACTTCGAGTGGTCAGGCTACTACACAGCTCAATTAAAGCAGGGTGGTAGATTTTAGAACCAATTTTAGAAACCACTGAAGTTTGTCATTTCTTTATATTCTGCTTGGATGGATCAAAGAGGCTCACGCAACTGTATTTTTTTTATAATAGATTATGTTGCCTTTCAGCATTTCCAAATAAAGTGATTAAATTGCAAGTGGTGCAAGAAAAGTTTGTTGTAAAAGGAGATGATTATTAGATGATGGTATCCTATTGGCTGTCAGCAGTGAGCATAACACAAAGGGGAGTTTATTGGGTTGCCAGAGAGATGAGGGTTTTTTTCATAAGGGGGATTTCTTGTGAAAGCTTCATGGTGAAGGTCATCTCTCAGTTTAGCAGATTATCTAATAATCAGGCCTGATCTTGTATAACCGTGTTTTTTACTAGACCTCCTGCTCTTTTCAAATTATAGGTCTCATTTAAGGATAGTTTGTTTGTCATCAGTCGTGTCTTGTTTCTTCATTTTATCACATTTCTTTTATATAACATAATTTGGACTAGATTGTTATGGCTGTCAGAAAGCAGCAACAATTTAATGGCTGTGTACTTGAGGGGATTTAATTAAATCTGATTATGTACTCAATAAGCACTTGAAATGTACTTCTATTCAAGATTATTGCTTGAAGCTAGAGGGTTTGTGATGGAAAAGAACCATACTTCCTATCATGTGGGAGCCTTGCAGTCTATTTCTCTGAGAAACACCTGAATGATTGCTACCTCCACCATGTTTTTGGTGTGGTTTGTTTGTCTATTTGTTTGCCTGTAAGCAGGAAAACCTACCAACTCGATTTCTAGGAAACTTGTTAGAAGGATGTAGCATGGGCCAAGGAAGAACCCATTACATTTTGGAGCGGATCCGAGTCACAGGGCTGATCCACAAATTTATTTTTGCTTATGCAACCGTTGCGAGATACATCAGTCTGCACTCGGGGAATAAAATAAACAATGATTTTGGACTAGATAGTGATCCTAATTTTTTATGTTTTTGCAGCTATTGAGCTGAATGTTATTGGAGCCTCTCAGTCTTTCTGCCACTCAGTGGGTATAACCACAGTGCCTGCAATGCATACCCTAAACTGTTATACTAAAGAAAATATGTTTACTGAGTATCTGTGAGAAGAGAAACTGCAGCACCAGAGAAATCTCTGTACTGAACACATGATTTATGTATTTTGCAGGTGAGCTGATGTAAATTATTGTGTCAAATGTTAAGCTTTTGTTTTTTGGATGTTCATAAACCTTAATAATCATGTGTTTTCACTCTGTTATCAAAGCTTAAAGCTATTTTGGAGTGCAGACATTCATGTGCTGCTGACCTAGCAAGGCTTTTGTTGTAGAGTAGCAAGCCTAATGGCGGGAAGCCCGGATGTAGCTAGATCGGCGCAGCCACCATGTATCCAGATATATAAAGTGGATGCAGTTGCAGATTTGCATCTCATAGAAGAGTCGATTATTGTCTGTGGTGCCCGTCTAGTTTTTTCTATACTTTGAGCTGATGTTCAAGACAGAATGGCGTAAAAATGTCCACCCCAAAGTATCTGGCGCACTCAGCTGACCGAGTGAACTGAAGTATATGGATCTTTTTGTTCTCTTGATCTAATCTTTCTCGTTTTTTCATATTTTTTTCTAGTGAGAAGAGGAAGCTCCAGGTGAATATTGTAAGTCCCATTCAGTGCAGTATGAATGGTCGAAAGTGCACCATCGTTGTGGAGACCAAGATCAACCAATCACACCCTGACTTCACCAAGAGCAGATCAGGCTACATACTTGAAGTGCCAGGGAACTAAGCAACGGTGCTGTCATCAAGTCAGGAATTTCAAAAAGTAAGCCATACGCATTTGATAGAGATAGACATTTCTCTATAATCAGACCTCTAGAGAGTAAACAGTTTCTTCCTGAATTTCACATTTCCACTGAGTGTAATCGTGAAACACAGAATAAATGATGAAAAGACATTCCTAAGTGATTATGTACACCGCAAGTGCAAGATCAGTGATGTCATGGTAGAGTTATTTATTTGCACTTTCAGCCAAATGAAGGGAAAAACAAACATGCCATATTTAAAAAGCATAAAAAGCAAGCCTTAGGAACATGGAAGTAATATTTTGACATGCTGGAAAGTGGGTTTTTGTTGTTGTTGTTGTTGTTGTTGTTTAAAGGGAATATTTATGGTTTTGATAAAACACTTGTTTGGGATCCAGTGTGGCTAGAGTATAGCTTTATGTATATCACAGCTCATAGTGGCCATATAGGAAATATTTAGACTTATACAGTATAGGTTGTTTTGTAGAAGGATGTGTTGAGCATATCCATAAACTTGTTGAGTGCTCGGAGAGGAGCATTAAAATCTCTCATAACTTAAATACTTGTCATGAATATTTTCATTTATGAAACTTGCAGATGTTGTATGTGGATGTAAAAGAGGAGCTAGTGAACCACAGTTTATATAAATGATATACTGTTTATATGAAAATACCAAGTCATTTTTTTCATTTCACAAAGACGGGAATTAGCTTTTTTTTTTTTTTTTTTTTTTTTTTTTTTTTAAAACCAGGAGCTGTCATTTCTTTTGCTTTATACAAGGCTTGAAGTTTTGTTCTAGATGACTGCCTTTAAACACTTTAATAAATCAAAAGAAACCAGAGTGTTCGTTCTTCAGTTCTGAACCTGCTTGCACTTGAAAATGTAATAATGATCATAAGTTCTTCTTTGTGCAATAGTAATTCTACTAGTAATTAATAGCAAGTGTTTTTGCATTTCCAAAGAAAGACACTGTTTTAAAGATCAGAACATTGGAAAGTTGTTTTATTTATTTTTTTAAGTCATTCAATCTTCACTGTAAAGACATTGGTTATTCATATTAAATGCAGCAGAAGTGTATAGTTTTAGCAGAAAAATCCCAGGATGTCTGGCCTAGATTTAGAAGTGGCTGAGGAAAGTAATGATAAAGTACTGAAGAAATGTGCTGCTGGTCATTCCAAGCAGAGCTGAATAAATCAGTTTTATAATTACCATTTAATTCCTAGGGTTTTTTTTTTGGGGGGGGGGGGGGGCGCAAGCACATGTCCATAGCGTGTCTGTAATATACAATATGCTGATACTAATGTGGTCTAATTGTGCTATAGCATTCGGTAGCACTAAATTTAGTGCCTACTGTCAGTCACGTTATCAATATTTTGAAGTGATTGCACAAGCTTGGAGCCACATGCACAAAGACTACATGTACAGTTTAATGTAGACTTCTCATTAGCTCCTTTTTCACAGTACTTTGCTGCTCACGTTCACTTCTGACTAGTTTATTTTTCTTAGATGGCTTTGCATAAATAGGAGCTTTTCAATCTAATCACTAGTTCTAGTTTCTTATTCCGTCCTGAGACAGACACCATGGACGCGCAATGTATCCCCATGCCATGTCGACCCAGACATACACACACTTTTTTTCTGCCTAGTATTAAGACAGCACACTGCTAGCTAACAGATTCCTCATCAATCAGTAAAGCTGTCTGCTCAGGAGGAAAGGACCAAGCCTTTACATTGTGCCCTACATCAGAGGCATATATGTAACATTAATTCAAACATCGTTTTGCATACTGGATTTACAAAGTGCATATTTTCCCCAATTTTATTATTTGTTTTCGTTGGTTTGTTTCTTTTTTTTTTTTTAATTTGTTCCCAATATAATTTTTGTATGGATATCTTCGTTTGATATTCAGCATTCTTGGCTGTGTTCAGAAATGTGTACTGTACTTCACATGCTTACCAATTTCCATTACCTTGTTAAAGAGATGTAGTGATTGTTAAGTTGTATGAAATCTTGTTATATTCACTGTCTTGAAATTTAGCCATCGCCTTCTCTTTGTTCATGTGAGCTTTATGGGATCTTCCTTATTGTGAATTTCTGTGATATGGTTCCACTACCAAATAGCCACAATTTTTGTCTCACGTTCTAATCTGTATAATTTTGCTCTTCCAGCTGAAAATGTATGTGCCTTAATTTTATATTTCATTTATTTAATTAATTAATTGCTTAATTTTGATACACAGAATTCAACCTGGTGAAAGGGGACTAATATGAATGTGCTTTTTTTTTTCTTTTTTTTAATGGTAAAATGACTGACCAGGGCTTTTTTAAATTGTATATTAGTGTTGTCTTTTGGTCAAACATCTGACAGTTTAGTCATCCAAACACTAAAGAAAAGATGTTTTATTTTTTGATTTTTAATTTGCTACGTAACTTTAAATCAAAATGGGTTAAAAATAGGAAAGAAAGAAACAAAACAGAGACCCGTTTGCGGAGACCTCTACTTTGTTACCTAATTTTTAATAATAGTCTACTATTGGGTATACGACATGATATGTTATACCAAATATCACAGCTCAATAAACATCCAATACTTGATCCAACATGTTGGTGTATGGTGATTTAATGTGTTGTTTTTCTTGGTGGTGTTATGAACAGTGTGAATCACGATGACGGCTCTATTGTTGGCTGATCGTTTTGTGTTTGTTGTACATGTAGTGATGAAGCTTATTCTCTGACAGACAGAAATATCACACCGCTCGAATAGCCACTTCATCACTCTGGGATTCATACTAAATTAAGAGAAACCTGCGTACGACACTGAATTAGTTTCTGTGCTGAACAAGATGAGCTTTAGTCATGTCTGGACTTGAAAATCTTCCTGTTCAGTGAACTGTTATGCATTAATCTTTTATTGTTTTTTATTCCATTCTTGTAATATATAATGTCTCTGCCATTTATAGTTCAGATCAGAGAAAGATGGGAGCCTTAAAATGTCTAAGACCAAGATGACATTTAACTACTTGAGTCAGGAGTGAGTTTGTGTGATATAATCCCAGTGAGCTAATTATGCATTACAATGAATCAAGCAGCTATGATGATTATAATCTAAAAACTCTTTTGTTTCTTTTATAAATCTAAAGAGCTGGATTAATATTGTCTATTCTTCATAAATGTAAAAGTAATAATTTTCCCTACTGCATCTATAAAACGCATTATTCCACATTTTTAGCTATATAATGTAGAAGACACATTTTTCTTACTAATTTGGTCTCACCTGTCATACGACAATCACCAGGGTGGGTGGAACTAACATATGCTTCCTCTGAGACATGTGAAGCCAGCCTACCGCAGCTTTTCCAGCTTCTGCTCATGCTGTGACCCAGAGCAGCTTAGTGCACTTAAAGATAGGCACTATCTGCCCTCTTCCACATAGATCACAGCCACCCATGATTGATTATCGGTGCTGTGATTGACACAGGAGTGATTAATGCCATTTCTCCCACCCAGAGAGCACAGCCAATTGGCTCTCAGCCAGATCTCCAAACTACAGTGTGACCTCTTTTCTGTTGCGCCACTCAAGAGCCGATAAATGCAGAGTTTAATGAAGGAAATACACTTGGAGGAAAATAATGACAGCCACACAGTTGTGCATCTTTAACGATCAGTGCATTTTTTTTTTTTCCATCACAGTACAAAAATAAATAAAAATAAGCAGAACCGAACTGAAAGAAAAAATCTATTACAGCAACAGCTTTTTTTTTGTACTTGAAACAGTTCAGTACCCTGCCCACCCACCAGTCAAGTACCAGGCCATGTTGTTTTCTCATCTTAAAAGCATTGCCTTACACTGTCCCCAGCCCCCATAGGAAAAAATACCTTACACACTCTTCTATACAAATGAACTCCGTCTCACGCACACATGCAGTCATTGAGAGAGCCTTTCTTTTTTTGTTGCTTTTTTTTGTTGTTGTTTTGAAACTGTTTCTTTTTTGTTCAACAAATAAATATGACAAGTTACCGAAATAAAATGATGTCATTTTCTCATTTCTTTCTTTTTTAGATTTAACAACTGACTAGCCAGTAAAGTAAGTGGAGGGGAAAATGGCACGTTGTTGTGATGGGTAGTAAGTGATGGCAAGCAGGCAGTGAAGGGAACTCCCCGGTATTAGTCCCCAAGATTTGAAAGCCCCTTCAGTTTTCCCCGAGTAGTATCTGGAGAAAAGTGCAAGTCCTTATGGCCTTAAGGTCCTTATTCGGCTGTAATATCTGATCAAGTCATTGCACATTAACGACCACCTCTCTCCTCTCGATTGTTGTATGCCCTCTGTGACACCCAGCAATGCAGCAGCAAGGGCACGTATTCATACAGATCCCCTTCCATCCATTCGTCTTCAGGTCTCAGTGGTTGAGCTCAGCCTTCAGCCATCATATCATGAGAAAATAGCCAACATGGAACAACATACTGTACAGAGCTAAATGACAATGTGCGCTTATATGATGAGTAGCACTTTTTTATGTCTGTAAAGTAATATACTACTGAAAGAAAGCATGCGTATTTGATCACTGCGGAGATGTATAGAAAGATCAACTTTGAGGTTTCAGTCTAATATCATGATGTAATTAAAGGTTCCAAAATTACAGTAAGGTTTTTCTGCCATAATAAATCCGACATGATCACCATGTCAGTTATCCATATTTAGAACTAATTCATGACATTATTTATTACTATTACATTATTCACACCGAACAGAATCTCACCCTTGATATACGCCTAAAGATCCACATCAGATGTTTTATTAAAGAAATCCTGCCTTAAGTCTGGATGAGTATCAAGAACACTCGCACCTTGACCATTTCCTTTATATTTGGCTTATGAGTGCATGAAGCAATCACTCTCCCAAGCCTTAATTCTCCATGGTGATGTTACATTACATAAAATGGCAGAACTAAACTGCCTGTAAATGATTATCTCTTCTACCTGTTGTTTTATTAAAAATGTGGAACATCTCAGCAGAGGAAGAATGGTCTCAGGTATTTATAGCTCAGGCTGAAACCAGCAGTGTCTCCTTGTTGCACTGATGAATACCCTTGGGGATACTCAGATTTTGTCATTGGTTATAAATGAAGCTCTTAGATGGAATATCCTTAGCTAAATCCTTCAAAATGCATCACCCACATTCTTAATTTCCACCAAAGGAAGCCAGGTTTACCATGAATCACCTATATCTAAATGCTACACATGAAAGTAGCCATTGTACTAGTCATTTATACAATACATTAATAAACTTTTAAATACAATGGATGTGCTAAGAGAATAAATAAACAACAATAAATTAAGACTGAATAGATATTCTTACTTAGAATTAATGAATCATTTCAAAGATTGCCCCCCTTTGGTGTATGTTTTAGACCTACATGATTTTCATCAAAGGTATGGCACTGGTTTTGCAAAATTTACAATTTTTTTTTTTGTCTATATGGATCCTTGCCCGAATAGACAGTGACACAATGTGACACAAAACAACAAAAGATACTTTGTACAATCATGGCTCACTGTAGCAAGCATAGCTAAATAAACTTACACTTTGTTGGGTTTTTTTTTTCTTTCTTTAAAAAAAAAAAAAAAAAAAAAAAAAAAAAGGCATTCCCTAATTGCAGATGCAGTTGATTTTAAAGATTCAAAGGAATTAAATAAATAAAACATTTTTACCCTCAAAACACCATACAAAATTGCATGGCACACATGCATTCGGTTACATTTCCAAGTAAAAAAAGAAACAAATAAATCAATGGATAGAGCCCAGAGTTGCACTGCAGAGCAGAACTTAATTCCATATTGATGAAAATAAAGTAGGCCTTTTACAGCATTGTGCCTAACACCTTCTGCCTTACATTGTCTTTGAAACCTCGTTGTGCAGTGCTGCCACAATGTCAAACTTTATCCATAAAATATATGTATCACTGGAGCGCCCATTCTCCTTATTGTCATCACAAGACATATTTATACGTACTGCTACTAAAGCCAAAGTGTTTTTTATTTAATGATCATCCAACAGCGTGACTGCAGTGTGGGTGTTTTGTCCTCCGCCTCGTAGCCACCGTCTCAGTCCTCACTGTCCGCCGCGAACCAGTCTACTAAGATAACATTACGCAAAAGGCAGTGCACATCTCCAGTAATCTGTGGCCAGTCAGGCTTCTACACATTCATACTTGTAAATTGATGTTCCTACTCCTAATGTTTGTTGTGTTTTTCTGTTTTTTTGATCATCTTGATGTCATTTCTGTGGCTGAGTTTAAATATTAATCATACAAGACTTCTTGGGTGCACCCAGGTCTGGCATATCTGTCCTGAACCTTCATCACATACAAACCTGGTGGAACTTTAAGATCAAATTGTTAGTACTCTTGTTAACATCTGAACATAGCAGTGATCATTCATACCTTGAAGAGGGTCAATTTGTATAGATTTAATATGCATTAAATGCATTCTCGTAATATAGAGACTGCTGTGTACTAGAACTTTTAGAATCCCATTAAAAAATGCCAGACTAGGGTGCGATCCCACTTTATACTCTTCAGCATCGCCTCACCGGTCTAGCCCAATGAGTAAACGGCTCCTCTCCTCTTCCTTCTGGCTCTCGTTCTTGAGGTCTGCAAACACCTGGGTGAAGTAGTGTGGGTCTGAGTTGATCTGCAGCATCTTGGCACTCATCAGGTTGATTATGGACAGACAACGGTCCCAGAAGGTCTCCTTTGAGCTTTCCACCAGGAATGGCTTAAGAGGATATGAGATTTCATTGCCCATGTAGGAGTAGGACAAGTAGAGACAGGTTAGAAGCACTGCCTGCAGCTCATGTTCTGTGGCTAATTCTGAAGAGACCACATCTCGACAGAGCATGTAAACAAAGACAACGTTAGCTGGGGTGATGAAACCTTGGTCCTGCCAGCCTTGCAGCAGCAGGGAACGGTCCACACTACGCAGCCATAACACTGGGTCAGTAGGGGAAAGGTGCTTGAGGCGGTAGCACCTCCGGCACAAGAATTCACCAAGGCAGCGCAGCAGTTCGCTGGTTGAGGCCTGAACGATCACCCTCTTGGGTGTACCAGGAGCCACACTAGAGTTGGACAAGGGCGCTTTCTTGACAGATGAGGCCACATTGTTAGAGCTTTTAGAGCCTTGGTTAGATGGACTTGGCTGCTCTTGGGTGAATGTAGAGAGGTTGGCACAGGACTGTGACTTCTTCAGATTCTCATTGTTCAGGTGGGTGACGTTGTTCTGGTATGTTGTATTGGGCTGCACCTTCTTAGACCCCTTTTTCTTGGTCGAAACAGCTACTATCCTCTTCCACGGTAACACATTGATGAGCGAGTGACGCTTCAAATTCTTGTCTTTGGCGTTCTTGCTGTTTTGAACCGCCGTATAGGGGCCCACTGTGGCCGGACCATCCTCAAACAGGGCAGCCTTCCGGTAGCTGGGAGAAAGCGACAGGACGGTTCCCATGATACCGAAGATGGATGTGCAGAGTCCACACAGCAAATGCACAAAATATGCCTGGTACTGAAGCTGAGGATCTTGCCTCGTTGCTTCCAAAATTGGAGACCCAGACACCAGGCTTAGTGTAAGGTCAGCATCAAAATATGAACTGGTGCTCAGCCTAGACAACAATGGTGTCTGGGTGGAGAATGACTGTAGGAGCTTTTTCCTTCTTCCAGGATTCTTTTACTCCACTTCCTGTTGAAAATTATGTTTAAAATTCATTAGATGTTCAAATATAGACTATACATTTTTATTAATTGATTTGGTTATGCTAGGTTGCATTTCTTAAATATTTCAAAGAATACCATTGTTGTTATTTAGTTCCTTTTTTTTTTTTTACCTTTTTTTTTTTTTTTTTTTACATGTGTAGCCATACCCATATACACACAACCATTTATAACTATTCATTTTCTTGATTTAAGGTAAGATGTGTGCACAACCACTTAACTCTTAAGCACAATGCAAGTATAAGTCATTACTGGGTTGTTTTTGTCTTTGCCAGTGATGGGCCTATATGTGTAACAGATACCAAAACAAAGATATCATGCTCAGAAAAAAAGCCATTATATAGTAAAATGGATAAAATAATTGCTGACTCAATACATACATATCTTTTTTAAAATTATATATTTATATTTTTGTCCAGCAAATTCTTTATCTTGGTATTTCTGCCGACATCTGCACCAAGAAGAAACCCCTGCACCTGAACCTTGTGACTGTAATGCAAATCTATCTCTATAAGTACTCGGTAAGCCTAAGAAATGTCCTCTGTCACACCATCAATTCCATAACCAATCATTGTTTTATTATTATTATTATTATTATTATTATTATTATTATTATTAAGACAAATCAATTGTCATAAAGTGTCAGATAAAATCTCATTGCCTTTTTGCAGTTGTTCACTGACAATTTACTATCAGAATGGAGCATCTCCTTTATCTGCCTTGTTGTAGCCTGTATTTCACATGTACCTATCATAATAATCAGAAAGAAGTTTCACTGCTTAATTCAAAGCCTAAACCGCCATTTTGCAAAAAATCCATGGCTGTAAAAATGAACATTTTTTATTAAAAATATAACAAAAACAAAACAGACTATATGTGTTACTTCTTATGGACAGCCGTTGACATTCCACAAAAATCCAAAGAATGTACAATATGTAAAATATTAATGTTAGGTGAATCGATTAGTTCTGCAGCAGAGATCGACTATATCTGCTCTCGGGAATACACAGCTCGGGATTGATCCTATTTTGGTAGATAACCCGTTGCATTACAAGATGCAACATTTTGTTAGTAATGTGATGTTTATGAGTAGCTGATGCACCGAGGAAAGGGCGATGCGGGATGTGATGCGGCTGTCCAAGGTTCTGAAAAAGTGCAGCGCTCATTAAATCCTCTGATGGGTGTAGGCCTGCGGATATTCCCTTTCCTCCTATATGTTTTTCTTCACATCTCATCACCCATATGTATTCAGTAATATCTCAACCAGACCATGTTTACAATGAAGGCAATGAAATCAAACAGAAGCGCATTTCAATAAATCGGGCTATCAATCTAATAGCTTATGATCTATCATTTTACAGTACATTCTCCATATGTCTGATGTTCATATCCTGCTATAGCTGTAATCCATAAGGATAGTCATTGTACTTACCGCACGATTTTGCCCACGACAATGTGAGAAAACAAGAGCTGCAGTAATGGCTGCTTCTGTATATCCTTTAATATGCTGCGCATCAAGGTAGCACTGGATCAACCATACCAAGCAATGCGTTTTAAAATAGCCTAATTAAATTTTTAAAAAGCACGAGTTACTTAATAAAAAAAAACGAATCCAAAAAGAAATTGGCGTTATCAAAAAATAAAAATAAAAAACAAGGAGAATCCGTCAGTCTTGCCAGAGGTGTGGGCATGCAGTCACTGATGTGCTCTGGTGCTTTAGCTGCTCTCTCCCTCTCCGTGTGTGTGTGTGCGTGTGTGTGTGTGTGTGTGTGTGTGTGTGTGTGTGTGTGTGTGTGTGTGTGTGCTTGCGTGCGCGCGTGCGCGTGTGTGTATCGGTCAGAGATGCTGAGATGGAGGGATGTAGCAGCGCTATTGGTCCGAGCTTCTCCTCAGCCTTGTGCTTTACAGCAGTGATGGAGCGCCTCTCTGCGCCCTGTCCCTGCTCCTGCTTTCACACAGCTCCACCCACACAGATCACTGAGGGCTTATCAACACCCTCTTGCATTCTCATCTGTTTCTAACGCCATGCCATCCGGGCTGTCATTTTACATTGGACAATTGGTTCCCTCACGCGGAAAAATCACATCTCATATACAGTATAGGTTTTTGACATGTGAGTAGGCATAATATGTGTTCATGTGAAAACCACGTGAAAGTGAATTTCAACATACGGTATGACCTGTAATTACACACATGAACTCAAGTAAACACGTGACAGAATGTGAATAAATGTGATAAACAAAACGGTGTATGTGTGAAAGCGAATGACTCCTACGGGGAAAAATTAGGGAGAAACTCATATATGAGTAAATATATGAATCGTAAAAAATCTGTGAAAATAAATAAGTCACCTGCAAAATCAAATGTGAAAATTAATAAATCATATGAAATCAGTCACATGTTAAAAAAAAAATGTTAATCATGCAATTATTCTCATGTGAAGTTCATGACCTCTCTGTAACGCAGGACTTAAAAACGTATTTCCGGGCCTGCTGTTAGTCCTGTTGCATTGCAGTGTAACATTGCTTGCTGTTGACATTGAATATGGCCGTTCACAATAAACTATTTAGAGTTAATATTACCTGAATGCTTATACTGTAAACCACCCTGATTCTAAAACAGGAGCCACATGGGTGGCACATGGTACCAGCTCCCACCCCGATACAACACCACACCAATCATCCCAACTTCAGCTCTGACCTTAAGTTATCATTTATGACACCGTGTAACCTACTTCATACAGACTTAATACTGTATGTTAAATAGTTTTATCACAATTTAAATAATCTTTGCTTTGTACATTCATCAAGGCTTCCTAAATGGGTCTAAGGGTGGCATGGTGGTGCAGTGGTTACCACTGTCACCTCACAGAAAGAAAGACAGTTCTGTGTTCAAATCTGCTGACGGACTGGCGCCTTTCTGTGTGAAATTTACATGTTCTCTCCATGCCTGTGTGGGTTTCCTCTGGGTGCTCTGGTTTCCTCCCAAAGACATACAGGTTAGGTTAAATGGTAACTATAAATTGTCCATAGGTATGAATGTGAGTGTCAATGGTTGTTCATCTCTGTATTAGTCCTGTGATAGATTGGCAACCTGCCCAGTGTATACCCCACCTCTCACCCAAAGTCAGCTGGAATTGGCTCCAGCTTCCCTGCAACCCTATATGGATAAGTGGTGTAGATGATGGATGGATTTTAAGGATTCTCCTATAGTGAAACACACTAAAGAACCATTAAGGGTTTCTCCAGAAGGACAAGTGAAAGGAAATTTACGTGTTCTACAGTCCGGCATCGGGGAGTAACGAAATACATGGAACGGTGTTACGATACAAAAAAGGAAATTCCGTTATAGTTACACAAAAAAAGCTGCAATCACTGATTACTGATACACTTAGTAATAATAATAATAATTTTAAAATGCATAAGGGCTGCAACAACCAATTAACAAACTCAATAAAAATCGGTAATAAAAAATAATTGTCAATCATTTCATTATTAATTGAGCTGCGTTATGATGCACACTTTGCGCACTATATCACTTCATAAAAACACTTCTGAGTGAAATGGTGGAGCAGAAACATCAGTAGGACTTTTTCTGTGTCATGAAACTTTTTACAGAGCACTACTCTGCTGGCCTCGTGGCATAACTTGTATTTTAATGTGAATAATATTATCAATAGTTTGTGGGAATGTGAGTAGAAGCGTGATGTTCCTGCTTGAATTGTCCAGCTTTATGTTTTGTTAGATATCAAGTAGTGAAGCTATTTGTTTCAATAAGCTTAAAAAAGTAAAAAGTTCAACTAACCTATTTTTCTGGCCCAGTACTGCTGATAAATGACTGTATATTCTTAGCATTCACAGTATACTGTATTGTGTGTCAAGTCTCCAAACTGCTTTGGAGCCAATCACAAAAAGAGTCGATTCACTAATTTTGGGCATTGAAAGCTAAGAATCAACTGCAAATCTTTGGAGTCGAGTCCACAAACAGAAAATGATTCACCTCACGAGCGTACACAGCAAGCAAAGTGAACTTCACATTGGAGAAAGAAACTGGCAGGTGATATTAATTTTATCTTTATTTTGAATTTGTCTGTTCAACATTTGAACAAATCATGGCTTGAAATACAAAGACACAGCTTCAAAAAAAGTGTGGTAAGTGATTAGAAAAGTGATAAACAGTAAAGGATATACATGATCCTGTCACTTTGAGTTAGTCTCATTGAGTGTCTTGTTTGGTTGACATGAGCACTTGATAATATTCTCATGCTGTGACAGATTCTCTGATAAATGTCACTAATGTGGTAAATAATGAACTGCTCTTTAATTAAGACTAGTTAAGAAAAGGTCCATAGTAGCACTGATTACAATGCTGCAAATAAATATTTTAAATAAATAGATTTTGTATATAATATATTAAAAAATAAAACTAATTGAATAATCAAGGAAAAATAATCGACAGATTTGTTTATCAAAATAATCAGTTGTTACAGCCCTAAAGAAGAAGCTAATCTTACAGTTGCCAATTCGTTATCATGGCCTCTGGTGAAAAAATGTGTTCACTGGGTGGAAATTTTGCCATTATTTTGTCTTTAAATCAGAAAATAACATTTTTGTACAGTGCAAGTTCCGCCTTTCAGCTGAGAAAATACTGTCATCAGCCACATATTTACATTACTTTAATTTTGTAGTAATTAGATTGTTATTGACAACATTCTTAGTGAGTTAGTAGTAATTGGAATTGGAATACATTTTTAAAGTAACCCTCCCACCCCGTCTACATTTAATAACGTTTCCCAAAGACTGATAGTAGAATATTAAATCCCTTCATGTTGTACAAGTAAATGCATTAGATATTCTGCAAAAGATGATTAGTCCTACATCCATGGTGCATCCATGTGAGTTCACCTCCAGTGAGCCATAAAGCAAAGTCAGTGGACCCTTGATTTTTTGTTTTGGAAATTAGAAATCACCACTATCGACATTATTAAATTGATTGAACTTCACTTCTTTATATGTCACATACAGAGAGTTATAATACAGTGTATAATACTTGCAGTGAAATTCATAACTGCAAGTTCCCCAAAAATGCAAACATTACAAAAATCAGACACACGAGGGACATAAGACATGTACAACACATAACACACGTAAGACATAAAGTTCAAAGAGTGCAGGAAAAATAATAATAAATATCATTGTACAGAATGCATATTGCAATATGGAGGTGCATCTGATACATGCTATTGAGTTATTGTAATCATTAACCTGTTTAATTGGTCATTTGGGTTTAATCTAAACCTGAATAACAAAAAAGTAGGTCTACAAATGATGCCAACTTAAACCTAATGACGATTTTACAAAATGTCTTTTGTGAGTGCAAAATTCTGGAGTAGAAAATATTGTACACATTTCAATGGTGTGCCTAATATTTGAATAGTTGGACTTATGTTCATATAATAAATAATAAATTCCATTTGTGATCTCCTGCTAAACATAATTAGTTGGTACCACTGTGTGCTCCTTATTTGTGAAAACCTGGACACACCGCTGAATTTTAAACTCTTGTATTTCGACCATCGTAATGCTCAGAGGTTGGAATAAAAGGCCTTCTAACGTGTCAAATAAAGCTGCATGACTTGTATTCTGATGTTTAGATTATTATCCGGCACTACGAGGAGCAGAGCCGATAGGAAACCACGCGGAACTACAAGCTCCAGAATGCTCTCGCTCGTGACTACATATTTGTGGTTCTTTTCGCAAGGGCTTGTGGGTAGCTAGGTTTTGAATAGGGAAGATGGCAGCCGCGGCAGTGGTTGAGTTTCAGAGAGCTCAGTCTCTTATTAGTACGGATCGAAACGCTTCTATCGATATTTTGCATTCAATAGGTAAGCCGCTTCTGGTGGATTTTTAATATTTCAGTGTTTTCATTTACACCTATACTGGCGATTGTGAGGCAGTCTTTCCCCAGGCGTGAGCCGGCTGCCGCGGTGCTGACTCACTGCACTGTGTAGCCGCTATAATCATGCTAACTGGCTAGCCTGGTGTAGCGCTTCACCATTAGCTTAGCGCGCTATGCTAACCAGCCAGCGCACTGGTCAAGGCCGCGATGACAGATGATATTTGGCTAACGATGTGTATTGTGAAAGCAAAAGCGCAAACGTTACCTGTTTAATTACGTATTTATAAATGCTTTTATTTCTAGCATTTTGGTTATTTTCATGACTGGCTGGGTGTCCAAGTGAAATCACACGAGCTAGTTATTCAACTTCTAGTCCACCGGGGTTTAGAGAAAGAGAGGATGTTCTCACATTCGGATTTCGCTAGCTAGCTGGTTAGCTCCCTAGCTACCATTTTAGATTTGCGCTAGAGAGGCTTTATAGTAGCGGTTAATGTTAACGCTGCTCACAGATAGAGCGTTAGTCAGCGGTTTAGCTCAGGTTGGGCTTTAACGTTAATTAGTAAGATAGCTCTGTAACGTTGGCTTTACATGTACACAGGTTTGTTGCCTGCCTCTAATCTTTAGTTTATCCTAATAGTTTGTCATGGTCATGTCAGTACATGGACTTTAACGTGTCTCTTAAAAAAAGCCATTCTAGTTATTCCCTCTAAACCATATTAAGACGCTAAAGTTAACGTTAGCTAGCTAATGCTAATGTCACTGAATGAATTAGCTGACTGTATAGTTAACTAACGTTCACAGGCTAGAGGATCGCTCGTTTTAGACGGTTTCTCGTCAATCACTTGTGAGCTAAACTAGTTGCGGTTTCAAACTTGTCCAAATTCAATAGTCACAACTCGCTAGTTTGGGTGAAATTTCAATAAAAAAAAAAAAAATCCAATAGTTAATGTTTCTGTTCCTGAGCCTAAACACTAGTCTTATTTGTACTCTTTTCTGTTTTAGTATTTCTCACTACTAAAGTTCTCAGTGTGCTCAAAGTTGTGTGCAGACAGGTTGCTCTTGTTTACTTGATGTGCTTGTGTCATTTTCTCAGTTGTGTATACAATGTTAAGCACCTAATCTCTGCATGATGTTTCCTCAGTCAGGCGAGATGTTCAGCAGGATGATGAAGAGGCGGTGCGTGTTAAAGAACAGAGCATCCTGGAGCTTGGTACTCTACTGGCTAAGACCGGACAAGCTGCAGGTAAGATTCTTCATCTGTAGTCAGCATATGTAAACACTCTCAACTGTGTTCGAACATCCCTGGGCACCAGTCTCATTTTAGTAGTTTTCATTATGTCCTAGTATTAGGGATGCACCTTTCCACTTTCAGTGCAATAACAGTGTCGAATCACTGTGTACTGGCCGATACTGACACCATCACTGTAATTAAGCTGACGCTCTACGAGCTTCTGATGCCATGTTTAAGACAGGTTGTGTCATGATCTTTGTTGTCAGTTGATGTGTTTACTCCGTAAAATACTTTAGTGGGTCTGAACAAATTCTGCTCCAGCGCCTTGGATCACAATCTCCATAGCATTATGACCCCTTGTTTGACCATCACTTTAATGTTTTGAACACTTTGTCCTTCCAGAGCTTGGAGGGCTCCTGAAGTTTGTCAGACCTTTCCTGATCTCCATAAGCAAGGCAAAGGCGGCACGACTGGTGCGCTCTCTGTTGGATCTTTTCCTGGATATGGAGGCAGCAACAGGACAGGAGGTTGAGCTGTGTCTGGAGTGCATTGAGTGGGCCAAAGCTGAGAAGAGGACATTCCTTCGACAGGCTCTTGAGGTAACCATTTGCAATATACGCTTTGCCATTCAGAGAGCCTGCATGGACGAGTATTGTTGTGAGAAAATGAGAGTCGAGTGTGATGTATCACTTTTGTCCAATAGGCCCGTTTGATCTCGCTTTATTTTGACACTAAGAGGTACCAGGAGGCTTTGCAGCTGGGTGAGTTATTTTACAGAAGATTCATTTCTTTCCCCTCCATGCATGATTGGAGCATTGATTTTGTAGCATTTGCACTTGGGCGAGCATTATATATTACCTCTCTTCCTTTATGAATCAAGTTTCTTCGTAAACCTTAGCTGTGAGTAATGGAACTGGTGCAGTGTAAAGAATTAATAAATATAATGTTCTTTGCCAAATTGGTGTGTCAAGAATTAAGTGGCTGAGAATCCATTTTTATTAGATGCAAGGATTTGTTGGATAATCTGTTGAATTGTTTTTCAGGCTCTCAGTTACTCCAGGAGCTGAAGAAGATGGATGACAAAGCTTTACTTGTGGAAGTCCAGCTGCTTGAGAGTAAAACCTATCATGCACTCAGTAACCTGCCCAAGGCCAGAGCTGCCCTTACCTCCGCGAGGACCACAGCCAATGCCATCTACTGTCCACCCAAACTTCAGGCAGCTTTGGACATGCAATCAGGCAAGTCTTACATACGCCCTGCTCAGACATTCAACTTCACAGTGCCACGGTTGAACATTGTAAATACTGAGATATAGAAATTGCATTCATACTACCGTCCAGTTGTAATTCATTTAGGTCTCTATAGGCTTGCACTGTAATGGCTGAAATGATAATTTGAAATATTTTGATCAATCTTGAAACAAATTCTATTTAAGCAACTGAATAGCTTTATGTTGTTCGTTTATGTTAAATCCAGAAAACATGGCTGTCATTCTCATTGCAATACTTGTTTCACTTCATATATAATTTTTTCAATCAAACTAATAACACTTCTTTTTCTCATCAACGTTATGGAAGGTTAATATAAACATCATAAATGCATAATAAACCAAATGAGCAGTTGTAGTAATAAATGCATAAATATGCCACTACTGTATGTAAAGAAATCTGTTCTGACAAGCTTTAATAACACACGTAGGATTTGTCAGTTAGCTAATTTTAGCTCAACTCACCAATATTGCTGTCAGCTACATTCGAGTAATCTAATAGTGCTATGCTTAATAACAGATGGTAAGAATTCTGTATTAACATGAGGTATATGTATGTTCTGTAGGCATTATCCATGCTGCAGAAGAGAAGGATTGGAAGACGGCATATTCTTACTTCTTTGAGGCTTTTGAAGGCTATGATTCCATTGACAGCCCCAGGGCCATCACTGCGCTTAAATACATGCTTCTCTGCAAAATCATGCTCAACTTGTAAGTAAAAGAGCAGCTTTTCAACACACAGGTCGAACTTGTGTGTTTTGTCCTTTCTTAAGTAATGTGTTTTATTCTGTAAGGTTCCATTCGATAACCCTAGATTATTTGCAGGTACTTATGTAAATAATGGCCATTTCAGCAGTGAAATAAAAAACGGCCTATTGATGACCACAAAAACGTCTATTAGTTGAAACAGCTGAAAAATTGTTATCATAAGACATTTCCATACACACACTCCTGATTTCAGCGGTGCCTCACTCAACATGCACAATAACACGTGACCGTGACAAGTGACCATTCGTTTGTAATGTACAAGCAAAACTTTTTTTTTTTTTTTTTTTCTGCGCAAATGATGTATGGTGCTGTACAGGGGCAAATCCAATTACCGCAAATGATTCCTTTGACCAAGCCAGTAGCTAGTGTGGTCTGATTTGTTTCTTCAGTTTCTAATTTACTCTGTGACGCTCCGAAATGGAAGAAAAAGTATCCTGTCGTATACAGGCTCTCATCAAATGTGTATGGAAGCATTACAAAGAAAAGTAGAGCTTGGAAGGAAGTAGCAGAGCTCATTTGCTGTATCTGGTGAGTGACTTTAGCAAGTACAGTTCACTTGCTTTGCTACTCTGCCTATGAAGGCTAACACGTAAATCAAACAACCGATTTCCACACTGTTTAGCGAAGTTTTTTAAATTGTGTTTTGAGCTCACTACTCCCATTTCTCATTAAGAAAAACCCCCTGTTGAACAGTGCATGCCCTTAAGTGATACCAGGACTGTCGCTACACATCCATAAGAGACGAGCCACAATTGCGATTAAGGATTTTTCCCTATCCCGTCAGAGCTTGGTGTCATACTGTTAGTGGACAAGCTGAGGTCAGAACACACTCTTGAAAATCTCACTTTGTTCTCAGGCCAGAGGAAGTCCAAGCCTTGATCAGTGGCAAACTGGCCTTGCGTTATGCCGGGAGACAAGTAAGCCCTGTTTCATGTCCCTAATCCAGTGATCTGTTTGAGAATTGTTTTCCTGTATGTGTACAAACCGTACCTCTCTCTTTCTCTGCCTTGTCTATAACAGACAGATGCATTAAAGTGTGTAGCGCAAGCCAGCAAGAACAGATCGTTAGCAGACTTTGAAAAGGTGAGATTTGCTGATGCTTACATAGGCAAATAGGCAAGTTTTCATCTTTGGCTTCTTGCTTAAGCTTGGTTCTTGTGCATGTCCACACATGAAGGCGCTGACTGAGTACACAAAAGAGCTGAGAGATGATCCCATCATCAACACACACCTGGCCAAACTCTATGACAACCTGCTGGAGCAGAACCTTATCCGGGTCATTGAGCCCTTCTCCAGAGTACAGGTACTGCACACATCCTAAACAATAACTAAACACACAATATACACACTTTTAACAGTCATGTTAATGAAAGGAGTTCTGCAGCGTTGTTGTTGTTGTTGTTTGTGCTGATGATGTAATTTAAACAAAACAACTCTGAGATGCTGTTTTTATTGGCTTCTGCTTCGGATGAACAACTTTTGTTTTATTTACTAGATAACACACATATCAGATCTCATCAAACTCTCCAAGGTAAGTTACTTGTGTGACTTCGGCCATGTGGAATTTGTTCTTCTCAGTTTTTTTTTTTTTTTTCCTTTTTTGAATTCACAGTAGAATTCACATTGATATGACTTTTTTTTCTGAGCATTCGCAAAACACACATGCTTATTAGTGATCTGATGTGAAATCGGAACCTGCTAATAAATGAAGCCGACATGTAACCAAGCCTTCTGCTCTTGTAAACCTGTGATTTTAATGAATTGTTTTGTTTTACAGGGTGATGTTGAGAGAAAGCTGTCGCAAATGATCCTGGACAAGAAGTTTCATGGTAAGTCATTCAAGTTCATTCTAACTGGGGGAATTAAGAAAGGATTGAGTTGTTAGTTATTTCTGACACATATATACGATATGGCCAAAAGTTTGTGGACACCTGGCTATGTTAGCTTCCCCAAACTGTTTTCACAAAGTTGAAGCACACGTTGTATTTGTATGTTGGAGCATTAAGATTTCCCTTCCTTGCAACTGAAGGGCCCAAACGTGTTCTAGCATGACAAAGCAAGCTCCAATAATGACATGACCTCGACATCGCTGAACATCTTTAGGATTAATTGGAAAGCGAATTGTACCACAGGCCTGATCATTCAACATCAGTGTCTGACCTCACTAATGCTCTTGTAGGCTGAGTGTGGCAGATCCCCACAGCTAGACTCAAATCTAGTGGAAAGCCTTCCCAGAAGAGTGGCCGTATTATAACAGCAAAGGGGGACTAAATCTGGTAAAGGGGGAATGAACAAGCCCATATGAGTTTGTGTCCACAAACGTGTAGCCATACAGTGCAGGTCAGTGCCACCCTCTAACTGTGTCTCCCCCCCCCCCCTCTCTTTCTCTCTGTCTGTCTGTGTGGTAGGCATCCTTGACCAAGGTGAGGGAGTTCTGATCATATTTGAGGAGCCTCCTGTTGATAAGACCTATGAGGCAGCCCTCGAAACCATCCAGAATATGAGCAAAGTTGTGGACTCACTGTACAACAAAGCTAAGAAGTTGACATAGGTATGTAGTAATGTCCACTTCCTTTTTTGCATCCGTCGATTATATATATAAAGCTCTGAGCAATAAATATTTAACGTGTTCATGACTGTGTCGGGTGTGAGGCTTTTTTTCTCTTTTGACCTGTAGTTTGATTTGGTAATAATTTTTTTTTCTGTCTCTCTTGCAGAACAAACACAAAAGGATGCTGCTCTGCAGAGTGGATGTGTGTGAGTGTATGTCTGCATGTGTGTGTGGCCAACATGTGGAACCTTTTTTTGTCAAGGCGAGAAGGGACAATGTAGAGTAAGAATCACAAATTTCAACGGGATTCACTTGTTCCAACTGAGATTTTAACTCCTCTTTCAATGGACAATTTCATCCTTCTCTTCTTAATTTTGATGGTTTTTTCCTCCCCGATGTATCTCTCATCGGCCAACATGGCCATCAGGGAATATTGTACAACTACAATAAAGTCTCATAAAGTCACCGTATAGCATTGTATAACTCTTCTACGGTTTAAGTTACAGCCTCTTAAGGTGCAATACTGACCTCACTGTGGGGAAAAGGGGGAACTGTGGGTAACTGTGGCTGTCTCCATTAGTCCTCATGGGAACATATATTATCCTGCGTGCAGGAAGATACCATTAGGAAGTGACATAACCAGGCATTTATTACATTTGCATGGTTAGGGCCTTAGATAGTTCTGTAGCAAGCACAGTTGCCAGCAGTCAGACCAGTCACAGCCATTTTGTTCAGATTATGTATTATACAGTTTTAACATTTGCTCTGGCAGTATACTTTTCATTATACACACTGTCTTTAAATCTATAAACATGTTTGCTGTATTAAGCACCCTAGAGTTGTCTTGTTATGAAAATAGCATTACAAATGCTAACGTTTGACTGCAGTAGAAATAAATTTCTTTTTATTCCACTGAACTATAAAAGTTCCACTATAAAAGTTCCTTCTAAAACACACAATGTAATTTCACCAGGATTCGAATGCTATTTTTCTGAGATTATTTTTTCCCATATGTTAAAACACAGATCTCCTTTGAGTTATGCTTTGTGTTGCAGGAGCGACATGGGCCTGACAATTCTTCATTTTACAGATTTTTTTTTTTTTTTTTTTTTTTCCAGGTTACGATTACTTGCATGTCTTTGTGATTTATTTGGATATTTTATACTTTGGGAGGTTAATGCTTGCTTTTGTACCTAAAATGGTAAGGTGTGACTGAATACTTGTAGATATCCTGGAATGCAAATCGCCAAAAAAAAAAAGTTTCACTTCGGAGGTGGTGTTAGGAATTGATTTGCTCACTTTGCTCACTCTCTACTGGGATGTGCATTTTAATTATTTCATTTTTTGTAAAGAAAAACATGACTACTAAACATGTGGTTACTGATGAATATACCAATTAACATTTTATCTTTGTGTGGAGGGCTTTATTTTTCCTGTGTGCTAAAAAGTATAAGCATAAATACAGGCCTTTGGCATGACAATGTTGGACAGCAGAAATTCAAATGCGGTGAGGAAATCTGACCTGAAGTAAACAGCATCTATATCATGCTGCCTAAACTAGATTATCTTGCCTTATTTTGCTTTATTCTTCTCAAAAGCCAAGAAGGAACTAAGACCATACAATCCTGTATGCACTTGTAATAAACATGAACAGAGGAGGATCAGATCAGAATGGAGAGATTTTGCATTATTTTTTGCCAACAGTTTGGCTTCTCTGTCCTCCTTTGGTTTTCTAGCTCTTGTATGTAATCAGATCACCTCTATTTGAGTTTTACCAACACAAACACTTGTTTCACAATTAAATCAGTATCAAATGTGCAAGTGGTTCTTTTTGACCTACAATCACTCGGTATATCTAGGGTTTAGATGAACTCAGATCAATCATTTCTGGTCATAAATATGTGAACTGAACAGAAAATCACACACGCACCGGCTACACATGTCCATTTCTAAAACAGCATTTGATTAATTATAGTATTTTTTTATGTAGTAGTTGACCTCGCTCTAATGTGTACCTGAAGGCTGCATAAATTGTGCTGGTGTGTGGGTTGATGCTTTATTTAGCTTGTGAATGTATCCGTTCCCTCATTAGACACAGTCGAGTTTGAGTACAGAGTGGTCATTGCTAGTGTGTATAATAGTCCAGAAGAGGAGATGGATGAAACTTAGTTTCTTCCAAGTCACAATTGAAATTTCCGGGATGGGGAAAATCCAGTCTCTGAATGCCTTGCGTACAAATGAAAATTAATGACCGTCTATTGAGCGAAGCCATAACATCAGCAGTTGTGAAAAATGAATGTATATAACATATGTTTCAGATAAATGCTCCAAATATGCACACACCATCCAAACCACTTCTCTATTCTTTCCTCATACACACGATTTGAAGCTTATTAAATGCAAAGTTCACACTTGATTTGGTCAATTCTCATCATAGACATGGCAAAGATTTATTTTCAAAGTGGTTCTACTCTTGATTTTACTAGATATCAGACAACACATTAGTTCTGTTAAAATTGTTAACTTTTTTGGACAAACCTGTTAGATAGAAAACACTCCAAGGTGTGCTGTTAGAAGAAGCCTTCATGTGTCACATATACATAACAGCAAAATGGTTTTCTTCACATGTGCCTGCTTGTTAGGAAGCTGTAGTCAGAGCACAGGGCCAGCCATGTTACAGGGCCCCTGCAGCAGAGAGGGTTTAGGGATTTCCTCATGGGTCTAACAGGCAACTGGGCAGTGCTGGGTGCAACCGCTGCTTTAGCAAAAATAACCCCCGTGGGTGGAGTAATGTGGCCTACTACCTCACTGAATTAGATACATTTGTCAACACACTGTCCTGAAGTGTTTTATTCGTCTTCTACTACAACAACAGTTTGTCAATGATGATAATATATTTCATTTATTAGAAAAGGCACTGTATCTATGACATCCAAGAAACAAGTTAGTTCTAGTTGTCACATATCTAACAGCATCTATAGCCAGTCATGTTCTCTCTTTTTTCTGTCTCTTGAAGGCAATAAAACAAAAAAAGCAACCTAACTTACTTAAGCGCAAAACAAGTCCTCTTTATGGCTTTAACATATAAATTACTGACACTAGTTTCCTTCCGTAGAAGGGATTTCCTTCCAGAAAGCTTCCCCGTATAAATTTTCTCCAGTATATCAGTAGGCTTAGATGAATTTACAAGCCCCGTGAATGATCTGTTACTGTAGAAATGATAACATACAAATTCTCAGTTATAACGCTGCATTTATAGATGGTCTAATGTACGGTGGCTGAGAAGATCAAAACAAATTTACATTCTAGAAAACAAATGTACAGCATGTCAAACAATTTCAGCAGATGTGAAACAAATTTACAAAAACAAATCAACAACCTGTAGAACACTTTTTACCAGTTCCAAAAAAGATTTCAGTAATGTGACAAAATATTGATTTTAAAAATGATTTTATTGCTTCTGCTCATGACGTCACCCTAGCACTAGCCCATGGAACGACGTAACTGACCAATCAAAGTCGAGTATTCAAATGAGCCGTGTAGTAATTAGTTCGGTATATTTATAAATTTATAAAAGCAAAAATCAATCTACAACCTGTAGAACACTTTTACAAGTCCCAAAACAAATATACAAATTACAAAAAATCCCGGAAAGGGTAGGTACAATACACAGGTATGGCTTGTTGCTGACTGCTTGTGTTTCCGAGAGGAGAGTGAATGGAGTTTGTGATATAACGATGAGCTTTAAAACTTAAATAATGTGATTGTTGTGTACATGATGTAAGCTTCTTGACATCTTGTTATAATTACTCTCTGAAATCTTTTAATAAAGCTCGATTAAACCAGAGAGTTTCTATAGGCGAGAGCTTCCACTCTCAGAGCTTCCGGTTTAATAAGCGGCGCTCGTGAGGTAGTCTTCAATGAATAGGAGTGAATGGAGCTAAACTGTTAAAATAATAATTTACACCTACTTCTAGACAAAAAAATGCCCACATTGTATTTTTGATAATATAGTATCGATTATATATTAAAATTGAAATGAAGTAATCCCAATGATCTTTGGTGTTTCTTGTTTTCTTGTTTGGTGTTTGATGTCTCTTGAAGGGAAGATGACTAGCATAGCAATAGACATAGCTTAGCAGAATGCTAGCGGTTTGTGGTAAAAAAAATTGCCTTATTATACTAACTTGCGTACAAGATAGCTGATTATATAGCTGAAAATAAAATTATAATTTTTTTTCATTTTTCTTACAGGGAAGATTTTGCCCTTAAACCACTAGCATTCTGCTAAGCGCATAGCAGGCGGTTTATGGCCAAATCACCTTCCCTGTAAGAAAGGTCATTAGAGGGTTTTTTTTTTTTTTCATTTCAGTTCCAATATATAATTGATATTCTATTTCTAAAAACTAAAATACAAACTCCAGGTGAAACTCCACATAGCATATTTTATAGACTATATTATGGTCAGAAAATCAGGACTGTTTGAATACTTTCCGGAAGTGGCCGAGTTGAGTCGAGGCTTTTACTTTCATGCCTGGTGCAGGTTGTGGATCCCTGCAGGAGCAGTAAACGGCTAATCCGCAAGGGGGCAGCAAAGTAAAGGCGGCAGCGGGAGGGGGATTTGAAATGGCTACTGACATATCTCAAAACTTATGGGATTTCTATATAGCCAAAAAGGGAAAAAAAAGTGATTGGATAACCACTCCATGGAGTTGGAGTCTGAAACTAAATTTTTTCTGGCTTACTTTCTGACTTCTTACTTCAGTTTGTAAGTTTCAGTTGTATAATAAAAAATGGTCTGACATGCTGTATCATGTGAGAGAATAAACGTTTAACAAAACTGCACTTGAGCTTCACCTGCTCTCAGTTTATTTGGCATTACAACACCAGCAGATTATTAATTGTACAGATTTAGCAGGGAGGGTCAGACTGCTGGCTAAAGTGTATTGTGAGAGGAAAACAGTGTCATTACTTCTGAACACCAAGGTTTCAGCTGAAGGTGTATTTATATCTACAATGTATTTATGTGTGAAACCAGAGAGAAATACTTACTATGTTATACAAAAAGACACATGAGACATGAGTGTTGGAAAAAAAAGAGATAATTCATTGATTATTTATAAGTTAAAAACATGCAATATCTGGCTACTCTAAATTGCCCATAGGTGTGAATGCGAGCGTGTGTGGTTGTTTGTCTGTGTTGGCCCTGTGGTGGA
>JAQQZR010000006.1:8912829-8936344 GCA_030068235.1 Notoglanidium macrostoma | reverse complement strand
CGCCCCAAGATGCTGGGATTGGCTCCAGCTTCCCCGCGACCCAGACGGATAAAGCGGTATAGATAATGGATGGATGTGAACATTAACTGAAGCTTTTCACCTGTCTCTGCAGGAGTTTATGCACTGAGCTGCTGCCATGTGATTAGATATGCAGAAACGTGCAGGTGTTCCTAATAAAGTGGACAGTGAGTGTATAATTCTTGTGAGACGTTAGCGGTATCATGCTGACATTTACACAATGTTCACAATGGTGTTTAGTAGAAAAATATCACTTCAAACATGAAAGATAATGGTCAGGTTTCTCTGTTAGCTCCTAAAATCAAAAAAGATTTTTTTTTACCGCTTAGCATTTTCCAGTAACATGCAGTGTCATAGGGTTAGTGACGATTACTCCAGTGACAGTTTATGACGCAGAACTCTGCGCTGAGTTACGGCAGAGACTTGGCTCAGCCAGTGATCTATTAGAGATGTATGAGATGACAAGCACGAGGGTGTTAATGGCAGCTGAAATTTGAAGCTTTGGAAGCTGATCTGTTTGAACTGAGAGTACAGATGAGGAGAAGAGAGAAGTGGGCAGACTACTAAAGCGCTGCTGCATCATTTTCTTTAAGTTCTACCTGTCATCAGTAGGTGTTCAAACAGCATCATGGGTAATCTCGGAAACAGTTGACAAAAGTTAATAGAAAATAGACCAGCATATAGACGAAAGATACCATATTCATTATAAAGCTTTGTATGCAAGATGTTCATGGCCCACTTTACTTTAAATGCCTTGTAGCCGGCTGTTTGACAGTATGTGTTCATCAAAATACCTGGTATATTAATCATAACATTTTAAAAAAACAAAACAGAAAAAGCCAGCATTCCTGAAAATATAGCATAAGAGGTAAAGTGAGTGATACTGTGATTAGATGCGAGTAAATGCAGGTCTGAAGCCTGAAGCACTTTATAAACGAAATGTGCTTTTATTTCCATTTCCAGTGTGCGCACTGCATCTTGCTGTTTTACTCTCGAGATCAAATGAACAGAGCAATCCTGCTTGGCAAGCCTGAAGTGGAAATTAGCCAGTTTGGATTTGATTTTTATTACCGATTAAATCTGAGTAAAAGCACAGATGTGTGCCTTCCCCTTCACTTTACAGTAAAACACACCTAAATACCTGCCTGTTGAAGAGTACTCTTAATCCTGAAGAACTTCTAGTAATTGCTTCTAATTTCCTGATTTCTGTTAGTTTCTTGACACTTAAGATGTAAAAATGTTATGATATGTCATGGCTTAATACGCACCGACCCACATCTGCTAATAGTCATCATTCCACTGATTAGTTCGGTTCTCTGACCAGCCCCGCAAATTTGATTAGAATAGCCGGATTGTGTTTTCTGCCGTAATTGAGTGATGCCATGTCGAGGAGAGAGGGCAGATATCGAGGCACGCAATCAGGATCAGCGCTTGAAGAGCAGGAAAGGAGAGAGAAGGAGTTTACTGGCAGTACAGTAAAGCGGAATAGATAATGGATGGATGGATGGATTAGGCCTATAGGGGTGAGAGGATGGAAAGTAAAAAAACATTTTGTAAGCTGTTTTCTTCTGACTACAGATACAGTTCTAGGAAAATAGAAATCTTATTTATTTATGTATTTAATTGCTAATTCCATCAGAAAAGCAGTGCGGATTTTGAGTTGTATTTTAAAGAAATCCCTACTTGAGGTTGTGTTACTTATGTATAGTTTTAACAGATTAAACATCTTAAAACTGTACCTTCCTATAAGGAGATGTTCAGGATTGGCTAACAGGTCAGGGTGATTCTGCAACTTCATATATGCCTGGTCTTATTATTGTTACGTCAGTCTTGATAGATTCCTGGCAAATGAACGGAGCACAGATGTCTGGGACAGACTTGCTTACTAGGCAGCGATTCAAAATAATCTAGTCTTGTTTACGTTGATCCACATTATAAATCCAGGATTATTTCATGTTGTAAGCAATTAAATTCAGCAAACTCAGTAATCCACGTATGAAGGACAACTTCCAGGTTTTTAATACAGGGAATGGAACAATGAGGGGAAGAGCACATGGTGACACCATATAAATTTATATAGGCGAATTTGCAAAATAAATGGTCACATCATAAGATTGCAGCTACATCAGCTGTATAGCTGCTCAGGAATTTGGTCAACATGAACATGATTCATTCAGTTTAAGTAAAGGACTTGGTGTTAGCAGTTTCTTAGCGTTAAAACGAAATCTGTTGGAATGGAAGTGCAAGAGTTTAGTGATGATCCCGGACTTCTCAAGCTATATATTCAGTGCTTCTTTAATAAACGTGTCGCATCTCTGACTGATGTTAAGGTTGTGCTTGTACAGCTCACGCCTTTGGTTCTTATTTCAGGTCTTGTCCTGTTGCACAGAGCAGTTTTTTGCCAAAGCCTGTTGTGGAAGAACTTGGCAGTACATTATGATTGCGTGTGAATGAGATCGGAGTGAACGGTGCAGCAGAACCGTGGTGCATGTACTGTTGCCATCTCCCAGCTCCAGGGATCTTGCTTTGATCCTGAGCATGGGTTACTGTGTGTGTGGAGTTTCATATGTTCTCCTCATGACCTTGTGGGTTTCCTCTCATCCCCCAAAAGCATGCTGGTAGGTGGATTGGCAACTATAAATTTGCCCGTAGGTGTAAATGTGAATGAGTTTGAATGCAAGTGTTCCCATGGCGACCCTGACAAGGGTAACTGTCACTGATGAATGAATGAATGAATGAATGAATGAATGAATGAACAAGCAACTGTAGTTAAGGTCACAGTATAGTATGTGTAATTGCTAGGGATGGTAAGATTCACTGATTCACTGAAAAAAGTATGCATCAGATATGAAATAAGGACGCGTTGTTTCTAACATCTTTGCATCTGTAAAATTTGATTTATTAATTTATATTTATTAGTACAGACTCTATGCCTTTATTATTTAGTAATGTAATTTAATGCAATCATTTTTGACCGATAATTTTATGTTTAGACGGATTCCTCCTCTTTAAACTGTTTCTCAGGTGTGACATACACATGACATGGACATGTGTCCCGGCTCGCTCACCATGACTCCAACGGGATTTCAAAAGCATTGCACCATATCGCCTTGAATTGCATTGTGTTGAATCAGATCATGTTGAATGGCACTGCATTGCATTAGGGGTGAATCATATTGTATCACATGACTAGTTGCTACGTATGTATCTTAAATGTATCAGGTCATTGGCAACACATTGTGATTTCACAGCCTCCGTAGGAGAGATGCACATCCCCAGTACTTGCTATTACACCCTGTTAGTTTCATAATTCAGTGAAATGTAATGTCTTATATGATATGTAAAAAATATCTAGAACATAAAACATACAACACACACATGCAGTAAAACTGCTCTATTCTGGGGGAAAAATCTGTAAGCATAGCTGCCTGGAGACAAAAGGTTCAGGAGAACCTTCTGTGGATATTTGACCATTTAATACGATTTGATTGGGCAGTAACAGCAACATTGTCCCAAACTCTAGTTTATGAAACTGCCATTCAGATCTGCACAACTATATTGTCATTTGTGGTTCACATGACAAGCACACATTCTGATGAAAGAGCTCTCAAGGTTTTGGTTCAGCTGCATAGCAATTTATATGTGGAGCTTTTTTTTGGATGGTTCTCTAATACTTATTTTTACTCCTTTTTCCGGCAAGATGACGTGATGAAGTTGAAAAACTTAAATGTTGGGCTTAGTCCTAAAAAGCTTCCTTCTTGCAAAAAGAAAAAAGATGAAAAAGGGCGAACGAGAGACGGCACATGATTGAGATATGAGGTGAGCCATTTTGGTTCTGAGCGACGGTACGCGTTCAATTGTAAATACGCCATACGGAAGTCATTACAGGCTCTCACGCAGGCATCAAAAAGCTTCACGCACCCCCGACAAAAGCAACGCTGCAGTTAGCGAGACCTTCCCGACCCAGTTCAGCCTCTGCGTCTTTCACACTCTGTAAATCAGCATGCGGATAAGAGTTGGAAGGAGCGAAAACACTGCAAGCCAGATACCCTGTGTCATGGAAACACATGGAATGAGTTCGGGATGTTAATTTGAGATGTTTACTATGTATCGTACTCTTGTCACATCGCAATATATTAGGATTTTGTTAATGACAGAACAGTTACAAAAAAAAGCCTAGACGTTCACTCCTTCCTATCTATTAATGTGCCAAAGATGTTCTGTCCTCAGGCTGCACCCCTACCAAATGTGGCCGAGCGGTGACCGACAGCGTGGTAACCATAGACGAGGCACAGATACTGAAGAGGTGAACACACACACTCGGTCTGAAATACGTCCAAGAGAAGTGCACACACTTTTGTAATAAAATGTTCTCTCGGATTCCACAGGATAGCGGAAAGGGGCCTGGCGCTCGGTGGTTCAGATGGAGGCGTGAGTAGACTTTCCTAACTGTAGAGTCAGTATGAAGTTAGCCGAGTGTTTGTATTTGAACAGGTGGCAGTTTGCTCCTCTGTGAATGTCCCTGTAAATTACACAAGGGGGCAGTATACTACTAAGCCAATTTATTAGAAGTGTAATTAATGACAACTGATAAGCAGTGCTCAGATTTGATGGTTTGTTTTAAAATCTAGGTAGTGGATAACCTGGTAAATTGCCCTGTTCTTTTGTTCAAGAAAGCAACTTAATAAAAAAAAAAAATCTCCTGAGAAAAAATGTGTCTGAACCTGTCTGTAATCTTATAAGATTTTCTGTAGGTTGATTCTTTAGGAAATAATTCAGTGTCTGATAAATCTGAAATTCCAATTCAGTCCGGTCACTTTGCTGTGATTCAGAATAACTTTTTTTTTTAAAGTATCTCAAATATATATATACATGTATATAAAAAAAAAACACATTTGAAAACAATACCCAAAAATGCTAGCATACTTTACTAAATATTTTTAGATATTACAGTTGGTTCAAACATTTTTAAATGATTCAGCTGAATCACCACTTTCAGATTGACACCCACAACTTATCACCCTAATTTATATCACTCTAATATGCCATTTTAAATGCCTGTGAATGTCATTTTAATTCAAATGAGGTATTTTCCAGCCTGCAAGATCTCTTGCGAAGTCCTGGAATGACCTCCAGCTTCATTTTAAATCACCTGTATGAACATTTGTACCCTGTTATTAAAGATGTGGGTGCAAGCCAACTTGAATTTTGTTCCACATTTAGGCGTCCAGTCATTTTTATACTCGATCTGTTTCCACATATTCAGAGAACTCATGAATTTATATAAGCACAAGTATATTTGTGATGTTCAGCTTCACTGCTTAATAATTAAGAGACTTTGTGTTCACCCCCATGCCGATGTAGTAGTATGCAAAACGAATGAACATTAAAGTAAACAAATTGAATGAAAAAGGAATTTCACATATTTTTACCGATAGTTCGTATTAGTGACAGTTTTAGCAATAGAGAGGATTTTGTGATATTAATTCTGATCCCTTGTGCAGCATGGCGATGCCAGGTCACGATTCATCATGGCTGCTACATTCATAAAGAGAACAAAAACTTTTTGAGGTTCCTCAGCTTGCGACTGATAATAAATGCCTTAAGCGCTGGGCCTTCCTGCAGTAAAGCAAACCTTCTAAAGCCTAAGATCTTAGTTTTGGGTTTAGTGATTTAAAGAAAATCCGTGACCGGCGGTAGAAGAATAACAATTCTGCTGTTCTCTGACATTTTATTTCTTAGCACAGCTTGCAGGTCACCTTTCAGAAATATTACCATTACTGAGTTTGAAACACTTTTCAGATTGCACAAAATCCTGTCGAACTCTCCAGGAGGCTTATGGTTCAAGACCCTAACCCAGCCTCACTGCCGCTTCATGCGAGGCTTCTTTTTATGAAGTGTGACTGTGTCGATCTGTAGGTGGAGCAGTGGGGTGTGCTTGGGATCGAGCCAGACTCAACGGGAATTATTAATGTGTTGTGTGGAGATTAGTGCGGAGAATCCCACAGCTGTCATGCATCCATCTGCTCAGCCGTTGCAACAGATTTAATCACACTAAAGTGCAGAGAGACTGTAAACACTGTATGCTCCAGTACCAAGTAGCCTGCATTTTTATCTCATCATTCAGCACTGTGAGGAGGCTTGTCTGTTTTCTCATACAGGCTATTGGTTTCATAAAACCCTTGCAGTTGTTTGTTTCCAATCATTTGGTTTGCTCTGTGCGCGTGCGTGTGCGTGTGCATGTAGGCATCCATTCTGGATCTGCACTCCGGAGCTTTGTCAATGGGGAAAAAGTTCATCAATATCTACAGGTGAGCAAATCAGCCAGGCAAACATCATTAAACAGGAGTGTAAAATGGTGCATGCGACTCATCTTTGTTCAGCTGGCTTATTACGTCTCAAACCCAACACAGCGTGTCTCACTGTGCCTTTCATCCGCACATCAAAGTCTGTTTAATCACTGCCTTTTTTTATTGGAAAGCTAAGCAAGACTTTTATTTCTCAAACTGCTTGCCTTTATTCTTAACACCTGGATTGTTCCCTGACAATCCTGTTGTCTTGTGGAGCTACACTATAGCTTGACACTGTTCACGTTACCATGTGGCATGTTTTGTTGGGTCCAGGATGCTCCAATGTGCCTGTACTGAGCCTGTATATGTTTACTTGTCCTTTTATTCTAGTCTTTAAATAACAGGCTCTTTCTGGATCAATTCATTTTATTTGGCTCATCTGCTGTCTTTCCTCCAGGTATTTTAGTAACCAAATAGGCGATATCTTCACTGAAGAGGATTTTGAACTCTACAGGTATAGATTCGATTTCATTCATTCAGTTATTCATGATCGTGTCAGATTTGCACTTGTCGTTTTTACAGTGGCTCGTTCCAAAATTAATAACCGAAATATAGAATCAATGCTAGAAGATGTTAAAACGAAATATCGGAGTATAGCAGCAGCATGAAAACGATCCAAACATTAAGGCAGAAAACTAAATAAATACTTTGAAGAGAAGTTTTATCGCAACCTTCTAACATCTGGCAGATTTATAACAGATACATTACACAAAATAGGGCAATGGGCAAAAATTGGCAAAGCAATCTGGCACAGTTATAACATGTCAGGAAGAATGGGCGGATCAGTGGGTTATGGGGCTGGCTGCTGAGAGCATATAAAAGAGTTGGATGTAGTTATAAAATTCAAGGGAGGGAATGTAATAATTATTGTAGAATATTTACTTTGTCATTTTTAGGATGGAAAATGAAATGCCATTTTACTATTAATGTCTTAACATACCCTATTTCTTTCTTTTTTTTAATGAAAAAAAAAAATCTATGAAAACTAACACACAATCTGTGCGCTGCTAAATGACATTTTCTTTGTATTCATTTTCTTCATCATCCTTTAAAAAAAAAAAGCTCACATGATTTCCTTATGAATGTGTCCTATTCCAAATCAGGGCTGTGCGTGGCCGCATTCAGAGGGTGATTGCGGAAACATTTGAGTTGGACTCCAGTAAACTGTACCTCACCAAGCCTACCTTCTTCTCTCGCATCAACAGCACCAGTGCTAAGACCACTCACGATGAATACTGGCACCCACATATCGACAAGGTGATGCACATACTTTGATCACACAGGAAGTAGGGTATAATAATACATCGTGACACGATGCACTGTGATGCAAAACTGTGACAATGTGCATTGTGGAAATGAGCATTACGTTACTGTTTAAACTTGAAATGCCGATCACAATCCATGGATCTAAAATATATAGAGAGCACAATGGTTGCATGAGGGTCGCATCCCTTCCTGGAAAGGCTACGGGATCTGCAATTGTGAAATTTTCTGGAGTGCAATAACCAACACCAACCAATGTATAGTGCATACATTATACAGTCACATGGACATGGTGTAATCGTTAAAAAAAAGAACTCGGTTGCTTTCAAACGACACAAAAAGGTGTTTTCATAATTTTTCTTCATTCAAATTTTCTTCCAACTGTCCTGAGAATTGGATTGAACTTGAAGACCGGATCGTGAATCAAATTGAATCATTACCCCCTAAAAGGAACCTGTATGCCGACTGGTTGGGGCGAATCCAGTCAATGAGGTATACGCCATTTGTGAACGAATTTCATCTAAATACATAGAAGGCCTATGTACTACAGACTCTTGAAGTCCAGGGTGTTTCCTCGGCTGTTAGATCTCAGGCCTCAATTGGTGACTTATTCCAAGGGCCTAAAGTCACAAACACAGTTGACCAGCTGAGAGTGCGCAATCTCTCCATCTATTTGGGACAACAGATTTGCTGTTTTCTGTGATTCTGCTGCTGTTGCAATCCAAGGAGGACACTAAATGGTGAGGTGGTATGTACAGCCAGTGTTCAGTGAACCTGCTGAACAGTGTTCCATACTATTTCATGAGAAAACTTTAGATATCTATGGAAAATATACTCGCAATGGAAGAAGAGATTATAGGAATCTGTTGCTGGTTTTGGACAAAGGGTTACCTGTAGCTCTGATCATACTCACAAGATATTATGCAGATAGCTTCATATGGTTTGAGGCGAGGAGACAAAAGGTGAATATGACTATATTCTAGTAGTTATTATTGCAAATACTGTTATGTCATTTCATGACTTTGTAGGAAGGTTTCAACATGCCCTCAAGCAAGTATCAGATGGGTGAACTTAAACATGGATGTTTTAGAGCAGGAAAATCACTCAGCTCTGCAGAGCAGGGGTGCCAATATACAACAAGTCTGTTGCTTTTCAATGTCGCTCATTGTAAATATATAATATAGAGTGAGAATATTTGAGAACAGCTGCTTTGGCTAAAACCTTTGCATAATGATTTGTTGTATAGTAAACCACTTTTAATAAGGTTGCTTTGAAAGCAAAGAAACATTGCAATTTGCTGTGTTTTGGTGGCTTTTATTTTCAGAAATATCGCCTCACAATGTACTGATGAAATTGTTTATCCTATAGCATGTGTTTTCTTGTCATCTTAAATCAGAGTTGCAACACAGTGCTTTTAATGCAGTGTCTCAGTGTTCCCATCAATTATCTTCTGTTTGGTTCATTTGTAGAGCTTAGAAACGAAGTCAGTGTGTTTTAATGGAGACACCATGTGCTCTGTCCTACTCTAATTGGGGTATGGGATTGCTTGACTCTTGGCCTGACTTCAAAAGCATCATCACCTGAGATAATCAGAACAACTGATGAGCCACATAGGAGAAAAAAAAATCCAGCTGTTTATTGAACTCAGCACTTATATGATCTTATTAAAGGCAGAGTTAATATATGGTTTCTCACAGTATGGGATTTTAGCCAGAGGAAAAACCTTGTTAATGAATGCGGTGAGCAGATGTGTTCTTCAGCAGTTACGCAACATGCTTCCTAGCATGTTAATGAGACATGAGCTCACCTTCCTCAAACCGTTAATTTACTCAGGAGTAAATAAGCTTATTAAACAGTCGAGGTATTTAAATGTTCCTTTGTTAAGGTTACTTAAATTTCAGTTTTGTGATTAAACATGTACATTTAAGCATATTGGAGTCTGAATCATGATTAAACGTTTTATACATTTACAGTGGGGAATTCTGAGTTTGGAAATGTATGTGTGAAGTGTGAGCTGTTTCTTTTGATAGCTTTAAATGTTAAGATGATTAGATACTGAGTACTTGACTTTCTGCACTGTGCTGAGACAGGGCCGAGGGTTCAAGCGACAGGGTCCCGCCCCTCCTTAATCATTTTTGTCTCTCCATTATTACAGGCCACTGTGTATACAACTGCATAAATTGCATTCAGAAACTTCCCCACTGCCATCACCGGTCATTCCCTTCCACACTTTTTCTAATTGCTCCCAGGCTACCTCTATTTACATAGACATTATTAAAATACTCTGGTGTTAACATGATGCAATTTTATGTGCCGGCACCGTTTGCGTCTTTGAGATTAGAGAAGACCTTTGAAGAACTGCGAAGTATGATTAAAAAATGTTCAACTGGGATTTCCACTCTTACCATTTTCTCGAATATGTCCTGGAAACAGCCAAAGCATGACTGGTCTTATCCTTTTGGAGTTTTTAATGAAGTTAAACTTGAACTAAAATCTAGTAGTATGAGACTTCTTCACTGTGGATACACTGGACATTCCCAGCCCATAAAATCTCAGCGACACAGACGAGTGGAAAACTGTCAGTGCATGATAAGGAAAATTAGAACTTATTTCTATTAGATTAAGGAGAAAATCTTTCGCAGTGCAAATCATTCCGTGTAATTTATTCAATTTAGCCATGAAATATATGTTTTTTTAGGCGTGGAAAATTCTTTGGAATGTTTCTGGCAGATATACTGAATTTTAGCAAATTTGTGGTTTCCACAGGAGACATATGGGTCCTTTGACTACACCTCATTACTCTACCTGACAGATTATGGTGTGGATTTTGGAGGGGGGCGGTTCATCTTTATGGACCCAAACAGCAACCGAACACTGGAGCCTCGTGCAGGTACATCTTACTTTGTTGATTTAATTTAAGACATCCGGTTTGATTTTGTTGAATTAAATTATCAAAGCCAAACTTGGGAATGTGTGTAAAATCCTGTTGAAAGTAAATTAATTATGACACCCAATTAATTTGCTCTCTTTTACTGGATGAAAAAGTACTTGAGAGCATCTTGACAGTATTGTAGGATAATGCATCTGTTAACAAGAAACCTGTAATTTAATTGTCTACCACTTCCACTAGATTAATGTTCCATATGAAATGTTTGCGCCAGCTTTTGTATGGCTTAATTACAACACTTTTAAACAGTAGTAGTCTTGAGGATCGCATTACACTGAGGCATCTTATGAATGAAACATTTCAAAATTTTAAGCTGCTGGAAAGCATTTTTTGTATGTGTTTGGGCTGCTGAAAGTCAGTTTCCATGGGTTTAATGGAGTTATCAGTCTGAACAAATGTGACGTTCCTGCCTCTGCGTTTTGTCTTCAATTTGTCTCCATGTATTTATAAGTAATTTATTCATGCAGTTATGTCATTTTTGATCCAAGCTGTTTTGCTCATGAGCCACCGAGTGTGTAGAATGTGTGAATTATTTGTGATTATTGATCCTAATAGCTTCCTGTTCTTTGAGAACTACATTAACTGGGTTCTTAGCAGACGTTTATCTGTCTGTCAGATTTAATTGCTAACAGTTGATCTTGCTATGCTATATCCTTTATATGCTAATTTAAAATTCGTGTACATTGCTGAACATATTTCCTAGTAGCATTACATTAACCATTATTTGTAACTCCGACTGACCACGAAAATATTTGTGCATTCAAATATCACACAATTGTCATCATGCTTTGGTACTTTTACATTGCATATTTATTGTAACACAAGAGTATTAGTCATACTTGCCAGTTAGGCTGTTGTATTGTGGACGCTTGCTCTTCCATTAATCAGTCATTAGATTACTGAATGTTTTGGAACCAAGCCTGTGTTACTGACTCATCTGTTATGCCTTTTCTTTTATGTAACCTTTCACTAAGCCCACATGTTGACATGATCCATAAATAACCAGTTGATTAGGCTGACCAGTGCAAAAAAGCATGCTACTGCGTTATGGTCTGATGAATTATATGAAAAGCTTTTTTTTTTTTTTTTAATCTATCTAATCTGAGCGGATAATGACTCCCATTCGCTTGGTAGAGCACTAAAGCAGCTCTATTTATGGAAACTGCATGTTTAGAGACTAAGCGCTCTTTTTTGCAGAAGATCTGCATCCTGTTCTGCACGTACTACTCAGGAGAGAGCTAAAGAGAGGTGTTCCGTCACTCAGTGCTCTCTGCGCACGTGGAAAGTTGCAGGCAGGAGATGGGTGAATGCTGATTAGTTGAGAAGCTTTTGCTTAAACCTTTCTCCCAATCGCTCAAGGGGTTCTCCACTAAGTGTAATTTCTGTGCACAAAAATAGGTGAAACCAGCAAACGTAAGTGCTGTAATATTCCACAGCATTTCAGTTTTGAAAAATCTTCGGACATGTTCTTCTCATCAGCCCACTGATGTTCAGGTTATCGTCCTAACTGTGAGTTCTGAATTGCTGCACGACAGGTTTAAAGGTTTGGTCTAAATGAGCGACAGTTTTCTGCACAGCTGCGTTGAGACAATCATTTTCTGTTGATTTAGTAATCATGGGCGGATGAAGAACCTATGAACTTGACTAAGGTAATTACTACCCTGGCAGTAAGCTCAGCAATAGTGTGACTGATAATCAGCCTCCCTCTGTGGGGGAGGAGAGGAACAATGACAGGCATTAGCCAGTTGGGAAACCGAGTAGAAAATGGGATGTGGGGAGGTGGCGGGTAGAGGGCAATTACGATGGGCACAGATGCGCGAGGTTCAAAGAGTGACGGGTCAAAGAATGAAATGGATATAAGACACGTGAAGAGAAATAAAAGGTCTAATGGAAGTAGAAATGCTAAAGGTGCTAAATAAAAAGGGCACACCTGTCACAGCGAGGAGCCTGGGACATGGTGCTGGAGGCATTTGGGAGTGGTGTGGGTGGAGGATGGGGTGGGCGGCGAATGGGGCAGGCGGTGCGGTTGGTTGTTTAGGTTGAGGAGAACAGCTGCTTTCACAGATTGGAGAATCACAGCCGCCAGCCGCAGGGGACAACTTGGCATCGCCCTTATGGAGAGCCTCACTCTTTCAGCACTCACTGCGTTTATAGGAAGTGAAAAGTATGTTCCTGCTTGTTACTTCTCAAATCAAATGTGGCAGTGAACTGCACTGGGTGGGAGGGTATGTTTTGGGCTCAGTGCTTGTCCAAAGGGAGGGATAGCAGAGAAAGAGACAAAGGAGCTTTAAGAACTATTATGGCAATTTTGGATATGATGGAATGGGTATCATCATTGCATAAGTACACTGTGTGCAATATAGTTTTTTTTATTTTTAGCCATTTTACACTGAGGATACAGGGATGTGTACACGATACAGGATGTTACTCGTAGTGGCTGTTGCCAGGTTTTATTGTTTTTACTCTGTGAACTTCGTGTCCGCAGAATGACTGCTTAAATTTGCATCTACTCTCAAGTCCATAAGTATTTGGACAGAGATGCAATTTTCAGTGTTGCCTCTGTACACCGCCACAATGCATTTGAAATGATGCCTTCGAGACGTGACTGAAGTGTAGACTTTCAGCTTTAATTCAATGGGCTTAACAAAAAACAAACCTAATGCAAATTCGACACACGGAATCAACCCCAGACATTTTATCACCTTAATTTGTCATGAAATATTGAGTAACTGGCTATGAATCTTATCAGTCTGTTGACCAATTACTTTTGAGCCTGTGAAAATGGAGGGACTATCTATCAAATGGCGGAAAGTCCTAAATATTTAATGTGATATTTTTGTTAAATGGCTTGAATTAAAGCTGAAATTCTGCAATTCAGTCATGTCTTGATCGCTTCATCGCAAATCCATTGTGGTGGTGTTCAGAGGAAAACTGTGTCACTGCCCAAATACCACACTGGATATTACAATATATAGGAATCACAGCCTGTGTATATATACCGTCCTTCCATTCTTGAACAGCAATTTGCACCATAAAATGTAATTGTTAAACTTTAGAAAGACAAAGGCTGAGAATAGTTTAATAAGACAGAAGCTTAAGACACAAGTCATGTGGACAGATAAGACAAGAATGGAGAAAAATGGGAGCTGCCTATCATCTAAAGCATCTCATTTGTGAAAGCTGTTAGTCCGTGTGGTCGCTAATGGAGTGGCTCACTTGTCTTTATTAAGTGTAATTATTACCTAATATTCTCAGCAAGATGTTATGATGTCTAACGCTAAAAATATAGATGAACTGCAAGCCAGTTAACCTCGTCACTTGGCTAATTTCACCATCAATCGTGGTCCAATCGCGAGCGGTAAAATCATGCGAAGCATATAGATTAGGGGTTGTTGCTATCTTTGACTGAATTTGGCACAAGGATACTTATTTGGAAGCAAGGAACAGAACACATTAGATCAGATTAGAGTCCGCATAATTTCTAGGCTGATGTTTTTCAGGATTAAACAGATTTAATTAAGAACGCAATAATAAAAATATTAGTTGATAATGTTTGTAATGTTGTGTTTCACTGCTTTAACATATCATTATTATTATTATTATTAATAATAATAATAATAACAAATCATGGACCCTCTAGCTATGCTTCATGAACCACTGCAGTAAAGATCTGAGTCAGTGATGCACTGCGCACACAGTAAAGGTCAGGCATGTGACTATTAAAGTTAGTCCTGCCATTACATATCCTCCATTGTCCACCATGTAATTAGTTCTGTGTTTAAATAATAATGTTTTTGAACTTTAAAACCTCTCAAACACAAATAGCTCTCTGTATTGAAATGGTTCTTGGGTTTGGTGTTGCCTATTGCTGCCCCTCCATTAAAATCCAAGCCAGGTTCATAAATTGTGTAATCCCTTATATTACACTCTGACTCTCAGTCTTTGGATCTGTGTAGCTTTAAAGAATAAACAGCTTTGACTCAATAAATCCGTAAATGCAATACCACCTTCCCAAAGCCGTTCCATTTTTTTAAAAACAAGATTCAAAATAATTTCCATGCTAAACAGCAGTCTACAGAGGTCAAAGCCGTGGAGACACAGCAGAGGTAATTTGCATAAATATCTTGTTACTTCTGTATGCGTCTCCTTTTGGTGCCACAGATCATGTTCTGTAGCTCTCAGTTTGAATAGTACAGTTCTTAATAAACAGATGCACGCTTGTCTCATTGGTTTTGATGATGCTCAAGTGTGACCAGTGTGCAAGCAGCATTTGAATGATATGAATACGGTCCTGAGATGCACTGGGAATTTCTGTCGCTACGCATCTAAACCGAGTCATCACAAGCACGGCTTCTCAGTGTTGCTTTGCGTTTATAGCTTAAAACATCACATACATTTAATTACAAACTGAAATCAAGCTATGATTCTGTACTCTATGCTGAATGTTAGAATGATCTATAACTCTCCCATCTGTGAGCATCACAATTTTTTTTTTTTTTTTTTTTTTTTTTTTTTCTTCGCAGGGCGAGTGTCTTTCTTTTCCTCAGGCTCCGAGAACCTCCACCGTGTGGAGAAGGTGGCCTGGGGCACGCGTTACGCCATCACCGTGTCCTTCACGTGTGACTCCGATTATGCTATAGCTGATCCCAGCTTACCATAGGGTCCTCCTGAGATACTGGTTCGAGCCCTACGACAAAAAAACATGGCGTGAGAAGATACTAAAGTGTTCAACTGAAGATCAAAGTTTCACATTCCTTTTTTTGTTTGTTTTCTTTGGGAACGATTTAACAGATTATTAAGAACTTGTTGACCTGCAATAACAGTAATAACTGCATGAGTTGTAATCACTCTTTATTTTATAGAAAAGAAAATTTCACACTTTCAAAAGGTTATTTCATGTGGACCTTCATTAAGCTCCTATGTTTCTGCCATTGACGTTCTCTGCTTGCCTTTTTCCTTGTAAGTAGCATCGTCTTGGCTGTTTCCTTTTTGACACAGTTGGATCTGTTATCACCGATTGGACAAACAGCACAAGTGGAAATTCTCAACAGGTGGTATGAATGAAATTGCTCATGAAGATCAAATTGCTCATATGGCCTACTGAGTGAGCTTTTCAAAGCATTTTGCTTTCAATACCTTTCCTAGACTGCACTATGTCTATTAGAGTGAAAAATGCCTGAGCAATAGCACCACGATGCGTTTTATCTTGACTCATGAGAAAGATGTCTTCTGAACAACTGTATTTCCACAACACCATCTGTCTGTCAATCAAATTCCCTGTGAGAGAGGGAGCATAAGGTCTAAACAAGCTGCTGCGCTGGAAACTATTATATACAATTATATTATATACAAAATATTCCAACCAGACCGTTTACTGTCATGACATGCACGGAAATACAACAATTTGCCCACTCCCTGGAAAGTACATCTTGATCTTGAATTAATTCAGCCAAATCAAATCATAACTAAATGATCTTTGCAAATAATTGTCATTTATTGATCTCAGCGCTTCAGATTTAATTGAGCGTAGTCATGTTTAATACACTGTTTTATTGCTGTCATCAGTTGGGAATATTAAACGGTGGTTTCGAGACCTCAGCCAGATTCTTTCCCCAAAAGGCATTTCTTCCATTGCTTCACATTACATAAAGACAGACTCTCCACTGTGTTATTCTCTGCTGCCTGGGCCACAAAAATGAAGAAAGATTAAAGAGGCCAAAAACTGCAAAAGGTCTGCCAATATTAGGCTGTTGATAGATTTTCATCTTCCTAGATTACCCTATGGTATGGAGTGTGTGACATTTCATCTTAACTCATCTGATTTACTCTCGTAGCTGCCTGATTTATAACCATAAATATTAAACATGTTTAAGACCCGACGTGTGGGGGGACGCACTGTTTCATGGCAGGATTTACGAAACAGATATAAAAATGCCCGCTGTGTTGAACGGTCATCCCCGATATTTGTTAGAAACTTTTGTCAGGCTTGTTCATGAGAAATTCAGGATCATTTGCTCGAGATCAATGCATAATGTGAAACATTTTATTCTGGGCAAATTTTGTAATGTAGAGCACTTGGTGACTGAAGAAAGATCCAGAAAATAATATCTTTGGTCTCTCAGTTAGGATCGTATAAATCCAGTACCGTGGCCCAGGCTTTGCTGATGGATGTGAAGCATGCTGAGTGAATGATCGAGATGTTGAGGTGAACTTCTGAACCTCAATTGATCTCTTTGCTCTCTCTACTGGCCATGGAGTGGAGTTCTGTGTATCCGATGTGGGATCGCATCTGAGAGGAAAGTGTTCTGTGAGAAACACTTCAACTAAACCAACTTGATAAGAAGGGTATCGTTGGAAATGTGAATTATTTATAGAGGGTCATCCAAAGGTTTCTTTTAGAGCTATAGCAGTATATCAGTCTGAAGTTGTTTCTGCTTCATATCCCTTACTATTGAATCAACACTAAGTATTTACCATCATCTGGAATCTTAGTTACTTTATTGTTCACTGATTTTAGCATGACATAATAGTGGTATTTTCGTGGTGTGTGCTGCTACATCTTGCGTGCTATGAGGTAATCACTTCCTTGCTAGACTTGGAGGGCGAATTGATAACCAGTATTTGACATCTGTTAAATATAACTGACAGATTTCAAAAATGGAAATGCAGTTTGCAGTCTGTCATTATTACATGGCACTGTCATATGGTAACTGTGGAACGGATGAGGCTATTAATGATGCATAATTGTGTTCTACCATATTGTGTAATTTGCTTTTGTGTCAAGTATCATAGTGGTTTATTGAGATGTCATTTGTGGTTCTGGTTATACTTTATTATACACTTTGAACTGAAACCTCAGAATCGTAAAACAAAAACGTACTTTTCCATTTCCAATGTAGCAAGCGGGTAATTTTTGTTTGCCTTTTTTTTTTCTTTTTTTCTTTTTTTTTTTTTCATTTGATAGATTCCCAGTTTGAATGTGGACAGAATGTTCTTTTCGAACTGGCATTACATTGGTGGAGGCTGTAATGTTACATAATGAACTATCCATGAATTCAGTACATAGTGTGGTAATTAATATGTATGTGATGGTTGCCTAATTACTAATGTAAGTTGATAATAATTGAAAGATATGCAGTGGTGGTGTGTGAATCTTGTCAGTGATGTTTGGGGGGACAGCCATGAATATAAGTGTTAAAGCATGGTTAAAGTGAAATCCTGATAGAAAATCACATGGCACACAGGCGGGCGCAAAAAAAAGAAGAAGCAAAAGTCTTAAAAACGAGAGAACGGATCAAAAGATGACAGTTAATTAATATACACTTCACGTAACTAGGGTGCATCATATGAAAGAAGGCATATTGCTTATGTTAGAAACAAATTACATGTGGGGTTTCTTTCAAATGTGTTCTATAATAAAGCATTTCCACACCACAGGGGTGAATTGTCTCTTGGGTGGTGGTAAAAGCTTTAACTCTCCTTCATCTGTGTTAATCTCAGTACATCCTTATTGTAATTCCTCATCAACATTTCTACTGTGTCTGCTAACTAGCAGATTGTTTGATGGTGTATGGGTTTAAGTTTACAGTCCTGATCAGAATTATTGGCACTCCTGAATTTCAAGTACAGAATTCAGACTATCTTCAGAAATAAATGCAAATGAACCAATTTTTTATAATCAGAATATTTAATAAAATATCCAAAGTTAACGAACAACAACAACAAAAATGCTTTCACAGTGTAATAACACAGTGGAGATAATTATTGGCACCTTATGAAATTAAATTAGTTCCTCAAACAAAATAAAAAAACAAATAAAACTCACCTGTGCTTAATTTTCAGTGGTCACATGACCTGAATTAACCAATGAACGATGGCTTCACTGCATAAAAAGGGGCTGATCGTTTCCACTTTCTTTGACAAAACAGGAGCGCTGTCTGAGGGCATCAGAGATGCTATTAGCACAAACAATGCCATAGGCTACGAGGCAACTGCCAAAAGGTCTTGAAACTACTGTTCCACAAGTACGTAATGTTATCAAGAGGTTTAATTGTCATAAAACTGTTAAGACACTTCCAGGACGTGGTGGTAATGACAAACTCGATAAGTAAGAGGTCTGTGAAAGTTGGTGTGGATTGTGGAAAAAAACAACGTGAGACATCTAAAGAGACTGACCTTATGCAGTCTGGATTGGTGGCTTCAGCCTGTACTATACGCCACACACAAAACCACATAAGGGCCCATGGGTGAAGTTTAATGAGGCTACCACTATTTATGGAAAGGTACAAAAGGCAAGACTAAAGTTTACAAAAATGTTCTTCGATAAGCCACAGTCTTTCTGGAATAATGTTCTATGGACAGATGAAGCCTTAGTAGAGCTCTTTGAGAATGCAGTACATCAGTTTGTTTATAGGTGCAGAAAAGAACATCCTACCTACAGTAAAACATGGTGGAGGTTCTATCATGCTGTGGGGCTGTTTTGCTGCCTCTTGTACTGGAAGCACTGACTATATCAAAGGAATGATGAAGATTAACAAGGCATTTTAGAGTGACGTTACTCAATTTCAGAAAACTAGATTTGACGCGAAGGTCTTGGTTCTTTTGGCAAGACAACTTCCCAAAGCACAAGGTCGTTCTGGTCAGCAATGAGTCCTGACCTAAATGCCACTAGAAAACCTTTGGAAAATGAATGCTATTGGAAAACTGAAATCTGCCATTGCACATATGACTCCTGCAAACTTGAAAGAGCCTGAATGCATAGCAGTGGAATGGAGTAGCAGAAACTACCAGCAAGAGTATGGGTGCAAGAAGTTTCTGGATGCCTACAAGAAATGTTTAGAAGCTGTCATTGTTACCAAAACTTCTGTAACCAAATAATAGTGAAGGGTGGTAATTGTGTCTGGGGTACATTTTTTGTTTGTATTACTCACTATTATGCAAGATTTTTTCTCTTTTGTAACCTTGGATATTTTATTAAAATATTCTAATTATACAAACTGGTTTAACTTGCATTTATTTCTGAAGATATTCTGAGTTATGTACTTAAATTCTCCCCTGGACTGTAAATACTTGGATAGAAATGTGGTTCAATGTTTTATTGATAGCGCGACAGTGGAGAATCCGAGCACAGTATCAGTAAGGTCAGAACCCAAACATTTCTCATTTTTCTTATTCAGAAAGGCTTTGTGAGCCGCATGCTTTAATAGCTGTGTAATGCTATACTGGAAACAAAGTCAGTACTTCTTGTACAGTAATCAGACTTAATGGCTGTCCTGGTAGTTGTATGGCTGCACTGGAGTTAGTAACCCAAGCTTCCCACTTGCACATTTACACTGAAATCATGGCGAAGCTATTTTATAAAAGTGCTCACTGCTAAACATCATAAACTCAGGGAATTAATTCCAGGAAGAGACTGGTACTGTTAAGGTGAAATTAATGTCATAAATACCTTTATAATAAATTAATGTTTTTTTCGCCAGCACTCTTCTTTACAACTCGAGTAATATATTATTAAACATGACCTTAGTTAATAAGTGTTTTCCCAACAGACCCATTAGGTAAAACGAGACTTTCAGCATGTACATCTGACTCAAATGTTCCGCTTTCTGTCTAACCCGGCATTAATAAAGGATGCTTAAACTGTCTTCTAGTGATGAGCCAAGCACCAAAGACTGCTTTAAATCCAAATCGCTACTTTGACCCTGGACTAGGTTTCAGCCCATTTTACATTTGATGGCTGCATAAAAACATCAGGTTTAAGCTTTGAGCTTTTGTTCTTCTGCCATCTCAAGAGACTCAGAGACTCCTGAAATCTTTTCCCCCCTTTCTTGTTATCGCCAGAGAGAAAAGAACACAGTAGACTGAAGAGCAGATTTATTTTCTCTATTCTGCTGTGAATATTGTGCTACAAGATTGAAGTGCTTGAGAACTGTTGGATTATGTCCAGATGTGGTTAATTGGTTTATTGATGTCATTTTGACAACCCTTTAATTGAGCTCTCTAAATGTTTGATATTATTTTGATCTAATTTATAGTATGCTGATTGGGTTATGAATGTATGAATAAATTTTGGTAATCAACACATCTGTCCTATTTGACATGTGTTGGGCAGAAGTGTGCAGTGAATGTTTACACGACCTACTACTACATAGAATTAAACCACCAGCTTATATGTGCTATTTTTCTGATGTATGCATATGTAAAAGAGAGATCTGAGATCAGTAGATGCCAATCCATTCATGTTGGAGTTGCATGGGATACATGAATGAATGTGTAGTTGTGCTTTGATGCATGCTTAAGCAAAACCTGTGTTGTAAATGTAGCAGGTACAGATGTTACCAAAGACATACACTTCACCTGGGAAATTCTCAAAAATGCTTTGTTAAAGGACGGCATGTTTGCCTCATATCTAATTAATTCAAGATAGCCTAGAATGAGTTAATTGGTATGGACACCAACACCTTATTTATTCTACATTCACAATTTCCACCAGTTCCGGGAAAATGGTGACATTTGTGTCACCCTGTTTCTTCTAATGAGATCTCATCTGTCACACTGGGAGTTTATCCAGAATTCCTCGTTCATTTTCGAGAAATGGGGAGTGAAGTCGTGTTTTTAATGACACACTGATCACAGTGACAAAGATGCCACAATGCACATGCATGGCAAATTCTCAAAATAATAATAAGCTGAATAGATGAACTAGATGCTTCAGGGAGCTGATCCAGGGCTCCAGAGGTTTATAAGAGCTCCTCTGTGACGTGCATATGCAAAAGTGTGAACACTCTGTGAAGACGTTTTAACTCTTTGTATTGAAAAGTTTCGGACCCCTTGTCTTTGTAGTTAATGTGTGCATAAATAAATACATATTTGTATTCAAAGGAAAATGAGTGAGAAGGGTTCTAAAAAAAACAAAACAATACCTCATTATTTAGTAGGCTATTTTACTGCTTTCTTTGTGGATTTGTTAGACATATTTCAGAATGTGTGAAGAGAAGACTCAGCTCATTCTTCTACATGCTGCTGAATGAGGGTGAAAGATAATATAAGATTAATGATCACACTGAAATATTTACCTGGTCATGGCCATGTTTTTCCTTTCATGTCTCCTGGTCATCTTCCTCTTCCTCACTCCTTCACTGCACCTTCAGCTGTGACATGACCAGAGTCTCCGAGTTAAACTCGAACTGATTGCTCGACGACGCGGACTTTCCCCACGAGTACAAGCTCGGCGGCCGCTTCTTGAACGACGACGTGTAACGGTAGAAGCTCTTGTGGCGGTTTTTCAGGTACTCCCGGTAGTTCTTGGTGAGCAGCGTGTACAGAAACGGGTTGATGCAGCTGTTGCTGTAGGTCAAGCAAGCCACCAGGTAGTTAATACACGTGCGTATGTGAGGAGCCAGGACCAGGGGTTCGTGGTAGAGGGGCAAAAGCTGCCATATCCAAAAGGGCAGGAAGCAGGCCCAGAATACGAGCACAATCGTAAATATCATGATAAGCACTTTTTGCTTAGGCGACCGTTTGTTGCCATTATTTAGAGCCGAGCTTTTCTGTGATTCAAGATATGTCCTGGCTAATCTGGTGTACAGGTAGCCAATGATGAGACCAGGCGCCATGATACTGGTGCAAAACAGAACAGTCAAATAAATCTTATACGCGTGGGGTGCCCAAGTAGGAGCGCACATGCGTTTCACGTTTCCGTCCGCGGCCTTTCTGCTCGTCTCGTTCACCATGATGATCATAGGCATGGTTAAGAGCAGAGAGAATATCCACACACCCCAAGCCAATGCTTTCCGGTAGCTTTTGGAGCGCTTCACGTTGTCCAGTGGCTTCGTGACGGCCAGGTAGCGCTCCATGCACATCACTGTTAAGGTGAAGATGCTTGCGTGCATGGTGAGGAGATCCAGACTGAGCAGTATGCGACAGCCCACGTCCCCGAAGTACCAGTCCTTGAGGAAGTACGTGCACACCACGAACGGGATGGTGGAGAGGTACAGCAAGTCCGCGAGCGCCAAGTTAATTATCGAAATGTACATGGAGGTGGCGAAGCGAATCGAGTGGCACATCACGACCAAAGTGTACACGTTTCCCGAAACACCAACCACGTAAACAAGCGAGAGCAGCGTGCCAAAAGTGGAGGTGATGATCAGCTCGTCGGTGGAGCCCGAGTTGCTGTCCCGGGGTGCGCCTGCAAAAGAGAGAGACTTGCTGAAATTCATCGCGCCTGTCCGTGCGTGAAGGCGCCGTTACGCGGAGGTGATTTCGGCAGGTGCGCGACAGAGACTGCGAGGGAGAAATGCGCGTACCCGCCGGCGCATCGCACCTCCTGACGTCACCACACGTACCGCTCCTGGCGTTTACCGCTGCTTTAGACCCAAAATGACTTTAAGGATTCATCGGAAGTTGTTACTCTACTTTCCTCCTTAATCTCTTTGAAACCATCAGCCCTTCTCCTGCATGTGTCGGGAATTAGGTGCGCTAAAAACAAAACACACATCATCTGATAATGAACGTTAATATATAGGACGCATCTCTGAACATCGTTGAAATAACGTTTGCGGAATTGCGTCTGCAGCTGGTCTGGTTATGTCGCGTCCTTTACGCACGGACAAGCAGCTTCTGCCTCAGTGCCATAATGAGATGTTGTGTATAAGTCCATAAATCCCACAATAGTCTACCAACGTGCATATAGATAAGATCAAACTCTATCTATCTATCTATCTATCTATCTATCTATCACAAAACAGCAGAAAACAGAGAGTCATACGCAGGTAAATCAAACGGCGGGATGAAGGCTCAGCAGTAATAAAATTTTAATAAAATTTATTTATATAGAGCTTTTAACAACAGACATTGTTACAAAGCAGCTTCACAGAAGTATATAGATTCTGAATATAAATCTATCTATCTATCTATCTATCTATCTATCTATCTATCT
>JAQQZR010000006.1:8899781-8912729 GCA_030068235.1 Notoglanidium macrostoma | reverse complement strand
CTGTGGTGGACTGGCGACCTGCCCAGGGTGTACCCCGCCTCTCACCTGAAGATGCTGGGATTGGCTCCAGCTTCCCCACGACCCAGACAAATAAAGCGGTATAGATAATGGATGGATGGATGGATGGATGGAGTTCTTCAGCTTCATTCATTCTTCTTATATTTAATCCTGATTATGGTGGATCCAGAGCCTATCCCGGGAATAGTGGGAATGAGGGAGAGTCCATAGCAGAATTCTTATTTCTTCGAACTTAATGTTTGATGAGATAAAGCTTGTTATTTTGACGAAGGAGCATTTATTGAATACACTGAGTGTGATATGAGGAGTAGCTGTGCTCTAACGATTAGTTTATAGTGCCATTAGGTCATGTGAGATGTGCATTAAACTGCGTGTTATATGACTGATGACAGTGTCAACTCCCAGTAATAGCCTGACCTTGAGAGGCTGCAGTGTTTCTCTGCAGGGAGGAATGCAATATGAGCATGCTGAGTGTGTGTAAGGGTCATGTTTTCACCTAATGCTGTGGGAAAAAAAAAATTACCAGCTCTTCTTGGAGGACAAAAGAAAAAAAATAAAGAATAGCTTACGTTTAACATATTTGGATACAGATGAGCAAGATAATGAGACTGGATGCCTCTGTCCAAGTTCACTGAAAAACTATGCACAACTGTAAAACGCAGACAGCTGTTCTGGGTCAGTCAGTGGGTTTCTCCTGTTAACAAGTCCCCTGTGTTTCATTTCCACAAAGTTTTAACCCACCAACAGACAGCATACAGTACTTTACGTAATTTATGTAAGAACCACAAAGCATCAAAATAATTTTCAATAATTTTTCCTGTAGAATATTAGCATTTAACTTTAAATACATCCAACATAGAGATATGCACATACACTGTGCTGTATGCATAATGCATGATGCCTTTGGAGCTCAGTAATGAACCAAGTGGCGTATTTACAATGTCAGCTTTTGAATCTCACACGTTTCCACATCCTCCTTCCCGTGTCATTTAACTGCTGACTCTCCTTATTCACTCTGTGTTCATCCCTGCTCTCAATTTCCATTGCACAACACCAGCTACTTTTCCAGATACATGATAATTATGTTATTTCATTAATATTTCATAACGCTTAGGATAAATTTGTCTCAGTTATCCATTATCATTCAAATTAGAAATCTACGTAGTGCAACTTTCCACCGAGTATTAATTACCCAGGTGGTTATATTGCACCCATTTATCTGGGATTGTGATGGAAATATGCACCACTTGACCTTATCATACGTAAGGGAAAGAAATTGCAAAAAAAAAAAAAATCAATAGTTAGTCATCCACTCATTGCACTGGCAAAGGTTTCACATGTTGGGCAAAAGGCCTACTGCAATAGATCATTGAGGCTTTAAATGAAGTCTTAAATTAACTGCTTCTGATTATTGATCCATATCCCAAAAGAATCCATGGCACTCTAAGACATTGATCTGTGTAATCAATGGTAAATCCTCTCAGAAATGAGTGACTATTGTCTACAAAAATAGTCTGTGATCAATAAGGACTTTATTGCAGGTATGGCAGAAGGTTTTCATAATTAACAAACAAGAGAATAGTATTCTTAACTTTCTGTACTTTCCATTTAATTTGCATGTCCCATCTACATCTGGAAAAGTATATTTGTAATTTAACTCTCTGACACTTCCTTCTAGTCAATGATATCTCCTGGGGAGTGAATTGCCCTTAGAGCATTAGAGCCTAACTGGGTTAGAGCCATCATGCAACATAGTGTGATGCTCTAACAGAGGCTTAAAGCTGGGAATTAACTAAGAAGGAGAATCAGGTGCGCTAAAGCACCATCAAAGTACGCTAGACTCCAACCCACAAATGGGCTGCCATAAGTACCACCGTAAAATATTATAAATGCAAAACGTCTGAAAGTTAAATAATTAACACAAACTGTAGCAGGTTCAGATGTAAATGAAATGGAAAATTCAGAGAAGAATATATTAAGCCTTTTTCTGACACAGAGCAATGTGCAGGCAAATACTGTAACAAGGAAAAAAGGATGTTTTACCAAAGATAAGGGCTAATATCTATGCAAATTAAGATATAATCAGTAATCTGCAATCATATGTTAATCTTGACCTTTCATCACTTATGTTGTTTATCTGAAGGAATAATTTAAACCTTAAGATTGGCGGCAGCTTGTGACTAGATTTGGTGTGGCAGGAAGAGATTATAAAATTATAAACAAAATGACATCAAAAAGTTATCACAGTTTTTGATTTTTTACAATAACTCTATAATAAGCAGGTGAGAGTTAACTAAATGCAGTTATCCAGCCTAGAGTCTAGCAGCTTGCAGTGAGCGCTTTTAGAGGTACCTTTTTAAAACTCTGTTCAATACAGCAGATATAGTGTTCTGTCACCATTAACCAGGGTTCTCAGGTTTTAGCAAAATTTACTCCTGCACCACTTCTAAAAGAACTGCCTCAAACATAAAAGACCTGAAACTCGCCCCAAACAATGGCAATTGAAAAAGGAATATTTAGAAAAAAACATTCTTAGCTTTTGCCTGGTAGAAAGGTCACTATGGTACACATACATTTCTGATGTATAGATATTATCCATACATTTATCCCCTTTTCCCAATCTATATTATATAATTTACTATATAATTGATTATGTACATTATACACACACTATCTGCACTTACTATACACACAGCCTTTGTGTGAAAATTTCAGCCTAATTTGGCAACTCTGTCAATAACTGTCCTGCCTTCTGCTCCTCCTCAGAGCATGGGGCAGCCCGATGCCTGCCCCAGTGGGCCTCTTTTAGAGCTTGTTGCAGTACCCATATTGTCCACTGAGCACAATAATTATTTTATAGAGCTAACTGTCTCAGGTAGCACACTGCCCCATGATTACACAACATCTTCAATGGAATTTAAAATGTATGGAGTTGTGAATGAAGACTTTATGGAGATTAAGATTTTTACAGATTAAGGTTTTACAGATTAAGAGATTAAGATTTTTACAGGAGAATAACAAGTGGTTGGATGAGCCACCACAGATTAAGAAAGTAATACTATATATTTGCTGATTATTGTAGTTAAGCATAGATGTGAATTCAATACTCAAGTCTTTTTAGTAAACTGAATATACATTTGAAAATAGAGTTGAAATAATGATCCTCATCATAATATCTGTGCTCACAAGTGAATTAGACTCTAGTCCAGAAATGATAAATCTCATGCTTTTCAAGGGCTTAAAGATTATTTATCATTTTGATGGATTGCTCATAAGAATTTAAACAGTCCAAAATACATGTAGGAATATCTGTTATATTGAGCCAATTATATTTAGATTAGCAGAGACAGAGTTCTCTTGGTGTCCTTACTTTCCCTAAATGATGGCTATGTGGTTTGGCCTGTGCAGTTATGTGGGTACTGCACAATTTTATCAGTTTTTCTGCTGACTGATTTCCTCTCCCAGCTCTACAGGAAAGACCGGAATTTATTTAGTGCACTTAATTTAACAGTGCTTTGTAGGCTAAGCCACTTTCAGATTGAATAGTTTGAGCATGAAATGAAATTTTTATATTGAGTTTGACTGGGGGGATGTTTCAAAGCTAGAATTTAAATGTAATACTACAAAAACGATATTCTAAATAAGACAAAAACACTCCAAATAGACACTAATTTCAATCAACAAGTTTTAAATGATATGTTTATCTAAACTACAGTATATCTGGAAAATATTAAAGTAAAATGTGCCTGCATTGAAATTTGCTCTACCAAGAAATTCTTGTTGAAAATGAGTCTGTTTATTAATTATATAACTGTTATAATTAAAAGAATAATGAACTCAACTGAAAAAAGAAGAATGAATTGGAAAAATACATATTTGTAAGGTATGGTAATAGTCTTTGTTATGCACTTACTGATACAATGATATTAATATAAATATTATTAATAATATAAAATTGTTATTATATATTTTTTTATTAACGTTAGTGAACACTAATTATCTGATCACATGAAGCCAGTTGAACACCTGGCTGAACACACAGCTGAACACACAGCTAAACACACTTGGAGGGAAATGCCAACTGAGCTAGAAGACATCGATGATTGGCTAATGTGACTCTGACTGAGAGCGGGGGAGTAATGCAGTCAATCCAGTTATATTTCCTTCTGTAAGATCGGCTTCTGGTTGATTTATCTAAAGGCCAAATATATTACAAATACATCTTTTAGTTTAATAATTGTTTAAATTGGTATGTGCAAATAGCTAAAATGAAATGTACTTTTACAAAGTAAGTGATCTGTAGTGGCCATTTTTTTCATGCACACATATTAATATCATTGGATTGGCACAGTCCTTCAATTTGAACCTTATTAGTGGGAATTTTATTTCTATGACAAAACCATGTTCCGGCATCTGGCGTTTGAGTTATTAATGAAACTCTTATGTTTCATATACACATGGTGGCACCACTGCAGTAAAACCTATAAAGAGCAGCTTGATTCATGGACTGTGTTATATATGTTGCTCAGAGAGAGTAAAATAGTTTAATGAACACTATAAAATAAAAAATAAAGAAAAAGCTGATATTTAGATTTTTTTCTCCAAAAAATGCACTACTAAATAGCCTATATTTACATTTTGCTATAAATGATCAAATATATCACATTGGGTATAGTTTTGGTGAGGTTTTCTTGAGGCACTGAAGCAACACTCACTTGGTAGGAATACCTCTGAGACTGATGCTGACATTTGTTTTTTTTTTTAAGGAAATAAAAACGGTGTTTTAGCCACACATAATTGTTAGATCTCAGCTGCAACTCATTGTTGAAAAAGTAAACATTGAACCAAAAATCCTAGCAGGTAAAAAGAAAAAGAAGTTTACCAGAAAAATCCTAGCTTCTGTCAATGGGATAGCATAAATGAAAAAACATGTATAAAAATACTGATATTTAACAGCATAAATTCTGCAGAAATGCGATATAATAATAATAATAATAATAATAATAATAATAATAATAATAATAATGACAACACAGTCATTTGCTTATATTCTATTTGGTTCTAAAGACAGGTAAATGAAGTGACAGGTCATAGCTTACCTCGATTAATTGAAGTGGAATTAACAGCTAACCACATCCTGTCTTTTTTTTAACTAAGGAGTAACTAATAATCCTATTGTTTTTATTTGCATTTTGTCTGATCACTGCTGATTATGAAAAAGCAGAAAAGCCTTTAGAGACAGAACAAACTGTTTGACAGAAAGTACTTCAGTGATGGCATGTTCACAGAGAACAAGACAGGGACCTACCTCACAGACTGCTATTGTTAGTACGTGGTGTGTGTGTGAGCACAAAACTCTCTGTGCACTGCTGGCTGCTGGATGACAGGGAGCGGCGAGGGGACCGTTGAAAACGGCTTCTCCTGTTGAAATAGCTCCCAGGTGTCCAGGTTCTTTGCCTCTTACGAAGATACTCCTTGTAGTTCTTGGTCAGAAGAGTGTAGAGGAAAGGATTGATGCAGCTGTTGCTGTAGGTCAGGCAGGTGGTAAGATAGTTGATGTTGCGCCTGGCCTTGGTCGAAAGAACCATTTCAGGCTTGAACTGGCCGAGTAGCTGCCAGATCCAGAAGGGAAGGAAGCAGGCCCAAAAGAGAAGCACAATTGTAAAAATAAGATAGAGCACTTTGTGGTTTGGCAGCTTCTGAGTCTGCTTAAAGTTCTCTGTCTGTGAGATCCAGTAAGTACGGGCCAGGCAGATGTAGAGGTAGCCAATTATGACACCTGGTGCCACAATGCTGGTGCAGAAAAGGGAGGTGATATAGATCTTATAAGAAAGAGGACTCAGTGTAGTTTGACACATTGATTTGGAATTTTCTGTTTTCAGCTCTACATCAATGATCATGGGAAGGGTTAAAATCAGTGACGCTGTCCACACCAGAATAGCAATGGCCTTACGGTAGCTCTTAGAGCGTTTGACTGTGTCCAGAGGCTTCAGAACCGCAAAATAGCGCTCTGTACTCATGACAGTCAGTGTGAAAATGCTTGCATGCATGGTGAGGAAGTCCATACTGATGAGAGTCCGGCACCCCACATCACCAAAGTACCAACCCTTTAAAAAGTGGGTGCACACCACGAAGGGTATAGTGAGCAGGTAGAGGAGATCAGCCATTGCCAAGTTGACAATGTATATATACATGGAGGCAGCAGAGCACATTGAGTGGCACATGACCACCAGGGTGTAGATGTTTCCCGACACACCAACAAGGCACATGAGGGACAAGAGGGTGCCGATAGTGAAGGTTGCAGCCACATCTTCAGCAGATGATGTCACTGGAGTCTCAGTTCCATTTGGCACTTTACCAACCATCACCACCAGGGACTCCACTGACACAGTGGTCATGTCTACGTAGCAACTAGATAAATAAACACAGACAGTGAAAAAGGTGGGAAAAGGTGGAAAGTTGAAAGGTTAATTTTAATGTTTGAAAATATAAAATTAAATGAAAATGTTGAACATGGTCAGCTGGACAGGTTTCAGGAAATCAACAGGTTTCCCTATTGTGGTGGATTATTTAAAATCACTGTGAAAGAGCAGGACTGTATCTGTCTATACAGACATACTAATAATAATAATCTTGCTCTCAAAGAACTCAGAATGATATCTATGGCATGATGAAATGTTTGTGCCACACTCTTTGCCCTTTAATTAAAAAACATGTCTTATCAGCCAGCACAGCACTGAGTTACACTGACCCAATACGTAAGAACGTACTTTTAATAAGATGATAATTGCTTACCTTGTTTAAATTCCACAGACTGTTTGCCTCCCAGCAGAGAGTTGTTTAGCATTCGTAATGGGCATAGCACAGTCTTGCTTAACTCATAATATCCCCAAAGAGTTTACTGAGAGAGCATGCCTTCTGCAAATCCTGTCACTCCATTTGACATATCTCCAGAATATTGGATTCAAGTTTATGCACACTAGACAAATAAAAACTAGATGACTACAGCGATGTTGTCATTATGATGTAAAGCATAGTCTGAATGACTATGTTCAAATGAGTCATAAGCAGGTGCTTCATCTCTGTGGAAAAACTTCTGCTCTTCTTCATCACTTCACATACTTTCTCAGACGTCTTGATGGCAGATCTCACAAAGCATTATGAGGTTTAAAAAAAACATGAAGGAAATGAAAAACAGGGTGAAAAGACAAATTAATCTTGAGCATTCCAAGTGAAGCGAACACTTTGAGCTACGGCTGGATTTTCTGCTGACAGAATGCGTGTCTGTGTGGAGTAGAGAGAGAGAAGGCGGGGGGGGGAGAGAGAGAGAGAGAGAGAGAGAGAGAGAGAGGGAGAGAGAGAGAGAGAGTCATTCACACACTAACGCAGCATGGGAGGAGTTGGGGAATCAAAGGTTGGAGGAGCAGAGGTAGAGAAAAAACATGACAGGATCAGGGGGAAGAGGGCAGGAGCTGTGAGCAGGTATTCTAGAAATGAATCTGCGTCTTTATGCTTGCTATATAATGGATTGAATGATTGACAGCTATGTCCACCCAAAATGTTCAAAATATATATACTTTTTTATTAAATTAACAGTCATATGTGTGTGTGTGTGTGTGTGTGTGTGTGTGTGTGTGTGTGTGTGTGTGTGTGTGTGTGTGTGTGTGTGTGTGTGTATATAGTGCAAAGTGACCAGAAAGAAGGACAACATTTTGGGATTTTGGGATTCATTATGTGTCATACTTATTGTAGCATCTGTGTCTGTCCTGTTAGTCATTAATAAATGTATTTATTCATCATTGGTAACCACTTTATCCTGTCAGGGTTGTTGTAGATCTGAAAACTATTCCAAGAACATTGAGCAGATTTCTGGGAACATCAGTTTAGACAAGACACCAGTTCATCCCAGAGTAACAAACAAAAAAGGAAATTTAGGATTAAGTCATGAACTGTGGAGCTGGAAGAAACCAATTCTACTTGCTGCACTACAGTGCCAGCTTATAGATCATCAGTAAACTTCAAATAATCAAGTTAACATGCTTCTAATCAAATAATTAGAAATTGCACTAGATCTCCTCTGATGGAACCTGACAGTAGTCAAGCATCAAGTATGTGCTTGAGGATTTATTCACAAAATGGGTGTACTGTTTTGTTTGTCTGAATATTGTGTGTAACTCCAGCATTTCCTCCCTCCAGAGAGCAAATGTTTACAGCAAAAACCAAAAGAAATCGGAGCCTCCCCTCAGATAGTCCATGAGACAGATATTACATATTGTTCAGTCCAAATATAACGAGATGGTAGAGACAGTTGCCGTAGGGTGAAGCATAAAGAGAAAAATTTGACCGAAGCTATTCTATCATAGTGTTTTAAAATGTACTGGTATGACACATGAATACTAGCTGAAAAAGTGCTGCTGCTGAAATTGAACTAACACAAACTGAACAATCTGATCAAAAGAGAAATGTGAGTGTTAGATTAGTTTCTGATAAGTGCATTTGTCAAAGTTTTAAAAGCAATACTGACATTGAGAGCCCATGTTGGCACACACACACTCCTGGGCAAAAAAAAAAAAAAAAACCCAGAAGGGCCAAAAGTGCAATTGCAAAACATTATGCTTTTAATAGTCTCAACAGCAAATAATTGGTTATAAAATTAGCAAGAATTAAACAAATAGATAAGTAACTCGTTAAGTAAAATATATGTATATGTAATATATAAGTAATTTTGATTTCCTTAAACTTGTGGACAGCTTTTTACAGAAAGAAGAGTCAATATTGTTCCGCTCAAAGTTAATGGCTTCAAACTGAATTTTATAAAAAAACATTTAAATTATTTAAACATTTAAAATTTCATGATTTGACCTTTGCATACTTTTCCAGCTTTTTCCCTCAAGGACATTTTCAGCAACAAACTCTGACTAACAAATGGTGGCACAGGTCTCCGGAGTGCCATTAATTTTTCCCTTTCTCTCAATCTATCTATATCTCTCTCACACAGAGACCAAAACATGTACACACTCTACTAATTAAAGCTGACAAGCCAAAGAAAACCAGTAATATTTGCAGAAAAGAAATACAGATTTTGTAGCTAAAACATGAACCACGTATATAAACAAAAATCTAGTTTGTTCCATTTGGATCTAGAACAAAGCGTTCTTTTCAAACATCACTTCTGAGTAGGACCTCCACATGCATCCAACATTCATCCTTGTGAGGAATCATCTGATAGTGTCTAGACTCCAGTCAGGCTGAATGAAATCCAGGCTGTTGACTGACAACAGGGATATGCCTCCTGAACATAATGTTCTGATGTGCATGGGATGTCAAGCACAGCCACATGCAGCTTTGACTTTGAATCCTGCTTCCCACCTATAATCCTCTTCAAGTCATCTATAGTAATATTTAATGATTGTGGACTAGTACAAATTAGCTAACAGAGTTTGGTTATGGCATGACATTCCACAAGGTTCTTCCCCTTGTGCAGTATTTATGCTAATTGCTTTGAGCCATGGTGTCATATTCCTGAACTCTTTCATGCTGTGCTACTTATGACTGGCACTTCAGTGTCAAAATTTCCCAAAATGGTTCCCCAAATGGTCTATATACCTGTTGATATTGACTGCTGTTGGGTTACTTTTTTTTGTAACGCACCTAAATATTTCCTTTAAAATTCCACGCTGAACATTTTTTATGCTATGGTTTTGTCTGTGTTAGGACGGAAAAAAGGGGGAAAAATAGATATCCTGATTTTGAAATTAGTATGTAGTATGCATGATATAACACTATGCTGCCCTCTAGCATTTGGCACAAGAGCAGTGCAGGTACATCATGACACTGCTCTCTCCTTAAAATAACTTTAAAGCATACACTGTCTCTCAACCCAGAATCAGTACTCAACAGTGAGTACTATCTGCCTAAAAGCAGAAAAATCAGCAACACATACACCACCCAAGATTGGAAAGAGAGTAATAATCAACATTTCCTGAAACAAGTGAAGTGTTCTAAGAGAGAAGAGAATTGGTTGCTATGGGTCTGTATATAAAAAAACCAAAACAGTGTATTTCCCATGCCCAGAAAAAATAGTCCCCTTTATCAAACCCATTAACAAAATACCCCACCCAGCATGACACTACAGATCCCAGAGGGAAGCTATTTTAAGTGCCCTTTCTCTCATTTACTATACTTCAGGATTTTTATGAAGGGGTCAACAGGTATACAGCAGCATCCTTGGCAGCACCTTCTCAAAATGCTGGTCAAAGCTACCCAGCATTCCATGTGCCAGGCCCTGCGCCAACTCACAGATACCAGTACAACAGTCAAAACCCACATGCAAACACTCCTGTGAAATGACCCAGAGTGCAACTGACTGTTTGATTTGGCACACAGTGAGCATTCACATGAGGATGTCACCAAGCTGAGAGAGTCCTGACAGAACAATAATAAATATTAGTTTTGCAGGGGAACACATGGTCATGACCCTAAAGGTCAGAGGAGACCTGTTACAGCCTAGGACATGAGACAGGGTGATTATTTGATACTCTGAAAATACTTAAATGAACAGGTCCAGAGAGGTAACAAGACAGAAAACACCATCTCTGCCTAATTAGTAATGAACACAAGCTGACACGACACAAGCTCATCTTATTATGATGAGATCTGCAGAGCTACCTGCACAAATTGGCATTCATGATTTTTTTTCTAACACTTTAACGGAATCATTAGACACAGTGTCACATCAGAGAAGAGAATATTTTAAAGAGTCTTGGGATTATTTGTCTTGACCATTTTCCCAAAAACCACTTCTAAAATTACTACTCAAGAATGCACATTGCCCTTAGAATATGATTTTACTTCATGAAAAATGATATTACAATTTAGTCTTGTGCAATATTAACGATTAATCATCTTCACATGAAATTACATAGTCACATTATCCAGTGACGTTTATGCTATTATATACCGGACACAATTTAGCATTGATGTACTAGTACAAACCATCACTGAAAATGTGCCAAAAATGCTGTCTTTTTCTCCTCAATTAATATGGAATGATTTACGTAGACCATTACCACCAGAAACCAGAAACCACGCGTCCTGACCCCTCCATCTTAAAGGCTCAGCACTTAGGCATCTTCAAACACTTTGAAAACGATTACTTGAATGATTGAAAATGATTTACTTAAAATGATAAGATTTGATTACTTCATAATCACATAACAACCCACCATCTAGCTGAGCTTTTAAAATTGGCACTCAAGAAGTTCCTGACTGCACATCTGAGAATATTGCTAAGCACTCTCATACTCTCCTTAAACATGAAATGCTGGAAATAGTAAATTTTTTGTCCTATTTATCCTATTAGTCTAAAACTATCTGGGCGATCTGGATGAAATAATTCACAAGTCATCATGAGAAGTTGATCAAAGCCTTGGCCAAATAATCTGTAAGTATTTTAGCTAATGTGTGAGGTCTAATCTGACCCTTCTTTGTTTTAAAGAACTGTAGGGTCTTGTTCAAATAGTTACATGAGAATGAGACTGAAATTGTTTAACTGACATTTATTTTGGCATGACAAAACAAGACTGATCTATATGCCATTTTTTTTTTTATGTATAATGTAGATTTAATGTAGATTTTATTTTCATAATGTAGATTTTATCTTCCATTCTTTGGAACCTTCCCAAGTGACTAAATGCTCAGATTTCAGTGATTGATAGTTGCTTATAATGAGAAAATGTATTCAAAATACAGCTATGGAAAGTAAAGTGTTTATTTACCAGCTAGAGGCCAGTGTTAGAAATAACACACCTTCTCACCTTGTAATACTGCCATGGCTTGATAAAATTATAGAAATCAAAATAAAATGTTTGTCACTTCTGATTAATTTTGAAGAGTTTTCACATTTAGAGATTATTATATTAAATTATTGTGAATAGCTGGATAATAACCTGCAAAATATCAGATTTGGCCCACAAATGTATGAGTATCTCCAAAACCAAGATGTTTTTTCCTCTGTAGTTCGAGAAAAAATTCAAGAAGAACTATTTTTTACTGCATGAGAATAATTAAAACAGAAAGAAATAGGACTGTTTTAAGCATAAGTAACACCTTACACTTGATGTAACACTTACACTAAAACACACTTATCAGCTCACTGTGTTCAGCTCACTGACTAAAGCATTTAGTGAGACCTTATTGCTGTAAGTCTTGTGGGCTTTCTGTGAAGTCTGAGCATAAAAATAGTTGTAAATGGACATTGAGTTTTAAAACACTAAGGTTTAACTGATCTTTTAGCTGTAAAAATGAACCCGCATGGCAAAAAAGATTTATGTCTGACATTAACATCAGATTATTTGCTATTAATAAGAATGATTATTTTGTATTTTGTATTATGGGAAACCAAACACAACAGCACTACCAACACTACTTCCGTGGCCCACTGTTGTTGGAGGCAATTTTTTGCTGTTATGGTATTGTGTGTGGGCCGTCTCGTGCACTGATCATTTCACACAGTCTTCAAAGGAACTGTGGAAGCAGGGGCTGGATTGTGAATGAAGGGCAAAGCTGGGAGAAGCAAGTGGTAAGGCTTTACACCCATGAGGGATTTACTATCCAGCGTTCTGTGTTGCAGTGAGTGGTGAAAAGGATTAAAGAAGAGAGAGGGACGAAAGCCACAAGAAAGAGAGTCCAGCATCCCTGAACCATGTGTGTTTTTGTGTTGTGATGGCAATAAAGTCACTAAAAAGTTTAAGTTTAAAAGAATAAAACACACCAGTTGAGTTTTGAATGTTTGCCTTTTGCCTTGTTATTTCCTCAATCCAAGTGCATCACAGTAACCAATCAATGATGTTACTATAATAAATAATAATAATAATAATAATAATAATAATAATAATAATAATAATAATAATAATAATAATAATAATAATA
>JAQQZR010000006.1:8861692-8889902 GCA_030068235.1 Notoglanidium macrostoma | reverse complement strand
CGTAGAAAGCAAAAAAAATAAAGAAAAACCTATGAAAAAGAGTAGGGGTGTCCAAACTTTTGACCGGTAGTGTAGATTCTGTGCAAAACTTCCCATAACATTTACTGTGCAACAAACATAGTAATCAGTTTGGTAGCATTACAAACCATTCTCTGTCTTTACTTCACGGGAGTCCAGGGCTTCCTACACGTTTTGATGAATTTTCTGTGACCTCAGGTCTTGATCATGTCAATTTCTTCTATTCCAGATTTATAATATATGACTACTGTAACATACACATGTTGCCAGAGTGCGTGTGATTCGACCTGACACGAAGCAGCCTGGTTTATATTTGACACTTGATTTTGCATGGGCATGCAGAAGTAGCAGCAATGCGAGTGGCACTGTTCACACACTCGCTGTGTATCTTATGTACGTCAGGAAGATTCAAAGCAACATCCACAAGATGGTACGTCAGAGCTAAACTATCCCAGTGCGCTTGGATAACAATTCAAACTATAAAATTTGAAATCTTTAATGATTTAACACACAGAGATGTTAAGCACAATGACAAGCTCTGCCTCTCTTACACGTTTTCTGCCGTCATCATGATTGTTGCTGGGCCGCATCTCTAGATAAATAAATAAATAAATAACACTCTGACTTTACTTTAAGTATTTACTAATTTAGAAAATCCAGAAGGCTGGTACATAAGTTTTAAATTCAAATGCTAAGAGCGGTTAGTATTCATACTCAGTAACAGTCTGGAACAGTATATGATTATGGTATTTGATACAAAATGGTAGTTTTTTTATTAGAGGTACAAGGACAGGGAAATTTTTTTTGCAGATCTACACTGATGCAGCATGTCAGGACTGTGAAGAAGATTAAACAGAACATATGAATTCGACCCAGTGACATTTCAAACACTAGCTCACAAAATTCATCTTTAATATTTCTATTAATTTACAAAATAAATGAACGACACAAAAGAGGAGTTTGTGAATTTCTCACTAAATGTCACTAAAACAAATTTATGGCATTTATTGGCATTCAGCAACACACATGCGAGTGTGAAGAAAATAAATGTTACAGGAACTTTTGTAAATCTGGAGGGAATTTTCAGTTTGTTTTTTATCACTTTATTAAAAGACTAATAAATGAGACGTTGTGCACTATATATTAGCTAAACCTTTATTACTGTATTATATTAGGAGCATTCTTGGCTTATGTAGACGAGCACTAATTATGTCTAATTCATATTATTAAGTAACCCATTAATCTTAGTTTATAAGCTGCGAGTGTAATTTGAAATGAAATTATATTTAAAAGGGTGAAAAAAAATCCACCACACTTCCCTGTCTTTACCAACTAGCATTCTTAGGTAATTTAATAAAAAGGTCAAGGCCTAAATATTATAAATATTAAGAACATTCCCTAAAGATCCATATTAACACTGTAATCAAGGTTTTATAAATGACTGTGGAACTGGATAACTTAAAAATTACATATTAATATTAAAAATTTTATACATTTAAATATAGCATACACTTCCTTTTAGAATAAATATAAGCAGATGTAGTTACACATATTTAATCACTGACCTAATATTTTTTGATAACTACATGTATATAACATAGAAAGTTAATGTGTAACAATTTGTACATACATACAAATCACGTTGTACATAAAGCCTTAATTAAAACATACATAGTACTGGAAAACACTTACTATAAAGTGGACCCTTACCTCAAGCGTATTAATTAACTCAAGTAATAAAGACAGAGTTGGCTCCACATGAACCTAGATACTTTTATTCTGTAGTACAATAGATGTCCACTGGGGGGCACAATAACTCTACTGAGACTGTCCACGGCTGCACCCAAACCAAACAGACCGCGCTACACTGATTTAACATACATTAGGGATAGAAAAATGATGATATGAAGGTCACCATTTACTAAAAAATGGCATTCTAGAAATAGCCAGGCACAACAAAAACAAGCTGATGTATCAGTGCTTTCCCATGGCACCAGCATGACCTCTGGCTGCTTTGCATTTAAAGAGGGAAACAGCAGGGCCATCTCTAAATGACAGCAAGAAACCAAGAACTGCAGCTGATGGCAGCTGGCAAACTTAGAAAGGAAAATGAGCGGCGGGACATCATGCAATGCAAAAATTACGTTCGAAATGCTGTATTAGGCACAATTCATGATTTTGCAGTTATGAAAAGATACAAGAAGTTCTACAGCACAATGCTGAAACTTTATTGAAAAGTATCTAATAGAAATTTTAAATAACAAATAACTTTTAAATAATTCAAATAACTTTAAATTTGAAATAACTTCCTAAACAAAATGGCTTATTTATTTGGCTTATACCATTCAATACTTTATAATCCTTATATTTATATATATATATATACTTCTGAAGAGTTTGTTTCAAAGATAAACGCATTCATAGTGACATTCATTCATGTCCGTACATTATCATGACTGAGCTAAAGTAACTCCATCATCCTGTTCCACAGTGCCTTTAAATGGTTTCTATAATTTCAACCATTCCGATTATACTTGGTCATACAATCTCATATAGACTGTCATTAATGCTACTAATAAAGGACAAACAGTTTATGCCTCTTAAGCAGGGCTTAGCACATGGGGAGAGAGCTGCTGTCTTCTTCTTGGGCTGGCACGGTCATGTACACCAGACAGATGATGAGAGTCAATGGTCAGCTTGCTCATTCTCTATAGCTGTCACATCTCACATGGTGCCCTGCTTGATGCTCAGCTCAGCATTCAAAACCTGGCCAAGGATTTTCAGCATACTGGACTCTGATCTATGTGGCATGTGATTCACAGGTTGGGTCTGACTGGGTAAGGGCCCTGTGCAAACATGCACAGCTGCTAGCCCATACTGAGCAAGCAAAGCTCCCTAAGTATCTGCCATATCATGTTAATATCAGTGTGCTGCCTACAGAGTGATACAGATCCTCCGACACATAATATACTGCTAGTTTCACTCACCTGCAACGGAGGCTCCAGATCCTGAGGCTGGTCTGCCTTGTGTGCTGTTGAGTCTCTGCGTATGGCTGCTGATGGGCTGTCTGGGGGATAACCTCTGTCCTGTGAGTCTCTGGAGATCCAGCGAGACCCTGCAGGCCCACCTATGTCTCGCAGGGCCAGAGGTGAAATGTGTCCCCCAGTCATGCCCCCATCTCCCCCTACCGCCTCCAGCTCCATTTCAGCCTCTAGCTCCGCCTCCTCCTTAGCCTCTTTATTGCTCTCTTCCAGGTGCTTCATGAGCACAGCGATTACAACGTTGACCAACACAAACTGTGCCGTCAGCACGAAGGACACAAAGTAGATGGGAGACACCACTGTGTTATAGCATGTTGCATTGTCATGAGCGCAGTCTCTCAGTGTGTCCTGGAATGCACACAAACACATAAGTTCACATTTAAACTTGACTACACCAGCATAATTAAATCCAAGCTGATTTACTAAAAGGCTTCTGTCTTTTAGATGTCTAACATAGCAAAATCTTGTTCCTTTTGCCATGTTGCTTTAATAAATATGCGAATGAACCTAAAAATTTAAAATGCAGAGTCTAGGCAAATAGATAAATTTCATATATGCAGTGTGTTTATCAGCCTGAAAGTGATGCAGGGTACACTGATTGCATGTGCAAATTAATATAAGGGCAAGTATTACATTTTTGCAAGCCCATTTCACGGAAAAATAAAACCATTTAAGTCTCAATAATGAGAAAGGGTGTTGAAAATTATGACTCGGTATTTCAAAAGAATGGGAAAGCTCATCAAAAGAAGGACAAGCATTGTGGGCATAAAATTGGTTTCACATTTATTATTCTCTACATATTCACAACTGATGACAATGGCATTTAGAAAGCCGGAGAAACATTTTTAATTTACTTATATGTTACACATTATATAACAGAATGCACATGTATTTCAATTGTATTCAACATTGCAGACATACAGTATGTTTTTATGTTTTTATATTGTATTCATATTGTATTTTGAACACTTATTTCAATCTTTCATCTGTAATTCAATGTTATACTTGATGTGTAATTTTGCATTTATGTGGCAAGATTTACTCTGCTAGATAATTGTTCTAGGCAATCAAGAAGAATCATCACACACAAAAAAACATTTCTTAACTTCTTTATTGGGGATCTTAGTCAATCAGAGCCTCGGTGAATACAACAATGACTTTTATGGCTCCCCAATGAGACACATAAAGAGCATGTAAAAATGACTGTGAACCTCATCTAAAGTTCAGATGATGTACAAAATGGTGAAACAGGCATAAAAATGTACCTTCATAATGCCGTTCCAGTTGTCCCCAGTGGAAACACGGAACAGCAGGAGAAAGGCCATGCCAAAGTTCTTGAACGTGGCGTAGCGCCCAAGGCCCTCACAGGGGTGTAAATCATCGCATACTACAATTCAAACAACATGGATCACAAATGTATTTACATTCAATGCCATAAATAAGTGCATACTGTCTTCAAACAAAGGTTCAATCTAGAACCCTGAATGGCTGTTTGGTTGTTTTGTGTCTCTCTAGGGAATCCCTTAAAGGTTTTACATATGTAGAACTAAAACAAAGGATTTTCCTATCAGAGACAGTTAAAGGTAGAATGCTTTTAGGAATATGAGATGCCTTTTGCCTTATTTTTGAATTAAGACTGTACACTTTATATTGAGTAAATCTGAATAGGAAGTTTCTCATTCATACTGTACGTACACACAATTTGTAAGAGCTTTTGAAAACAGGTTTACACACATTTCAACCTAATCTACTTAAGCGAGCGGTGAGAACGCCATCTAACTTTCTAACTAATCGTCCCCATTCACAAATTAAATGAATTCAATTGAATGATTCAAGCAAGACATTTAGATCTTTGATGGAATAAAACACGCAGATGGTGCATCATAAGGTCTCTATCATAAGTGTTAAACTCTATTAATGTCTATTGATGGTTTGTGCTTACTGAGATCACCGAACAGCTCTACTCCCAGTGCGGCAAAGATAAAGAAGAGAAGCATGAAGAGAAGACCCAGATTCCCCACCTGTAGAGAAAGAGAAAGAGAGAGAGAGAGAGAGAGAGAGAGAGAGATAGAGAGAGAGAGAAAGAGCAGACTGAGACAGACAGCCAGATCAGTGTTTCTGAAGCATAAAAGGATAGAGAGCACAGATCCTGAAATACCATCTCCTGAGAGCCAGGGAACAAGAGAGCTATGAAGTGAGAGAACTCCAGGCCCATTCCCAGTGATTAGAGCTGAAAGTTCAAAAGTTCACAAGGTTCTTCGAATAGGCTACGTGGGTTAAATATACAAAGCAGTATACGTGCACAACCACAGTGACAACATTGGGTAGGTTTTTGAGGAAAATGAACAGGGTGAATAAACTGGAAAAGGCTTCATTCCAGTCCAAGAGTTATAAAAAAAGATATATTTTCATTGTCTATGGCTGAGCTTTTTCCAACTTTAATGAAGCACATGATTCCCATGTATAGTACATTTCAGAGGAGGACATGGTTATGGATCACTGAACACTTGTATTTATGTCCCTATCTGGGCATGGGGAATGTTCAAACCAGTGGCTTCCAGACACAGAGAAGGAAAGACAGATCTTAAGTATGATGACTATAAGGTAGTGATAAACTACCTGCAAAGCTCAGTTCTATCAGGTAAAGGTCTATTTTTACAACATGAAGTAACCCAAACAAGAACTTAGAGTATGCAATTATTTATGCACATTACTCATTCAGAATTGCTACATTATTTATTGAAATTATGACAGCATCCTGTGGTGCAGCATGTACCCAAATCAAAAGGCCTCTGTCAGGGAGCCACAGAGCCTGACAGCATTAGAGAGAGCATGCTGAGCTGCTGATTTTTTTTTTTTTTCTTTGCCTCCTGCTGTATTTGCTATCTTGCCATCGGTCCATATGTAGTGTCGCTACTTCACTGGCTATGGAAATGAGGCCAGCAGGAAAAAAAATAAAAAATAAAAAAAAAATAAACCGGGCCTGCAGAAACTGGCCTTGAAGAAAACGAATGATCTAACATGGGCTCAAACGAAGAACTGACAACAGAGTGGTTGTATTACCTGAGGCAGGGCCTGGATCACTGTGTCCAGAAGAGCTCGCATTCCCACAGCCATCTTCAAGAGCTTTAACACTTAAAAGAAAGAGAGGAGTTTGATGAGGACAGGATTTAGCAAGTTGTGTATAAAATGTGTGTCTTTATGTAAAAAAAGGGAGTTATAAATTAATGGTAGTGAGTAGTGGTTAAAGTAAAAGTCTGTGCTTTAATAGCTCCTTCATGGGCTACTCTGTAATGATGAGGTGAGAGGTGAGAATATTAATGTGCTGATTAAGAGAAAGAATGGATTAGAGAGCTATAAAAAGACACCCTAGACACACTGCTTCTTTAGTCCAGCCCTTGGAATTTTATTTCCCTGTCATTTTGGGTTACCTAAATGGTGTGTAAGTAGGTAGCAAGCTTGTATTAATGTTAGGGCTGTGATAATGATAGTTTGTAAGTGGGTTGCACAAGGCCAAATGCCCCTGTTGCTGCACATGTTGAGGATGGCTGGTGCTTTAACTAAGCGAGGGTCTCTAGGAATTTGAATAGAGAGGCAGAGTGCATGTGTACACACACCGCATTTGCTTGGTTGTCTGTGTTGATGGTATAATCTATAAAAACTCCCAAAGCACATCATTCATTAGGAGCAAAGCAACTGGCCAAAACAGATGAATGCCCCAGATTCCCACTGTGTGTGTGTGTGTGTGTGTGTGTGTGTGTGTGTGTGTGTGTCAGTGTGAGAGAGAGAGAGAGAGAGAGAGATTTAGACAGGCTATGTGGTCTGGGTTTCTTGTTTCAGCCATCTGTTCTCTATCTACACAATGTGCAACTGCTAAACAGTAGCCATACAGATGCTGAACCACTCAAAGCAGAGTAGCAGTAAAAGAACTGAGCTCTTTCCAAACAGATAAAAAAAATCAGCAGGGTGGTAGAGTTGTGGAGACGACAAAAGAACTGGGAAGAGTAGTCACCACGGGCAATGCGTAGCACCCTCATGATTCGTATGATGGTAGGGTTGATGGGGAGTGAGGCGTTGACCTCGATCTCCTCCAGAGTTATCCCCATAATTGACAGCAGCACAATAGCTAGATCCAACTGGTTCCACCTGCAGAACACAAGCACATATTATTCAGCACAGTGTGTCAAATGAGAATTTCAAAAAGATGACGAGAATCCAATTTTCATAATTTAATAAAGCATTATTCAAGATTATTCAACCACAGTGTGATGTCAAACCTCTCATTTGAACTCAGTTTTACTCTAATATTTCAGCAGTTTAGAAGTATTTGGTGAGTATCTCAGTGAGACTTAAAACAACTTGCCAAAGTATAAATCACTTCCTCTAAGGTCATGAATTTCAGCACTGTCACAGGTGAAGTGTTGCCTAGAGTCTGTTTTAAGGCAAGCCAATTCCCAGAGGCCTGCAGCCATGTAAAGGGGTCTTATCAATTTTGCTCCAGTTATTTCTCATATCTGATAATAAAAATCCTTTCTACATTTCATTTCATGCTCTGATCAAAGTGATCTGTATGGTCTTTGTGCATAAACAGAATTTGCAGGAACAACCTGACTAGGGTAGTTCCCAATAATTATGACACAGTCATAAATATTTTTAAATTATAATCCTTAATATTGCACTTCAAGACTAGTGCACAGATGCAACATGCACCATTTTAACATGTCCAACTGGTTGCTGAGAAACAGATGTTTAAATGCTTCTAGTTTAAAAAAAACTTATGAAATCTAAGATGTGTCGTCAATCTATATACCAAAGTTGGTGAAAATCAGATATGACAAATTGCTTATTTTGTCAAAAACATTTCATTGTTCAGCATCAGCAACAGTTTGACCCATCAACAGTCCTTTGACAGTTTTTTTTTCTGTACCTGTCTGCCAATTTTATATATTTTACTGGTGCTTTGATGCCTAAAACAACTGAAGTGGTATCACAATCGTGAAATACAGACATATTGCCTTGTAGATGTTCATTTTTATAGTAAATACTGAGTATTTAGAAAAGTCACTACTTGCTACATTCCTGGTAGCTCGACTGAACAAGAAAATGGTATGAACAGAATGTGTTTATGTCAGTGAATGTGTCATTATAGTTAGACAGCTGGTAGTAGCATGATAGGGCCTGTGAATGTACCATGAGATATGCTGTTTGGATTAAAATCATTGTGATGACTGTAAGAGTAGATGGTACAGTACAAAAAGACTGTATGCTTTGGGGTAATGTCTCCCTGTGTGTAATATGTGCAGATATTCAGCTCATTAAATCATCAGTATTGCAGTTATGAGTGAATGAGAATGATTACACTTATTCATCAACACTGAATTAGAGTGTCAAACATGCCTACCCCACCTCTATTTGACTGCTCAAGTAAAGTGAATGGATTACAGCAGAAAAATGAATCTAACCAATACTTTGCTTCATGTCATTATGAATTGTCTTGATGACAGCCACATTTTTTTTCCTTAGTTACCCCTGTTACTTAAGGCTGTGATTATCATGGCATCCAGATTTCTCACATGTTTAGCAGTCAGGGATCGGTTTAGCAATTATAAATCCCACTCAGTACAGGTTCATTTTATAAACTTTTTTTTAATATTAGGCTCATTATTCAAATGTGTACAATAATATTCTGGTTATTTATTGGAGTTTTTTAATTGCTTTTATTCCTTATTGTCCCTGACCCAACTCATTAGGTTCAAGTTGACAAATTTAAAAACCGACTTGTTTTTCAGTTAGTAAAAGTTTGTATTTGTATTTTTATTCAAGGCTCCAGTCAATCTGGAAAATGATTGTAAAACCTCAATAATAAATACAATAACTTTGATAATAGTAAATTGTAGCATACTTCCACTACTGTATCACAATGAAAATCAAAGACCCCCTGGCTATGCTTCACAGACCCCAATTTGAGAACCAGTGGAGAGGAATATAACTTTAAAACAACTAAGAGGCTATTAACATCAGTACGATATTAATTATTTCACTGTTACAGCATGGCTTTTTCCCCTCACACATCTTGGTGCATTCTGTGAATTATTTATAAACCTCACTTTGTATCTCATACCTGTCTTTAAAGAAACGTCTGAATCCAAACGCTACAAGTTTGAAGACAGACTCCAGCACAAAGATAATGGTGAAAATGTAGTTGCAGATTTTCAGCGCTTCATCGAGCACCTGCAAAACATGAAGATTTCAAAAGCATGTCATATTATGAGAATGTTCATCGAAAAATAAGAGACAATATTCTTTTATTTGATAAAGGGTTTCTTTGAGGATTTCTTGTGGCTGCTGAAATAATTAATTTTTAATAACAGTTTATTATGTCCCATTAACTATCATTAAGACAAATGCCGTAAGAGAGAACCATTCTATAAAACACTATTCTGAGCTCTGTAATTGGCATCAAAAAATATTCAACAGAGCCTTGCTGCATTAATTAATCACAAAACATTGCTATGCTATTACCAGCAACAGCCTACAATACAAAGCTGCCTACAAAAACAAAGAGCACTAAAGAGTCCTAGTAGATTTAAGAGGCTTGTAAAGTAATACCAGCTTGGATTGTCTCTACGGTAACATCATAATTTACAAGACACATTTATATAAAGCTCAGATGTCTGCTTGCCTGGATTTTGACCTAACATAGCAATTGGACACATTTTACAAGACGCAACTGGAGCAGCCATTGCTACGTTTCATGATCTAGAATCAGATGTGTAGCTACATTGTGACGGCAGTTTAGTTTTAAAAGATTGGGTTACTGATCAGAAGGTTGCAGGATCAAATCCCTGCACCTACAAGCTACCACTGAAAGTCCTTGAATAAGAACCTTCCTCCTCACAGTTGCTTTCTATCAATTATGTACATGTAGTTATGTAGGGAACTTTGCACCCACACTGGTGCCTTCTTGTAGAGAATGGTTTTGAACAGATGCTTGGATGGAGTAAGTGGTCCTGAAGGAAGAACATCTATTGCGCTTAAATTTGAAAGCAATTACATTGATCACCCCAGTACTTAGGTTATATTCAAATACAATTATACAAAATCCCTAAAATATCACTCATTGTATGTATAATTCATCGTATATGCATATTTATGCAGACTTTTTTCATTTTCATGAAGGGTGCTAATGTTCTGGAGTTGACACTACAGCCAGAGACAAGATCAGATGTATACTGCCTGGCACTGAAAGCAGGAAATGTTCCGCATCAAGCCTTACCGAATTACCACACACTAATTATACTCAAAACAAAAAACAACTCTTCCGTTCCTCTTCCCACACTATACTGCTAACAAAAACAGCCATCTATTTATAACAGCATGGATGAACCTATTACCAACAGGGTCAAAGCCTGGGAAACCCTCTGGCAGTGATGAACACTAACGGGGGAAGTAAATACCAGCTCGCTTGGTAAAACTCCCAGACAGACACTACTGCATTTGTGGCTCAATCATCTGGATAACCAGTAAGGTAGTGTCCAGTTTCTGCTAAAGGACAATAAATATCTGTGATGAGAACGGATGATAGTCTTGTTATTGTCAGAGGACTGGCTTTGTTGCTGTCTGATTCCAAGGTGATTAACTCTTGATTTTGATTTTCCCAACCTTTCTCACACTTTTCATCATTGCGTAACTGTTCATTCCTTGAAAGATTTGAAAAACAAGGATTATTTGTTCCAACTTGTAAAATGTGACCTTTAGTGAAAAAAATCTGAAGAACATGTAAAGGATTTATAAGAAAACCACTCTAAGTCCTTAAGGTCGCCAACTCCTTCTTCTGTATTCACAGCTTGTACTTGTTCTCTTGTATTACTATGTAGCGCTAATGGAATATTCATGAATTTCATGAGTAATATGCCATCTTAGAGGTCAATAAAAGAGCACCTAAGCATAATAATACAACTCAAAATGTAAAGCTAACTTGCCTTCCAACAAAACAGCAAGAAAAAGATGTAATTCGATTAGTACAGAACTATGATGGCTATAAAGAGGATAAAACAGTATTATATTGTTTTGGTATGTATTTGACCATTAGCCACTAGGAAGAGAGAGGGCAATTTTTCAAATCATCTTGACGCCATGAGCCTACCTTGGGTTGCTGGTAGTGCTCCATGGACATAGTGATGACGTTGAGGCCTATGACGATGGTGATGAAAAGATCCAGGTAGTGGCTAGTGCACATCTTGTGGATGATGCGACGAGTGGGGGAGTAGTCCGAGTAGTAAGGCTTACACTGAGCCTCTGTGATGAAGAACCACCAGGACCGGGGGGCAAGCATGAGATTAGGTTACTAACAGAGGCACTTGTGAAGAAGACACACATACCCATGAGAAAGAGGAAAGAGGAAAAGAATAGAAAGGGAATCTTGAAGACTATCGAAAGAAACACAACAAAAGATCCTTCTGCAATCCTCAGGCTCAGAGTCCAGGACGGAAGAGCGGTTCATATGAACATGATCATTCGTAGCCCCTACATCTCAAGAACAAATACTCCCTTTCAGAAGCTAATCATTTTGATTGGCATTCTTAAGATGCATTCGCTTTTCTGGCTGAAAGGTTTTCAAATGTGACTAAATTCTGATTCTGATGGAATCATCAAAAAAACTTGACAGTAAAATCCTATACTATTCCACATGAACCAGGCTCTACTTTTTTGGATCTTAAATGTGAGGATGGCATGGGACAAAACAAGGGAGAGGTAGAAAGGCATGAGGGCTTGCAGAGCAACAGGGGTCAGGAGGCTTCTGACTCCAGCACACAGGCTGGGCTCCTGGCAGCCGCTGTGCTCCCCATTTTCTTGACATCCCACTATGCAGACTGTCCCTAAAGCCCTGGCATCATGCGCCCAATTGCAAGAACAGGTGCTGCCTGCCTCTGCTTTTTTAAAATAGTGCCACATCAACACTATTCATTTAGTTGTATGGCTGCTCCCTGCTGGATTCAGTGGTTTCAGAGTGAGGGCAATTTGGAGGATATTATTCTGAGAAGATAATGGTCCTTGCTGGGACAGTCATACACATGCATGCATAGACAAACACTTTTATACACACATACATCAATGTCTGGGGCTTAATGCCCCATGGGGATTTGTGAGACTGACAGTGGATCCTACTGTGGTTCCCTGGGCTGGAGCCACCTCTATAGATTCTGCATGGCTGCAGAGTACAGACAAAAGAAAACAGCCTCCATGTCACTAAAAAAAGTGTTAATGTTTTTCTGTGTGTTGACTAAACAGCTTTAACTGTCTGCCATTATGCATGCCTTTGAAGATTGCACATTCCCTGTGGCATGAGGGCTTGGAACAGGATACCAGCTAGACCCGTGCTGTGCATAATTAACGCAGGGTCACAATATGGGCTCTGGGTTATATACTGCCTAACTGGAGCCATGTTTCTTGAGTTCTCGAATGTGCTGACATTAGAATTTCACAATTCCAAACTAAATGGCCCAGCATGGCAAAACTTTTAGCTCCTTTTCATAGATTGGAACAGACCTCACAACATAGCTTGCCTTTGTGATCGCTGTGCTATAAAATCCAGAGGGACAAGCTAAGCAGGGCAGACTGCTCCAATTCTGGGGTGCTCGATTACCGAGACAGTTCAGAACCAGGGCATAGTGTCTCGGGTGGGGATGGTTTACAGGGGCTTACAGGTGCACCTGGCTGCTTTAGAAGAGGTCAGATCCCATATGACCTCACTGTTGCTCTGCCTTCCTATTTTCATCCTTGATGAGAAGCTCTCCCTCTCTTATTTCATTCTGACAAAACATGCACACGTACAGTATACGCTCCTATTTGCTCTCTTATAGAGAGATCACTAATAAATAGATAAGAGAGAGATTGCACCACAACATTATCAAAAAATATCAAAAAATATTTCTTTCGGATAATGAGTACTGCACCAAGAACATATGATTCTTCTGTATTGGCATGTGTATTACATGGCCATTTTGTGGCTTGCCAACAAAGACTAAAGAAGGGAAACGGAGGTGCAAGAAGCCAAATTAGCCTCTGAAACCTCAACCTTTCACTCCCACTCCCCAGAGAGGGTGAGAAGCTTGGCATGCCACATATGGAAAATGGATTAAATTTAGGTTCTTTTGGCAGAGGTGCCACTGTGATGTCAGCCTATTGAAATGCTTCAAAGCAAATGGCCATATAAGTATCAGCCAAGTCAGCTTTAAGGAGATTTAAAGTAGAGAGGGGAAATGGTCTGAAACTATTTTTAACCAATGAGAGAGAATGAAATAGTGGTATGGACCATAGCTCTCAGTTCACTCCATCTCCATCTGTACTTTTATGGCACAGTCTAGAACCATGACTGTGACTTAATGGAGCATTTTCTTTCTTCTTTTTTTGCTTAGATAGCAATTTTATTCAGTTCACCCCAATATTTCAAATAAAAGTTCTTGAAGATTTTTTTTTTAGTTTATTTTAGTTTTTAGTTTTTTAATGAATGAATGTTACACAAGAATGTCTTACACTCAAACATGAGTCACAATGGTCAACCATTAATTAATTTGGTGCAATACCCATAAAGCCCGAGGAGAGGAGCTTTGATGCATTTCGATGCCTCTGGTGTATTCAGTGCATTTAGAGAACATTGACCCTATTTAAACCCAGGGCTTTGGACCTTTTTTGGATCACTGTAAAAAGTAAACTGTGTTGCCAGACCAATAAATTGTACTTCCAGTGGAAAAAAAAAATTAACACTGATGTTGATTTAGTTTATGAGGGGAAAAACTAGGCATATATCCAACATTCTTTTCAAAATGAAAATCAGGCCACTGTACACAGAAGCAATGCATCCACATAGATGTTGAAAATCAACTTCTACTTCAAGAGCTTGGACAATTGGGAAATACAGACACAGAGTGATGCATTGTTATGAATATCATACACTAAACACCACACAATAATAAAAAAAGACAGTCATCAGGTTATAATGGTTGCATGAATGATTGTTGTTACAGATAGTCCTAAGCAGAATCAGATTTAAAACAAACTAAAGACCAATGTACTTTTACTCTTTTAAGCAGAAGTGCATTATTGTGATGACCATGTCTACTAAAACCCTGTTTTATGCAGTGCTCATGGACAGATAATGTTCTAATGAAGATGTTGAGTTTAGAATAGCAAATATTTTTTATAATTGTTAGAGTATGGTTTGAAATCTACGTCCTTTCTGGTTTATTTTAAAGTATTAGAAACGTATTTGTTCTCTCGACTGTTCTTTCCGTGCACGAGCCCGAGTTGTTGAGAAGCACATCCATGGTAACGTCCAAGGCGTGCAGAGGCTCATCACGCAGCACACCGAGGTCACTTCTTTTAAAACTAGATGCATAAGAGGGTGTTATGTGTGAGAACTAACTGACCAGCTCAGCTTATGACATTAAGACTGGAAGCAGGCAGACGTACAAGCAGCAGTAGACGTATTCATCTCAGTAATTGGTGATGTTTTTGATCGGATATTATTTCTCTGAATTTCTGGAGCAGTAAGTTGTGTTGTAATATTGCAAGGATGGGGTGTATATTGGGTATATAACACCAGAATTATATGACTGTTTTCTTACCCACTTCTTCTAATCGTTTTTATTGTGTTGTTTCTAATATATATACACAGTACCAGTCAAAATTTTGGGCACACCTACACATTCATCGTTTTTTCTTTATATTGACTATTTCATATATTGTAGAACAATACTGAAGACATCAAAAGTATGAAATAACACATATGGAATTATGTGGGAAACTAAAAAGTGTTAAAAAAAATGGTTCATAATTTACGTTCTTGAAAGAAGCCACTTTTTATCTTTTTAACACTAGTTTTTCAAACTATTGGCATTAACTTAACCAGCTTCATGAGGTAGTCACCTGGAATGCTTTTCAGTTAAGAGATGTACCTCGTCAAAAGTTAATTAGAAGAATTTCCTGCCTTCTTAATGTATTTGAGATCATCAGTTGTGTTGTGTCGAGGTAGAGTTGGTATACAGTAAACAGCCCTGTTCCACAACTGTAGTAATCCATATTATGTCAAAAAATGCTCAAATAAGTAAAAAGAAATGACAGTCTATCATCACTTTAAGAGATGAAGTATCTTTGAATAAGTAGGTATGTCCAAACTTTTGAGTTGTACGATAGCTCGATATCTATATATCTATATATGATCATACCATACCATAGAACTTGTTTGAGAACCTACATAACTAGGGTAGCATTTATAAGGGTGAATCACAGTTGCAAATTTTTTTACAAATTAATGTAATATTTGATGTCATTTATTTGTTTCTAAATATCATTCTTGTTCAAGTCAACATCTTCATGATTTAAATATTGTGGCTCAAGACCCCTAACAAAAGGCTGTTTGTGTGTATGTGTAATGTGGGATGAAATGATGCAGTTTTTTTCATGGTCAAGCTAACACAGCTTCTTGGAGTTAGACTTGAAAAAGCGCTGTGTATGTCGAGGAGAGTGCTGAGTGCACTTTAAAGTTCAAGTGAGGTGAAATGCATGAGGAGTGAGGAGACTGAATAACTCTGTGGAGGCATGAAAAACACACAAATCTGGATGTCGATGAAAGATAAAAAATACATGAGGGTTGGAGTGCAGCCATATAACTTAATGATACATCCAGACAAACCTTGCATTCTCGTTTCATTTGTTAGAGATGATTTTGCAACACTAAAACAAGAAATGAATAATTTGTTCGCAGAATGAGTCAATGTCTGGTTGGTTCCTGATTCAGTGTGATGAGAGGAATGCTTTCTGAGATGTATTAAAATTCCAGTATGTGATTTCCTTCACGTTATCGCATTATACTATACGCCAGCACACGCTGAATCAGGCGCCAACTGAAAAGGCGCAAATTAACTTAATCATCAAACATGTTTCTTCTGGATGTCCCAAATTCTCTGCTGCCCTGTTAACACAGATAAACCAGATAAAGAAGAGATAGGAGGACAGAGCAGCAAATGAAGTCCAGACAAAGAAATAGTAAAGGAAAAGAAATCATATGCCATATATGTTAATGACCGTAATGACAGAGCATAGTATAGTAGAATCAAGAAAGAATCACATACACACTCACATACACACAAAGAAACAAGACAATACACACAGAATCACAGAAACATCATGCTGGTAGATATGGCAGACAAACCACACTTTCTTTCTGAGTCTGACTTGAGTGAGATGGCCGTTTAAGATGAAGGATGTATGGTGAAACATACACAGGGAGTGGAGGATGGGATGCAAAATGAAAGTGATGATCTGCACAGAGCAGTGACATTCCTCACCATTTAACACAAGTGAAAACACCAAAACCTCTAAGATTCATCAGCTTAACCTAGATATACATTCCTCACTAATAACTGCATACTGTGCCATCAGCTTCATGGTACTTACTAAACAACAAATGGAATAATGAATAATATGCTGGGCGGTTGGCTTTTGCGATTTATCAAGCAACAAAACAAAACAACAAAAACATAGTTTACTGGTCATATTATGTGGAAATAAATGTTCCAGAAAAGATAACTGTCTACACGAACACCCATCATATAACAGACTACAAAACACAGCTCTAACAGTTCACTTGTAGCCACAACAATCAATCACCAAGTCATGAAGTATCCAAGAAGAATTATTTCTGTCTTGTTCCAGATGAAAATCTACTGCTCTGAATCAATCCTGTACTAAAACTGTCATAGATTACAAGCTGGTTTTCTCACTGGATTGTCTCGATTATACTTTAGGACGTTGCATTGTCATCTGGATACACGTAGTACACGTGTCTGACTGCTGTGAGCAGACTTGTGATCACTGAGAGAGCAGAACAACCAGTCACACATCACATACATTCGTCCAGTGCTGTATAATAGGATTAACAATGTAGAAATAGTTTGTTACTCCAGGAACAGGCAATAGTGTAGAAGTACAAAGAGCAATAACCATTCTGGGGATATTTCTACCTGAGCATAAATCTTTCTGGTAATCTTAAGCTTTAAATTCCAAAAGCAACATTTTCTCTGATACTTTTGTTATTGGCTGCAGTATAAACTCATTCCTGTGGACTCATTCTAATATGAAAAAAACTCTGCATTGCAATGATATAACTTGATGCCTTGGTGCAATAAGAGAAAAGATGAGAATAAAGAAGAGAATGAACTAAAGTAAGAAAGTTCTTAATTGGTTATAATTATATTTAGTGTAGAACGGACACAATGTTGACTGGTGCACCAAGATGTCTTCCTGTCTCTGATATAACTGTATTTAGCTATTTATATCTAAGAAAACTATTCATGGACAACTTTTAGTTATCCTGTATAGCAGAGGTATTCGAACTGCAGGTTATGGCAGAACTGCAGGGGGCGCAAGTAAGCGGTGAGATGGAAAATATGAAAAAATAAATAATTACAAGATAGTACGAGACCTGCCAGCCTTCATACATTTTGTTGTATGCTGCAATGTAGGACAAAATACGCCAAAAGAGCAGTCTGTTTTCATAATTAAATTGGTAGATTTAAAAAAAAAAAAAGAAAGAAAAAGGAAGTGATCGGCCTTGTGGTGGAAGACTAAATACATCTAGTATATACTAGCATATTTAAATTCTTTTTTTCTTGTACACAAATTGTAATTGTCTACATATCTTAAGGCTTATCATCATCTCAACTGATGCATGAAAGAATCCAAGTGACATTGCTAGTAGGACTGTCAAAGAGAGACTGTCAAAATTAAGTTAACATTGAGTTTGGATGGTTCATACTTCACTACATCATTTTAGCCCATTGTAGCCCTCATTGTAGCTAAAAGATTTGGAGTTATTTTGTCTGTATTTAAATGACCCGTAATATTCCAAGGTGTTTATTCACCACATTATATCAACTACCAGCATCTGATATAGACAACAATAAAAAAAAAAATTGTTTTACCATAGGTTTAGTTTTTATACATGCTGTAAATGTCCTATTTTACACAGCTTCACTACTCTAACTGCATATTTGTAATTTGATTTGTAATTTAGCCTTTTGACCATATCTAGATTATTTAAAAATAAGGAAAGAACACTTTTTTCAACCTTTATGCGACACTCTCTCCATGTACATGGTTTCAGATCTGCTGACAAACTAGAAGTAGGCTAATGCCATGCAATCTCCCTCTGGTTTCTAAGTTGCACGAGATACCTAAAGCAAATGACAGAACAGCCCGGTTTGTGCTAGAAATTCATTCAACACCAGTGCTGAACAAAGTTTACTCATCTTCATATTATCCACTCAAACTGTGTCATTACTGAGATTCTCAACAAAAAAAAAAAAAGACTAAAATATCTATTTGTTAATTTGTCTACTTATAATCAGGTATATTTGGAATTCATGTTAACAAGTCATGCAAAGTACTTCAATATGAGAAAATGATATGACTTTACATTATGGTTCATAAGGTAACTAAACATTAATACACTAGCCATGAATATAAATAGCCACCTGAACTCTGGTCACCGGATATAATTCAATTGTTAATTATTTTGTTAGTCTAACTTATTTCTTATATTAGTCCTGACATTCATGGGTAATACATTGGTAATAATAAGGTAACAAGTTGCAGATATATCCTGTCACAAAACAATAGGTTAGTAATTGTAGTCATAACAGGTTGGAAATAAAAATAAAGTTAAATAATGTTAACAGGATCAATGAATAAAGCGTTCATTTTCTGGTTGGTGCTAAATAACTCAGGTAATAAATATATAAGGAATAATACAAACCTGTATTTATCTATAAATCAACTATTATTTATATGCATAGATGCCACTAACTATTTAGTAATTACAGTATAAAATCGGTAATAAAATTGTAAAATAAAAGTAATATCGACATTACCTGTACCTGTACGTTCTCCTCTTGTGACTAAATAATTCAGCAATTGTTGTGGTACGTGTACAGCAATGAACAGGTAAAATATTGCCTTCCCATATAAATGATCATTAATATAAAGATTATTACAATGATGTAGTTCTACTAAAATTATGGGGCACCTGAACTGGAAAAGACCAATGTTATCTAATGTTCTTTCTTAGCTGCTTTGTATTTAAAGAATCAAGGTGAAGTACATATAAGCACAGCAATGGAATGTAACTATAATAAACCTAGATGGCACTGAAGTTGTAGTACATAAAATGTTTTCAATTGTTCTTCTGTTTTTGCATCGCACATGCATCACATCATCCTCTTATGTTACCTGGCAATAAGAGAGGGTATTACAAATACTGTATTACAAATCAGAGCACTTGTAAAAAATTTCTCCTGAAAATCTAAAGGTCAACTTGTTTAATATTACTAATTACTAAGCAGTACATGTTGCTAAAGTCTGGGTTAATTAATGATAATTTACATCAAAATAATGTTATTTCAGATAATCTTAATGTAACAAAAAATATACCTTTACGGAATATCTACAGAGGAATACAAGCATGAAAAAACACATCGTATTGCCAACAGTGCCATTCTGGTAACCGAGAACTTCCTCTTATTTTTATTTTTTAAGCTTTTACCATCTGTTCATTCACAGAAGCAGCCAGTTATGCAACATAAAGAAGAACACAACTGCCTCAGATTCCTTTGCAATGCAAGTGATGCTGAAAGCTGAAAAATAACATGACACCATTCTGCCAAGATGGTGTCATGTCATTCGGTCACGTCATTATGTCTTGGCTGACGAGGTAATGTTCTTATTAAATACCAGATGTGATTAATAACGGTGATGATTATTAGTAACTAAAGTCTAGTATTATTCTTTTACATGTTTGCCTACCTACAGGCAAGTGGTGTTGCTCAGAGATAGATACGGGAATATGCTGAGAAAAAAAGGTTATGACCAAATAAAGCCAAACACACACCTTAATATTAAGAGAATCCATCAAAAGAGCCTTCATAACTGAGCTCCATTTGCCATGAAGCTAGATCAGGTTACATATTATTTCTCTCATAAAATGATTTTCAAATATTTCCCAGGCAAAATCCTCGTACCGAAATCAAAGCTATAGTAAAGAATACAAATTCATTCCTACGGGTTTTCAGACTACAAATATTACACAGAATTAACCTGAAGAATAAAAATCAATACATTTACTAATGTTTTATTCTAAAAATCAAATATTACTATTCTGTATGTGAATAGGTACACCTGGTAGGACTGTGCCATCTAACGGTCTGTCCTCACAGGCCTTTTAGACCCATTAGCATTTAAGCAACACGGAGAAACCAAGAGCATGGCTTCATCCTCAGCAAGTCTTGATTAATCAACACATTTGATGTGTCCACTAGCACACACCAGCTGCAGCAGGCAAAGTAGACAGGAACAGGAGCTAATAGAGAGAGACAGATTGGGGTCAGGAAGTCTCTTCTACAGAACCCATGCAGAATTCTCAAACGTGCTCAAGGTAAGTGGAGGCCAGGCTAATTAACACATTGTTCACTCATTAGGAACAAAACAGAGCTTGCCAGATGCCCATTGAGTGAAAAAAAGATGCAATTCAGATATTATGTATATACAGCATTAGCAATGTGAAGTTGTGTTGGTTATACTAAACACTAAAAGAAACAAAGTGTAAATTTAGAGAAACACTGTGGTTGAAGGGAACAGAGAGAGAGAGAGAGAGAGAGAGAGAGAGAGAGAGAGAGAGCGCGAGAGAGACTTTATTGATCACAAAGGAAATTTAGGGGAAAAGGGGCAAAGTAATTCAGAGAAGTGCGGTGAAGGGTGAGTTTATGGAGGGTTGCTGTAGCTTAAAACAAAGTTCTTCAGGCATTGACAATGACACAGGGAGCAGAGGTCTCTCATTTTGACTACAAACAATGCCAGTATATACACACTACACTTATAAACACCCTTCTAGTGGAGCTGCTAGAGTTAAAACCATGCCGTCACATTTACTTCTGTTGTATGTAATAGGTTTGAATGGAACCAGAACACTAGGAGGTGCTGAGCATGTACACTTTTTTCCTTCGATATCCAACCTGCAATATATGATCCAGACAGAACTAGAAATGACTATATATTTAAATATGAAATATACATCAAATATTATATGAAGATCCTTACTAAGGTATTGCCAATTACCAAATATTAGTCAAATAATGCTTCTTCTAACTGATCAGTCAGCATCGCACCTACTGTTTTCATCTAGAAACGATGCTGTGATGTTTGAGCAGCAAATCGTATGTTGGCACCATTGACATTATTGATTGAAGTACGTACATCACATAAATAGATGAGTTGTCACACAGTCATGCAGTCTCCGAACAACTTGAACAATGAGTATTGTGGTGTGGTGTGCGTTGTTAGAACAACTCACTATGTCACTAGAATAGTGAAAATAGTGATAACTGGTGGAAACAGGTTACATCACAATACAAAGCGAGCACTGAGCAATGACACCCAAAACAGATACATCAGAGGCAGACAAATTACATAACGCCAGACGTTTACGGTATAACTCTTCCCCTCACAGTCAGACACAATGCTTCACAATGGGGGCAAAAGCAAGAGCATAGTCTAGCATTCAATTTATATCTAGCACTTACTGCAGACTGATGCATAGTTTTACACTCAAGCCATTACAGTCTGAGATCATTCCTGTATTCAGTTTCAAATAGATAAAAGCTACATTATAGTGTATATTAGTTCACAGAGTGATATTGATATTAGGTAGAGCATCTCCTTTGTTTTCTCACCTCATTCTGTCTCTCTCACTCTATCTGTCTGTCTCCCCAGTGTGAGCGTGAGGTTTAGCTGGTAGGAGCCAGTGATGCTGGTGGACAGTTGATGAGTTGTGGATAAATTACATACACGCACGTCCACAGACGCTTCTCACAGGCTTAGATGAGGTGAGGCCGTGCCCTCCCTCATACTGCCTTATAGCCAAAGCCCCTTAAACACCACCACCATCACCACGGTGAACACACAGACATGCCAGAAATACTCTGTACCTGTCACTCCGCTCTCAGGACTGGACCAACTGACACCCGTCAGCATTATATCTAAAAGAATGAGACCATGTTAATCAGGCGAGACCTGGGAAGCCTGCTGGAGGAGCTGATGAATAAGTAGAAAAAGGAGAGTGGATGTTCAGTGAGAATGTGCTGGTCAAACAGCCTTGTGTGTAGCTATTTCCAATTATTCTGAGTCCAACTCTAGTTATCAGTAGCTCTGTTCATCTTCCTTCTTTAAAGTAATCACATAGATTTTGGTTTTCATCTTTTGAAGTCTAATCAAACAACTAAATGAAGTTTTTAGTCAAGTGAACTGTAGTCAAACTATTTTCTAATCTAAAACCAGCTAAAACAGAAAAATACCAATAAACTGACACTACGCTCACGCTGCAGTTCACGCTAATGCTTGAAATGAAAAGGGATGTTTGCAGAAAAAAGATAAAAAAAGAAACTAAACGCTCCATTAGTTGTTAAATGAGGTAATATCCCTTATTTAAGTAACATAAATCAATACATCTAAACACTGTACATAAAAAATCATAAATCAATTTGGGAATTTATCAATTTAAACAAACGATCTTACAGTGGTCATGAAGAAGAAACAGAACAAAACTGACAGCAGCTAGTCCTGTACTAACATTTCCCTGCGCTTGTGTGTGTTTGTGTTACTTGTGTAGTGGTTCCACTACTTTTCAGTTACTCATCACCTGCCATTGGGTACATTTTCATCTGTATTTCTCAAGAGTACAAACTGTCTGCTATCATTTTGTCGAACAATATGCTGCCAAACCTCCATCATCACACTCAGGGGGTCTTAATGCTGAAAATAGTAGGCAGTTGACTAAAAAAAATAAACAAAGAAATTGTGAACTTGCAATGTACGTCCTAGCCAACTGTTTCGCTAAACAGTGCAAAACTAAAGAATGTTGTTTACCACTGCCCTGCATGCATGGGAAGAGCAGACTTGGCAGACCCCTGGGACAGGAATATACCACACACCCTGCTCTCTGTCAGGATTCAGGCTGGCATGCAGGCCATGGGACATGCTTGAGCTACGTTCCCAGGCAGAGGGTATCAGGCTGCAAGGGGGATTGTCCTAGCTATGCGCCGGCCCGGGCATTTCATTCATTGTACGCTGGTCATTCTGATTAGCACTAGTGTGGAATTTAGTGTCGAATCTAACGGCCAAGCAGGACTCAGAAAGATGTGGAAAGACTACCGACCAGCCAGCTCTTTCTCCTTACTCCTTCTCTTTTTCTCCATCCTTTTCAGGCGTTTCTCCTCGCGCCGCTTGGCCTCTTCAGCTTCCTGGTGTCGCCGACACTTGTGGAAGTTCTCCACCACCACACCCACAAACATATTGAGCACAAAAAAAGCCACGATCAACAAGAAAGAGATGAAATAGAGCAGCATCCAGGGGTTGTGGTTCATCATAGGCTGAAACACACAGATTAATAAAAATGAACATAACATAACATAGTAATGATACATAACATTAGAAAGAAGGCATATGAACGAATCAACTTGAGTGAGATATGAATGTGGCTGCCTGTAATCACAGTAACCACACACAAAGGTACCGGTTACTGAAATACAATATTATCATTAAAAATCCCAATTCAAATATATAAATGCTTTGGCTACTACTATACCAGCAATGAGTCAGCAGTCATTTTATCAGACAAGAGAATAAAACTAACAGAGAGAACTAATAAAAAAAAAGACAGTTTCAGATTTCTGAAATGTAAAATGGACATTAGATAAAAGTGTAGTGTGCTTGATGGGTACCTGCTGATCAACCCCTACAGCATCTAGTCCATCATACATAATGTCCACCCAGCCATCCTTAGAGGCCAGTACAAAAAGAGACATCAGAGCCTAACGAAACCCAAAGCAAAGACCGTGCAGTTAATGTACTTGCTTTAAAAATCACAGCACAAATTATTCATTGAAAACAGAGTAAATTAATACACTTAAAGTGGGCGTGGCTAAGTACTTACCTGTCCCAGGTTGTCAAAATTGTACTTGTGCCTAACCCACTTGTATTTCGCAACAAGGCAGTCAGATTTGTTTGTTATATTCCTTGTATCCTCCCCATAGCACACGTAGAACTTTCCCTTGAACAGCTGTTCAGAAAGAAAGAACGAATCTACACATTCAAGAGTCATTTACATCTTAAAACACTTTACACTGAGTACCAATCTCATTAACAGGAAATGACACATTTCACGTTACACCATGGCTTTCCCATGAGTCATTATTAAAATGTGTTACAGATCGCTATAGGAGCATATTGATGCCTTTTTAAAGGTCATGTCATTGCATCAACACGGCTGACATGTCAACTAGAAGTACAAGACTGACTTTTAAAGCTGAGACTTGTCATTGAATGGTTAACCCTTAATTATATTAGAGGAAAAAAAAACAAAACCGAAAAGTCATTTATACCTCCAATATTACATGGAGGAGTACATACAGAGAGTCATGGACAAATGGCTGTGGGATTTCCCAATTAGGTTATGGAAGTTGTGGAATGGCAAAATGTTAAATAAAAGTCAATACTAGCATATATAGGGCTGGATTCTGGGCCCCAGGTACCTCTGCGCATGGCCCTAGCCATATGTTCTTCTCAGGTACCTCTTTTGTCAGTATAATGATCCTTTAGACAGGATCTTGTACAGTAAACCCAGTGGGGCCTTCGAATTTATGACTCTAGGCCCTTACGATACAGGTGTAATTTACTGCAGTGATGTATGGCACACTATGCAAGCCAGCCTTGCGGCTTAAAAGCAGTTAGCTCACACAATATACAAGACTTGATATCGATATGCATGTTCATATGACAATGGAAACACCATATACAATATTGCATGATGTACATAATATAAAACCATTATAGTACAGGAATATTAATTCACCTGAACCCCCAAAATTCCGAAAATAATGAAGAAGGCGCAGCAGATGACCACAATGTTTCCGATTGGTTTAAGGGACGACATCAGTGTTTCAACCACCAACTTGAGCCCTGGAGCCCTGCTGATCACCCTGAAGTGGAGATAGGCCACAAAACTCATTACAATCTTTAGTAACAAGGCAGAAAGTACTGGCTTTGTTAATCTTCAGTGGAAATGTGAATAGATGTAGAGTATTGAGAAAACAAGTTGGTACATTAAGCTACATAAACAGATGTATTGGAGAACACACAATCATTAGGTAAGTTACAGAATGATCATGCCAAGGGGAAGAGTGTGTGCAGATGGCAGGAGGATGCTCGCTGTCCAAAACTGATCTGTGCCCACTCTCCATCAGTAGCTCTGTTTCAGCCAGCAGAATGAAAAAAAGAGGAGCTCTGTATTCCCACCACCACTATAAGCTCTGCTTGTCTACAACACCTACTAGAAGGTGGAGGGGGGTTTGGCAATTAATACAGAAAATGTGACCTCCTTAACTTACACTTTTAGCTTGCTAACAACATGCTGTGCCTTTTCAGAGAATCGGTCACCTCTGACAAAGAAAAGAGACAGTCATCATTGTAACAGTGTTGCATAATTATTAACACCAAGACAGCTGGAGCAACAGAGAGTTGTCATCCCCCTCGTGGTGGGCCAGCACACACAGCAGCACACACATAACAGTAAAAACATAACACTGTGTGTGTGTGTGTGTGTGTGTGTGTGTGTGTGTGTGTGTGTGTGTGTGAGATTTCATGACATACTGTATAACTCCGGTTCTTTTAACTGCTCATGCCAGCTATTGGCAATTAACAAAGTTTTAGAGAGTACTCCAAGATTCTTAGGCCGTATACTATAGCAGAGTCAGAAACATGGCAGCACCTCTCGTTAATCTGAAGAATAAAGACTGCATTACTCTAGCAGCAGGGATTTCCTGGTAGAGCTCTAAGCTAAAGCAACAGCATCCTGATTTGATCCTGGGCTTTGATCTCCTTAAGAAGTGCCCTGTGATTATATCAGAGTCAGAAGATGGGAAGAAAGCCCATGATAAAGAGACAAATCTGATTTAGTCAAAGCAATCAGTTGGAAAAAAAAAATCCCTGAGAGAGTACCAATAACAAATGATTTCCTCTTTCCTCGGTTTATACTGTGCCTTTCCAGAAATGGTGGACATTTATATTAGATCAGACAATCAGAAGCTGTTGGATTTGATGTGATAACGTCAGATAAATCAGGGAATTGACCAACGACGAGAAGGCTCAACAGGCCAAGACATTTACTGATCTGTGACACGTCCATGTTCAGGAATATGCTCTATATGAGATTTGACCCTTTACCTGTAGAGGGCACTGTTGCTTGAAATGTTGAGATTAATAAGCAGCCTTGCGACAAATGATAGGCTAGAGTAAGCACATCAATGAAGAGGTCTTAAAGAGAGCAATGGGCATGAAGCGGACACTTTGAATTTTGAGCAAAAACACTGTTGAGCATATGAGAACATACGAGAAGTTAAAGTCCTAGTGAAGCCTAATGCACTGCCCCAGTTTGGGGAGAACCATAAATATGGAGCAGACAGGAGTTTAGAGTAAGCACTTGTTTGCAAATCCCAGTGGGAAGTACGAGGATAACTTGTTCAAGCCTAGAGGGACTGCCAGAAACACAGAGGCTCCTGAATTTAACTCAGTTCACACGGTTCACTGCAAAACAGCACGGCTTCTGCTGTCACTTAAGAAACATGAGTGTTCACTGTATTCAGTTTCAGTCACGCAAGTCATCTATTTCCTCTGTGAGAAGAGAAGAGAAGAGAACGCTACTGCTGTCATACACATACATACAACACACTGCAGATTTACATATCACACCTAATAGTACAATGTGAAAACAAAGAAACGCCTGATATCATAGTTGAATTAATCTGCATTTGTTTAATATATTCATACCTGAATCTTTATTTAGATTTAAACCCAAAGTGTCCACGGCAGAAACCAGTAATTATTATTATTAAAAAAACAAAAGAACCTATAACTTTACCCCCAGAAACAATGGAAAGTTCTGAATTAGTCTCAACTAAAGATTTTAATCCCGCTCATGCAGTTATTATTTTTGTTTGTACCTGTCTGCTATAACAAAGTGAGTTGGTTCCATGTTCCAAAATATGAACAAACTAGCAGCCTAATTTAAACCGCCGAGACCCTGAACAGGACGTTGCGAAGGATGAATGAATGAACCTTGTAAATGCATCACATTGTGACCTACATTCAGGTTAATGAACATTATCTTTCTTTGTCTCACAAGCTACACATCTAACCACTCACCACATTAAACACACACAGACAGTAAAAACTTCCTGCTTGCATAACCTTTTTGTTCCGTTGTTTTTTTATTTTTAAGTTTAATGATCACTCTGTTGTCTGTTGCATCTCATCTCCTCTCCTGTCTTGTTCCCTTGCTTCCCAACACACTCAATTAATCTTGAGAAATTACAATTTTAGAGGCAAAAACAATTACACAAGCAATTACCTAGAAACAATAATGGATTAAAGGCATCTCCAGAGAACCTGAGAATGCAACTAATCAGACCACAACACAAAACCAATTGAACCCATCTGCGCGCCTTCCCTTTTGTTGCTCGTCCTCTTGTTAATTACAGCAAATGTGTAATAAAGGACAACTGACTCATTTCAGCACATCTGTGGCGACGTTAGCTTAACAATTGAATCAGAGACAGGGTGAGCACCCTGAACATTCATAATTAAGGAGGGTTAATGAGAACAAATGTTAATAAAGCAGTGTGGCTACAGGATCAATACATCATACTGTACATTGGAGGTCAAACTGAACTGATCCTAGAGAAAGGACATCTTAAAAGAGCCAATGCTCTAAGATGAATGAATGTGAGCACACAGAGTATCACATGGTGTTAAGGTTAATTTAGACACACTGGTGGCATTTATGTAACATTTAGCAACCTGCGAGTCAGTGAACTGAACATGGGAGAGTATCTGGCTCCACTGCGCATGTATCAGATAAATCATTCACTACACTGTAATGACACCAATATCTCTGAGGAGACATGGTCACAATTCAATTCAATTTTATTTGTATAGCACTTTTAACAACAGACATTGTCTCAAAGCAGCTTCACAAAAGTATATAA
>JAQQZR010000006.1:8829391-8845746 GCA_030068235.1 Notoglanidium macrostoma | reverse complement strand
TTCCAGGATAAAATAATGCATGACTTGATTCATGCGTCCTTCACAATCAGTCCTAGTCCGGCCTTGCTGAAACACCCCCAGATCATCACTGATGCTCCACCTAATTTTAAAGTGGGTGTGAGACATTGTGGCTTGTAGGACTCTCCTGGTCTCCATCTAACCATTAGATGACCAGGCGATTGGAAAAGCTGAAAATTGGACTCATCAGAGAAGATGGCCTTACTCCAATCCTCCACAGTTCCAGTCTTATGGTCTTTAGCAAACCTCAGCCTGGCTCTTTTTTGCTTCTCATTGATGAAGGGCTTTTTCTAGCTTTGCATGACTTCAACCCTGCCCAGAGGAGCCTCTTTCGAACCATCCTTGTCATGCCTTTAATTCTAGCTGTCACTTGCCATCCTTTTTGTAGGTCATTTGATGTCATCCTACAGTTGTTGAGTGACATCCGAAGGAGTTGACGATCATCCCGGCCAGTGGAGAGTCATTTTTACCCTCTGCCAGTCTGTAACTTTGTTGTCCCCATTGTCTGCTGCTTGACCTTGTTCTTATGAACTTCTGTCTTTGAAATTTTGAGGATGGAAGCAACCTGACACTCACTGTATCCCTCTGCCAGTAAAGACAGAATTTAACCTTTCCTTTTCTCACTCAAAACTTCTTTTTAACTCTTTTGGCATATTGAATAGATATTTTTGTATTCCAATTAAATTTAAGGTACTACTAGCACTACTTTTGCCATCGAAACTGGTCCTATTGCAAGAGGATAGTGATGCCCATTTTTTATGCTTTTCCTCATTAAATAAGATTAGGCTCAGGTGATCACCTAATTAGTACCTCATTAAGTAAAATGAGGTGTGCTTGTGTTGGAATACCACCAATGACACTGGAATGAATTGGCTGTCATATATGAAGATTCTGATTTAAGAATAAATTGAAGTGGTCTTATAATTTTTTCCCGGAGCCGTATATCAAATTATGCATTTCTTGCCAGCTGGTTGGAGGCACTTTTATTTTTTAAGGTAACACAATGGAGATGCTTCTTAAGCAGTCATTGCTTAAGGACAACTAAATAGACTTTTTTAATTAAGTGTTTAGCAATAAAAACAACAAACTGCAATAACAAATTTGTTTGCCAGTAAATGTCTTTTGATTATTATCTGTACATTACAACTGAGAGGATCCAATAACTGTTTAGAAAATGCAAAATGATGAGAGGTGGGGTACACCCTGGACAGCTTGGCAATCTATCGCAGGGCTAACACAGACAGAAACTCACACTCACATTCACACCTATGGGCAAAATTCTTTAGAATAGCCAGTTGACATACATGTCTCTGGACAGTGGAAGGAAACCAGAGCACCCAGAGAAAACCCACACAGGTATGGGGAAAACATGTAAACTAACCCTAGTTGCCCAGCAGATTTGAACCAGAAACTGTCTCGCTATGAGGTGACATTGCTAACCAATACACCACCATAATGCCCCAAAGCAATCAATGCCACTAAATTTTGTATCCGCATATAAAATCTTTAGTCTCACCTGTAGCTTTATTGTAGTTTGGTTACTTTTGTCATGTAGCTCATACGATAGCAATAATTCTCCAAAAAACAGCAAGCTAAGCTATATGTTTTGTAGAGTAACTTTTAGCTTACCTCACTGCAAGTATTTTGCCCAGACAAAACCTTTAGTAACTACAACTTTATGTAAGCGTGTCATATTTTGTTTGACCACACAACAAATAAATGTTTGCTTTCACTCATATACTAGCTTTTTAACACAATGCTCCATTGTTTTGTTGACAGCTTACAAAAATAAGAACCACCTACAGTTCTGAAAAAAAAATAAAATGACAGGAACAACCCAGGCTTTAAGAAATTCAGTTTGGCCTGTCCTCATAAATGCTTCCGATCAGGCTTCATGGTACTGACCGGAGCCTTTTCATGGCATCCAGGCTCCACAGAAACATTACTGCCCCTGCGTGACTCGTAGCCCAAAGCGAGGTCTTCTCCTCCTGAGATCTTGGGCACAGGCATTGGTGTAGCAGCCGTGTGAGTGATGAGAGGAGGTGTAAGGCTGGCCTTCAGATCCACATGGCCATTGATGGGCACTACTACAATCAAGAGTGACAGGAAGAAGGTAGGACATACACAGTGAACATCAGGGTCCTCTAGAAGACATGGCAGATAGCTGAAAAATACATGAGGTACATTTTCTAACATAAATGTTTCAGCATGCCTTTAGCCTCTAGTAAAGGAAGGGTGCAAAGCACAGAAAATAACGTCAGACATCTGAGCTGACTCAATATTTGACATCAATACAGAACAGTAAAATAATAATGTAATGTTTCATAATGTTTTTTCAATACTAATACTCAAACAATTATCACAGAGAACAGGAAAGTTTGCGCAAGGGAAAGCTCTCACCAGATGAAGCTGACACATCTTTTTTGCTTCTGTGCACATCATCGATGCTTCTTGTATAGAAATCTGCTTCTGAGCCTGACTTGGAGCCATCCCCCTTTGGTGGAGAGAGAAAAGGTGTTAGTGCAGGACAAGAGGGTGAGTCAGGGAAGAGGGGAAGTAGGTCTCATAAACAGGAAGTTCAATGCAGGTCTGGCCTTCCAATCTCAGCAGCCCTCACACCTAAAGGTCAGAGAGCGACTGTGATCCATGGGGGAGTCATGCATGGACAGTCTCAGTCTACAGTGCAGCACCACTCTGAAACCACTGTCATCACTGAATTAGCTGTTTGCTTATACAAGGTCTAAATATTTTTCGAATGTATCACTCACATGTATTTCTGAGAAGATGATCTCATGATTAGACCATCTGCTTTATTTGTGTAAATAGGAATCCACATGGTGTTGAATATGTGCGGAGGGGGTTTTTCCGGCCCACTGGAGGAACAGCATTAGTAGAACAGGCACATTCAATAATCGCACTGTAGAAATAAACTCTGCTATTTTTATCAGAGGCTTGTGTCTCTTTATTTTTGCTTGTATCCCCCTCCCTCTACAGTCTCCATAAACCCAGTGTTTCAGTGTGGTCTAGTGCAAAACTTCAGCCTTGGGTGTTTTGTCAGAACAGCAGCATCAGTTAAAATCTTTCTCTTCTCTTCTCTCCTCTCTTTCTTTCTTTCTCTCTCAATTCCTCTCCTTCAACACCAGTCATTTTCATTCCTTCTGTCATCGTACAAAATCCAGTGAAATTGCAACTTTATTTTATGATGAGAAAATGAAAAGAGTACAGAAAATGTGAGAAAAGTTTTTTAAATAATAAATAAAAATTAAGTGTATAATCTAGCCAGAAAAAAAACTTCATCTCAGGTAAGGCTGAAGCTGTGAACCGTAATTTGAATCTGGATATATTAATTAAAGCAGATATCCTATCATTTCTCTACTGTGAAGTTTAAAATAACTTTCTGAAGTGACCATCTGGATGAGTTCGAACATGAAAAGCAGGAGCAAATTGGACTGGGAAAATGTTGTCCTACTGAACGAGTCATTTAACCGTGGAGTTCTTGGTCATGAAACTGATGCCAAACTAATTATTTTTGCATTCCCTTTTGGTATATGATTTTCATACTTACAGCACTATGATGTTCAAATTGAGAGATGAGAAAGGTTAAAAGAGAAAGAGAAAGAATAAAAACTATTCTGACAAACCTTTCTAACTAATGTCAGATCCTCCCACTGGTTTCACTTTAAAACAATCCAGTCCAAACTGCAAGTTTTTGAGGAATTGTTTTTGCAACAAAAGGTGACAAGTGAGTGATGGATGTGTGAAAGAGCCTGAAACCAGTGGGATTATTGGAAAATAAAACAATAATTATTTCCCATCATGGCTAAAACAAAGAATAGTGAACACTGAACAGGACTTGTCAAGATGGGAGGGCACAACATCAAGTACAATTCAAGCAAAAACAATAGAATTTCAAAAGATTTCTGAATCTGAAAAATCAAGCATGGAAAAGAGATCTTGCCTTATATGCGGTGAAGAACAAAACACAATAAGCACAGCTGTGATAGGTTCGTAGGTGGCAGCACAAACCATTTCCACACCTTTTGTTTGACTGTGTGTGCTTTTGCTCTTTAGGTTAACATCATCACCTTGTGTAGTTATTCACCTGGAGCCGGCTGTGTGGAGTTAGCAGGGCAGATGTCTGTGTGACCATGATTTGGCAATCTAAATCCTAAGTCCCATGTGGGCTTTCTCAGCAGAGAGAGAGAGCAGAAGGACCGGTGAGATATGTTTCAGGGCTCATTGGTTTTTGGAGCTTTAACTGACCTTCTCAGTCACCTCAATTGGCTGTATCCTTCCTTATAACTGCCTAAACAGCTCAACGCCTCTTTGGTGTCATCCTAGGTCAATGAAAGTAGTAATCATTTTAGCAGCTAATATCATCAGCTTCATTCTACAGTATGTTGCATGTGTATGGGGTGGTTCATAAGAGTAGTTTTTCATTTTGAGGAAACTAGACTTGCTGATCTGATTATAATCTGCAATCTTCACATGAACCGCTATATATCAGAGTACGATTTGAGCAAAAGCTGACTTTGCATTTATTGACATGGAAGATATGACGTTGAGAGACAGACATGTGAATCTGATGCTACTTTTAATTATGACCATTGAATACGTCACCTAGCACAGCTGCATAGATGGTAAAGGAAAAAATAGACATGATGCCCAGAATAACGAAAAGACAGTCTCCTCAACAGGATCAAGAGCTTTTTTCCCAAAATTACCAAACCTCCAACCCCATTGTCCTGTTATCCCAATAAAATTGGTAGTATTACCAATAACGGCATGGAGCGAAAGCTACGATAACAAATGAAATGAACAATAACAGGGTAAATCACTCTTGGATGTGGAATAGTACTTTAAGCTATCTTGTGCAGAGTGATTTTCAAGTCCATTTAAAGTGAGTTCCCATTCATTTTATTTGCTTTTGTTTGGTAGTCTGGCTGGCTTTGCCTGATTTCACTGTGGCTTTCCATAAGCCCCAAAAACATCCTCACCAAGCCAGAAAAAATAAAGAGGCTTTGCAAGGTTTGGATTTTGCCTGCAGGCATCAAGCAAGTGAACCTGAAGAGGGACTTTAAAGACAAATCTGCTTCTATGCAAACAACCACAAGTGACACCGTGCACAAACTTTGGGGACCTCCTGATTAGTCGCAGTGGGTTACGTCAAGAGGAGTGCTACATACCCCTGAGTCTACTGGCAGCTGAATACAACTCAGCTGACCATGCAAGTCTTCCCTCTTGGACAGTTCCTAAAGTGGAAATGTGTTAGATATTTTTGACCCCAGATAGGAAAATAGTTAAAGAGACAGAAAAGCATCAGAGTATTAAGAAGAAATAGTTTTAATCAGAAACAGACACACAAATAACTACAGAAGATAGATAGAAAGACAGACAAGAAGATTAACATTCATACACTTGCTGTTAACATAAATTCTCATAACATGGCAGTTCAAAAAATTATTTATTCCCTGCAATACGTGAAATTTCTCACAGGAGTAAATGAAACCGCAATGGAAGGGTTCAACAAAAATCTCTGGCTTATTTAGACTGTATGATTGAATGAGTCAGGAAATTGACATTACACGTTGGTGTAACTGACATCACACCCATTTCCATGAACTGATTGCGTAGAGGTATTCGTTTGAAGCAGTGGCCGAGGCAGTGCAGTGCTGCCAGGGCTTCGGTCCAGGACCTGCGTCTCACTCCTTAACATATCTCATTCATCTGATGGTCTCCCTGGCAACCTCGACACACAGCAAAGTTTGGCCAGCAAAAAATGAACGCTGTGTTTGAAGGCAAGGATGTGGGTTAAAAAAATTAAGTAAACCCCTTTGGGATGTGTTAGGCAAAAGGAAAGAAGTGCTTTGGCAGTGAAGTAACTAAGTTGAAACTGGAGGTATTTCAGAATGTTCTAATTTATCTAAACATCCGGCTAATTTTCGGGGAAATAATTATAATAGACCATTTATTTTTGAAATCTTTCAAGTGGCTAAAATAATTTCCTCTGCCATTATGCAATAAAAAAGCCACTTCAGTATGGCAGCCAAGATGACCAGGCCTGTTCACCTTAATGAATGGAGATACTTTGAACCCCAACCACCACATTCAGGCCATTTAACAATGTTTATTAAAACGAATTCGATGGCACAGTTTAAATGTTTAGAAAGTAATAATGTTCCCTCTGAAAACTAAAGTTATTATCCATTAGCCACAATAAGACATTTCTGCAATTAGTAAATGTTTTGGAATCACTGAACCTTGAACTATCAATCTTTTAGTAAAGTTGTGTGTAAATGCAATGCTTATCGTGAATGGTTTCCAAACCAAAGTAAAAATTCCCATCAGATTCACAGTTTCTGATAGAAATGTGTATATTAATTCAAACTATTAGACTATGTCTAGAACAGTGGCTGAGAATGATAAAAATGTCTGACAGACTGACTTTTCCACTTTCTGATTCCATTTTCGCTGTAGTGTTAAATGTGAAAAATTCACCCTTCATCATTGCCTGTATAAAGCGAGAAGATCAAAGTCATTGTTTTTACAGCTTGCGGCGAGAGAGATGGTGTTTAATTAAAACGTTGTAGAAGCCAGTCTGCACCTCTTTTCAAAGAAAACCCCTCCACCCAAAAATGATACATGGGTATAGCCTTCATGTCTGATTTATCCAAGGGTTATCCTTTTCTTCCCTTTGTTTTCTTTCTGTCTGTATACCTGCCACAGAGGAATAGTTGCTATGTGTTGGGTGATAAGTGCTTGCATAAGACCAGAGAAAAAAAAACAAAGGAGAAAAGGAAGGGTGGAATGCGAGACAAAGTGCTCTGAGGTGAGCAAGAGCAAGCGCATGGAGCTGGCATGAGATTGATGCTCCCACAGTGAAAACGCAACGAAGAACTCATCAATTCCTGCTGAAAAAAATGAAAACCATTAGAGAAAAAGGAGAGTGAGGAGAGAAAGAAGAGGAGGAGAGAGAATAGCTGAGGGGGAAAAGACAGACTTGGAATATGATCAGCAGGAGAGGAATGGAAAGAATGAGAAAGACAGGCAGGGGTAAAGAAGGAGGAGAGCAGAAAAGGAAGGCAGAGAGCCAACAAAAAAGTAAATGATGGAGGGAGAGAGTGATCATTTGAGGATCGCCCTACCTCAGTCTGGAAGCCCTCCACTAAGATAGCCACCAGCAAGTTGAACAGCACGTAATTCCCAAAGGTCATCAGGGCGATGAAGTAGAGAGCCGCCACAGGTGAGGTGGAGGCCATGCCATTATAGAGAACCTTATTCCAGTCCTCCTGGGTGAGGATCTAATGATGGCAGCCAAAGAGTCAACACTCAGCGCTCTTCTATTTTTACAGATATACTGGAATCAAAGCTGAGTTGTCAAACACAATAATGCGTTTATGTTATATTGGCCACAATTACCTGAAACACCGTGACAATGGCCCAGAGCAAAGAGTCGAAATTCTTTCGGTCAGGCATTGTGTCACCATCTCTCTCTGAGCCAAACTTACACCCAAACAGGTGCATTCCCAAAATACTGTTTCGAACAAAGTGAAAGTTTTCAGCATGTTAGAAATGTTAACTGCATACAGTTTAATCCGATGTGGCGTTTTTAAGAACTTATTTTTTTTTTTTAAGAAAGAATTTTAAGGTTCTGCCTGACTTATGTGAAAACGTTTACACCAAAATATCAACAAATAAATTAATAGACACCACAGAATATGTCAGAAATACTGAGAGTCACAATTTTAAAATCATAGAATTCTCAGCATCTTATAAATTACAATCTACAGTCAAAGCTGTAGCAGTCTGGCATTTCTTTTGGTCTGAACTAGACCTAATAGTGGGTTTCATATATAATTGGCCTATTTCAAATTCATTTAGACCTGAAGATGAAGATAAAGAGCATCAGCAGCATGCAGAAAGTGGCCACATTGTCCATGGTCTTCATCAGAACCACAAGCTGTCTCTGCAGCGCCGGCATGAAGCGCACCAGCTTCAGCACCCGCATCAACCTGAAGGTCCTCAGCACTGACAAACCCCCTCCCTGCTGGCCCACGATCTCCCACACACTGCACCACACACAAACACACAGACATCTTGTAACTTACAATACTCATCATCTTAACTCCTCTGACATTTCAAGTATCCTCACATAAAAGAGGCGAATTCAACAGTGTCAAAAATATCAGTGCATGAATATGAAATTAAAATCATCATCATCATCCTGACAGCTGACAGTTATCAGAATGAACAGCTAGCAGCTGTCACAAGCTCACTAATGGCTGCAATTTGTCAAGGTGCCACTATTTTGAAGTAACTGCCAGAAAGAATTCTAATAATGATGATGAACATGACAAAATATTACAGGCGCAGTGATGCTGACAGTGGGCTTGTAAATTCTTGCATTTCTGATGCACACACATACCTTATTACAACAATAATGCCATCAAAAATGTTGTAAGGGTTCTTGATGTAGCCAAAAGGGCCATACACCAGCAGCTTCAGGAGCATCTCCAGGGAAAACAGACTGGTAAACACAATATTACTGATCTCCAGCGCATTGGTTAACTCATCAGGCTGAGGCACATGGAAAACAAGAGAACAAAAAGGACAGGAAGTCAGAAAGACTGATGTTTTAGAAGAAATAAAATGCTCTAACAGTACCAGAGAGAGAATTTCATTTAAAACTGTACAGGCAGTGAAGGGAATGTTTTATTATAAATGATTATTTACAGACTACACATTGAAAACACCATAAAAGCAAAACAGATTAAGAGACCATTTTTTTCCCACTGGGTTGCTTAAAAGTTGTTATTTTATCATTTTAGCTTTTGGCACAGGTTTCTGTGGTTTTTAGCCTATGCAAGAGTATATAAACAAACAAATAATTAAATAAATAAATCCACAAGCAGTGATCTGCAGGGTCCAAACAGACTTTTCAAATATTGCCCCAATGTTCAGTTCTTGCCAAGTAATGTAAACCAATAGAATACATAGATAAGCATACTCGATGTTAATTATGTGAAATGCATGCTGTAATCTGATTGGGTGATGGTCTCCAGGGTTTTGAAGTAAACCAGTCATCATTAAAAATCCACTGAGCACAACGATGCAGTGCACCAAATTTCAGCTCAATAAGAAGAAAGAAACACGTGAGAAACACCTGAGAAACATCTATTTCAGTTTAACCCCCCTAACTATTTATATATAAAAACTAACTATTTTGCAAAAACTATTTTGCAAAAATAGGATCATTTGCATAGGTAATTATGCAAATGATCATATATTTGAGTGGGTGGGGCTAAATTGGTCAAAATGCAAATCAATGTTTTCAGCAAAACAATCAGCAGAAAATTTCATTGTACTCCTATTTTACATGTGATATGCTTATTTTTGTGCAAAAACATGAATAGTGCCCCTCAGAGGTCAATCTGATTGAGATCGCATCAGTCACTATTCACATTTTAAGACAATATCTCAGTGACTGCATCCTAGTACTCAGTATGGACCAATGCCAGTTAAGTACCTACTAATAGACTGTAACTGTAGTACGTATTATGACTAAGCAAGCAAGTAGTAAAAACACAATTCGTATGTACTCCACCACCATTTTGCCTGTCCTTTGCGTTGACCCATATGTTCACAGATGACATAGATCCACATATGTTGCGAAAATGTAAAAATTTATATCTGTAAAGACAGAAAAGTTTAAACTGTTTCTTTTATACAACACTGAAGACATGCTGCAACAACTAGCTTTGCTTCAGCTTTGCTACTGTATAGGATGAGTATTCAAATGCAGCTAATGTTACCCAAAATATGACCATGTTTCTGAAGTAATCAAGACATCATCCCATGTTGGACCATGCACCATAATTTGCATAAGATCTCAGAATCTTCTCCTGTATCTGCCTCCTGTGCAAATCAAGGAAACAATCAAGACTTACAGCTGTTTGAGGAAATTAAGCTCCGCCTCCCTAGAACTTGACACCAATTTCATGAGATGAAGTTAAAAAAATCCTGGGACTTCTTTGCAGAAGTAGGCTTTGCATATTTTGCATCTTAGCTTATAATCAGGCTTGGACCCCTGATAACAGCAGCAACAGGCAACACTATCTATCTATCTATCTATCTATCTATCTATCTATCTATCTATCTATCTATCTATCTATCTATCTATCTATCTGTCTATCTATCTATCTATCTATCTGTCAGTATCTATCTATCTGTCTATCTAGCTATAAATTATCTAAACACACACACACACACACAGTGAGCATGTCAGATACCAGACCCACGGGAATCTTTTCTCAATATAGGGGTATTTAATGAATTTCTAATGTAGGGCTAAGGAGGACAACAATATGATAGTGGTACTGACATTGCAATGCATTACATCATGATAAGCTTTTCTGAGAGTGTTACTGGCTTCAGTGTGTGTCAGTGGTGTTAGGACAATGACCATCTCCATTGTTACTCACAAAAACTTCGTTCTTGCTTTACCCTGATTTTGTGAGAAATAGTATGAAATAAATCTAAAATAGTACCTGTTGATATAATCTAATCATTTTGGCTTATTAAATATAAATATATTCAATTCTAACAATTAATGCATAATTATATTATTATACTATTCCATATACACATGATCACAGAAGCAGTTTCTTGCTGCTCAGGGCATGTAAGATAAATGAATGTTGTATTTAGTGACAATCTTAACAGAATTAGCACTGCAGGATTAATAACATCAGTGTACCACATTAAACGCATTCAATTGCTGTTCAACACAGCACCTCAGTTTAGAACCCTGCTGCATTGAGCAATCAGCATCATGCTAATCAAAACTCTCCAGAACAAGTCAACTGTAAAGAAGAATTACTGAAGATATAATGGTTTAAACGATGCTAGTCTCGCAGGGACAGACATAATTTCTAACAAGAGTACGTGTTTGGAAACAGTTTTCATAAAACGAGTGCAAACATTGCTACGCCCCCAGACTTTTCCTTTAAAACCCAGTCTGTGCACTTTTAACATTTGGAGGAGTAACATCATTCTGAGTCAGGTCATTAAATTTGATGTTGACTGGACTATTTTTGCCTTGCGCAGCTGATTTGCATTAAGTGACGCCCACAAAACATTTCTATTAAAAAAAGGCAAAGCTCACAGAGCTGAAAACAATGAAATAATGATTAAATAGTGAAAGAGCGCCTCCTAAGGCAAGGCTCTTCCTACTGATATACATTAGAATTTGTTTTATCCTGAAAGAACTTATTTTTCTTAAAGAGGCATCGACTCTGGAGAAATATTGATTTACAATTAGAATGAATGTTCTCTGTACACACTACACTTATGACACACAGGTATATGTTTAATTGGTGACTTATTTGCAGACTTTTCATCCATTCTGTCTTAATTTTCTATGGTGCTGTATACTACTTGGTTATACAGTATATGCAGACATGACTCATTAGACATCACGTCTGGCTCTGTGAGACTAAAATGATGCAGCTTGTGTTGTGTTTGAGGTTTTTTATGAAGTTAAAAGCCATATACACTATAATGCATGTGCATATACCAGATTTTTGTTTCAGCAGTAAAAAGGCCAAACCAGTCTTACCACTGTGTTCATTATAGCTACTTTCTAAAACAAGTCTTAAATGCTGGAAAACAAAAATTTCACAATGCAAAAAATATGTTCTCTACATTATTTGAATTTTTTTGTGCCATATAGTAGCTCTAAAGTGACAACAAAGTTGTTGTGGCATAAAATGATAAAATCATTGTTTTGCATGCTGTTTACATTGCCTGAAAGGTTTTTACATTATTACTTCCATGAAGTAATGGGGATGAATATAATTATATTTTGTTCATATGAACAACAAAAAGAGGCTAATTGAGTTTAGCTTAATCTAATTGAGCTGAATTCTGGGGAATAGGTGTTATCATGAAGTATTGATTTACACTCAGTAAGTAAAAAATCTAGCATTGATTCTAGATGACATTCTGAATCTAATACTGACGTCTTTTAACATGAGGACAAATGATGTGACAACATCAATAAAATGTCATTATGAAGGTAAATCATCAGTTACAGTCATAGGTAAAATGTGCAAATGAATGGTTTCAGACAAGATCTGCGAAAAGGAATACTGCGCATGTGAGCTTAGCGTTAGCAAACTATTTTATTGCATTTTCCTCTTTTCCAGCCTCAGAAGACAGAAACCACATTAGGAAGTCTAGTCTATTAGCTATAGGCTTCCGTTACTTGTTAGATATATTACCTTGTGAGTGGACTACCAAAACAAAAAAAAGAAAAGTTGGACATCAAATATGTATTGGCTGATCATCTGCATTCTGGGTAAGAAAACAAAGTTATATAAGTTTCTTTTGGGGATAAATTATTACTTTAAATAAATCAAAAACCCAATCCAGGATGTAATCATAGCTGGATCAAAGACCACCATAAAAACAGGAACACATCAGAATGATCTCAGAGGGTTTACCACAAAAAGCAAACCACTGGTAAGCCTCCGGAACAGAACAGCCAGGTCACACAAAAAAGTGGATGATAAAAGTACATTTAAAATCCTATTATTACTTTGAGTCCCTGGAGATGATACAGTATGGATAAAAATGGCTGTGACTCACAAAACATTCATCCAGTAAATATGCTGAATTCAAAATGTTCTGCACTTTAACCTCATATTAGATATTATCATTTCATTTTGAATCCAGAGCCAAAACAGCAACAATTGCGTCAAAGTCCAATAACTCACAGACTGTGGTGTTTTTGGATCCTGCAGTGCTTGACATGTTGGGCACACAGTCTACCCAGCAGGAAGCCCTTCACTTCAAATCAAGACCACTTATGGGAAGAAATCAACACATAAAACACTCAAGCCTGCAGGGAACTGAAGAAAACTTCCAGGGAGAATAAAAGTATGAACTCAAAAAGCATTTATTTCTGTTCTACATGGTTGTTTAATGTAAAATGAAAATACAGGTGTCTGAGACGTATGTCACACTTTCAAGAATGTCTGGAAATATACAGAGGTCTTTACCTGTCGTGCATTTAAGAGCCAAATTTCACCAGCTATTATCTGCTATGGTTCTATTATACACTCATTCATTCATTTGTCTTCAGTAACTACTTTATTCTGGTTGTGGTGGATCCAGAGGCAGGAATCGAGATGCCAGTCTATTGCAAGGCACAGTGCATACACATTCACAAACTAAAGCATCTACAGGCAATTTAGGGAAGCCAATCCACCTACAGGCATGGACCCACGAACCCACCTGGACACAATGAGAACATGTGAAACTGCACACAGACAGTAGACGAGCTCAGGATTGAGGCAGTGGCCCTGGAGCTTTAAACCTCTAACTAGGCAGTTAGAGAAGGAATGGGACCACAGAGGTTGTTACAGTGGAGATTTGCTACTCGTTCAGTGTTCATCGGAATTTATGAAGGTAACACACACTGCACTGGGTTGTATAAATGACTGTGGGAAACACAGCGTTCTCCAGCGTTGGGTAAGTTGGGATTTACTAGTGTTCAGTAGACTTCACAAACTCCAGTGTTCACAGAGAGGAGAACATTTTCACATGTTGAGTAATAAAGAAAGAAAGGACGAACAGACGAGCCTTAGAGCCTTAGAAAGTTTGATGGGCTCTTACTTTCCTGCTGCCAAACACCCAGAGACAATATGGAGACTTTGTAGTTACATTACTTATTTTTTGGAAGGAGAAACCTCTAGATTATACTGCTGTAAAGGCATTAGGCAATGAACACAACCATGGCCTTGAGGTTGGAGATGTAAATAAATATCTGTGGTTTCTGATAACAAATGAGATCATATGATTACACTGTGTAAAGGCATGAGAATCCAGTTTCTAAAAACAGTGAGCAAAAGTCAGCACGCCCAAAATATAAACCTCTTGAAAAACACTGGCCATCCTTATCACAGCTGATCATCAACATCAACACATCAACACAACTGATCTAATGATAAGTCAGATATTGTATTGGGTACGGTATTAATCATTCTCAGTTTGCTCCAGCGTGAGCACCATCAGCTTCTCCCTGCCAGCATGCCAGCACTTGATGCAAACCAGACGCCACCATCAGCCAGCTCAGGCAGAGCAGCAATAACAATGACAGCCCCATCCTGAAGCGGGAAATGGAGAGAAGGAGCAAAGCGGTTATTGAAGACAATCTCTGTGATGACAATGTTAAAACTGAACTTTCAAGCATTTACAAGTGCTGTGGAGCCAAAAGTCATGTGCCACATTTTTGGCACGAAGACAAGCATTCCATCAAGAGACCATAAAAGGAAAAGCAGTTAACAGGAAGGAAAATACAGAGGACCAGGATTAGATCTGTTCACAATAACCACACCCTGTCCATTAAAAGGCCTACATCCAGCTCTCTATTTCAGTAGTCTCTATTTTGTTGGAAAGTTTATGTGCATTCCTATCAGAAGTATTTGAAGTAAAAGTTGAGGATTTAGAAGATTCTTCCCTTTTCAATACATGCCATATTTTCTATGCTTTGTTTTTACTTTAATTGATTTTTGAAAGATGACAATCCAATTAATTATGCAATTTTCTGAAATTGCATATAATTGTAAACAGTCTTGGGAGCTCTGATTGGGAAAAACCATTTGGGTGCCAGTGGAGTGGGATAGTCTGAAGACATTACTGTTATTGATACCGATAACACATACTGTACTTATCCATTCATTGCCATCACTATATAATAAATCAGTGTTTTCTGTTGCTGATGCACACTAGAATCATTCTCAAGCATTCATTACTACTGAATACCAAGCGTCAGAATGTATAGATGTGTCACAAATTAAAGGTAAAAACAGTGGCTCTGTTACGCTGTGGGGCATTTTGTTATTTAGTGCCACTAGTGAGAAAAGCAACACTTTTTGGAGTGTCCTTTTCTGAGATGACAATGTCCCCATCCACAGTTTCATGAATGATGTATGAAAGTGATACAAATCATATGCTATGGCTTCCACAGTCACCAAACCTCAACCCAACTGAACACCTATGGGATATTTTGGACTAATGTGTTTGAAGGAATATTCAGTACTTCAGAGGAATGGTGTTCATCTCTTCAGTATAGTTCTAGAGACTTGTAAAATCTGTGCCAGGGAGCAAGGAGCAAAGCTGGGCTGGCAGCTTGTGGTGGCCCAAGACCATCTTATACACTTTGAGTATGATTTGCTAAGCTGTTTGCTTACATGTTCAGGTGTAATTAGTTTGCATGTTGAGAGGGAAATGTTGCATATTATGCACAAAAACATGTAATTTAAGCACCATGCAATGCGAAACACACAAAGTCCCCATCTTGTCAGCTTACAGTATTTATGCAACTGAGGGAGGTTTGCAGAAAAAGAGAAGTCAGCACAAAGAAAGAATGGAGAAATGGGGACCATTAGCCGCTGCCAGTTTTGCCGAAACCAGGTGTATATCAGTGCCCTACTCACTTGCTCTGAGCTGTATAGGCAATGATACCATATGCATTGATTTGCCTCAGAATTAGATTGCTTTTGAACTTTCAGCATAGGTTGTTGAACGTTTACAACTTTTACATTTTCTCATTTGGCTCATGTTTTTATCCACACCTTAACCACTGACCCAACAGTCCACATTCCATATATACATAAAAGACATTTGCGACATTGCCAATTTTCTGTGAATCTACAGTTATGTTACAAAGCCAAAGTCAGTAATACAGTTTAATGAATACTTTTTTAAAAACTATGAAGTAGATTTTTCAGTCCATGTCTGTCTTTTCATTAAAAGCAATAAGTAATCAGAAGGCATATTAGCTGGATTGACGCCATTCATACTGCTTAGGCTACTTGACACAAGAGTCTTTTATTTAATAGGAAATTCGTTAACACGTTATTTTTGTTTTATTATAGCTTTTCCTCTTTAGTTCCTGAGCTTTTTAGCATAGCTGATCTTTTCAACCACTTCACAGCAGCTTTTAAGCAAAGGAAATTACAAGCAAAACTGGTTGTATCTTGTTGTCCAAACTTTAGTACATCAAACAAAGTATAATCAGCCACAATTCCAATTTCTTCACCTTTTTTTTGCTTTGCACATTTTGCTCAATCCTCCTTTATATATATACATATACATATGACACTACATATGAGCCTAAACGTACAGTGTGTATATATATAGTAGCCACCATTTACCGTGATGATACAATTGCCATTATCGTAACCAGTTTCATGGAGTCGTCACCTGGAATGCTTTTCAGTGAACACGTGTGCCTTGTTAATATGGATTACTATAGTTGTTCTATAGGGCTG
>JAQQZR010000006.1:8802767-8821387 GCA_030068235.1 Notoglanidium macrostoma | reverse complement strand
GTGGTGGACTGGCGACCTGCCCAGGGTGTACCCCGCCTCTCACCCCAAGATGCTGGGATTGGCTCCAGTTTCCCCGCCGCCCAGATGGATAAAGCGGTATAGATAATGGATGGATATAATCTGAATAACATATTTCTATTGACTCACATCCCTAATACCTAAGTATACATAGAATATATTGCTAATCATTGTGTGTAAGAGAGGTATATCACTAGATCTTGTCCAAAAACAAGCTGTGTGATGGGTTGAAAACCGCTTACTATAATCAGGAAAATGAAGTAGATAAAATTGTAGAACGAGTGCGCATCCATTACAAAGTACATGATGTCCACCCAACCCTCCAGAGTGATGACCTAAAGCAAGACAAGAAAAAGAATTCAGCTTTCAAGCAATTAGATGTTTATTATATTATATATCTCTTGTATATCTTGTAATAAAAAAGGAGAACTAAATATATATGCAGTAGCAATGCATGCTACTAATAACCATCACTACAATATGATAAAAAGGTTTAGTAGATACTCTGGTCAGCCTTAGCACAGCATACAAATGGCACGGTGCAGCTGTTGTTTCTGAATTCAGAAATGCATCATTAGGCAGTGATGAGATCCCCAAGCATGACCTGGAAGACCAGCAGGCTCAGGGGAAAATCCTAGTGTAGAGATACTTTCTGATTCTTTAATCCCATCTGTTATTCCTCAAACAGTCAGATGGAGAAGGAAAACAAATCTCTTGTAATCTTTAGGGCAATAGTACAAGGTGCTGTAAGACAACTAATTCATTTTAGAGCCATTAGACTTTCAGGCTACAGTATCGGCAGCTTGCACAGGAACAATTAAGCCTTCAACCCCTCTCAGTTTTCAGAATGTGGCATTGTCCTAAATATTTAATAGATTTCTATTAAATTTTTTTCCTCAATGGGATAAGCATTCCCACTGAGACTTTTGTGGCCCATAACCAGTTGTTTAATACCATAATGCCTTGAATAATTAAGATTTTAGGCATTGATTTATGTTATAAAGGTTATCCAGTGTTATTGGGGACAGCTGAACACTGTCATCATATTCGTTACAGTAACTGACAGAGCTATTCCAAAACCCCAAGCGCCACCAAGATATGGCTGAATTCAAGTTATGTCTGATATCAGAATGAAATGTCAGAAAAGAAAACAGCAACAGCATTTTGATGTCAGTAAGCCAAAGGACAGAAGACATGTCTTACTATACACCCTTCTTGTTTAATTACTGAGACAGCGCGAGTTTGCCCTCGTTCCAGCCTTGGTCCAGTTCAATTTTAAATTCTTTTTTGCAGATGATGTCCACCTCAATACAAAAATGTCTTTGGAAACCTCACCTGAAAAATGGCAATCCAGGCATAGCCTATGTTATCGAAGTTGATGGCACCCTTAAAAGGGTTGTCATCCCCAGCAGAGCAGTTAGTATAGTACTGATTCCAATCGACACATGTGGTGTTGTCTGTACTGTTGTAGGCTCCCATGTCCAGCTGACATTGCAGACCCTCCTCATGCAGCCTAGGTACGGAGTTGCAGTGGCGCATGCCATTATCCCCCATCTGAGAGCAGATGAACGGGCTCTCGTCGTCAACGTGGTAGTAATTGCGCAGGACTACGCTTTGGGGACTGATATACATAGAAATGGCATATCAATTTTAAACATGACAGTTCAATTCAACTTTACTATCATATTCATGATAGACTCATGATAAAGCTTTAGGTCATTCTGGGACTTTTAATAACAATTCATCTTGTACTATAAGGCTGAAACGTGTTCTCCTGCTGTGCAATAGTTCTACAGAATATTTAGATGCTGAAACTCATACTTCAACTATATTGCAAGATATGGGCCAAAAGCTGATGCAGCTAGAAGAGACACTGGCAGAAAATACATTGCTCTGAGCATGAGTAGTGAATGGTTCGGGAAAAATCTCACCCAACTTGCCACAGCATGTGAATCTATCTATCTCATGTGTGCATATACCGATACAATGATCAAGAACATATGTACATAACCTTTAAGATGTGTCTTGGGAATGCTGTGTCCTATAGAAGTGTGAGAGGATTATCTTATCAAAATGGCTATTTTATGAATGGACACTGCAGCCATTTAGGTACTCTGTCATGTAGCATCAATTGTATGCATCATACCAGAGGTTGATGGCTCTTATGTTGGCCAGGATGTAACTAGCTCCACAGGATGAGGGGCTCAGTAAGGACTAGCTCTAATGGTGCTTTGCTCTGAGAGCGTAATTGGGCTGTCTGTTGAAACATATTCACCTCTGAGTGAAAGTGACACAGCGAATTAGCAGCGCAAATAGCTTCAATTACCTGTTGGGACAAATCCGGCAATTTTTTTTTGCTGCTTAAGGCACCGTAGTCCTCCATTACAGTATGCAATCTTAAAGATTACAGTGAATTTCATTTTCAAAGAACAGATAGTGTTGGTTATGTATTACTTTGATAATGTGATATGTAGCACTGAAATATATGGGCTTAATAATGTAAAAGGTTTAATTACAAGTTCAGGCCTTTTAGTCTTCTAACTGGACACTTACACAGAGAAGTTCACAGGCAGGAAACAGCGGTTACGGAGCAGCCCGGCCCACAGCTGGACCCCAACTATACCAAAGATGAAGAAGACAAAGAAGCAGAGCAGCAGCACATTGCCCAGCATAGGGAGAGTGTCCAGCAGGAGAGTCACCAAGATTCTCATACCTGCACAACAAGAAGAGTACTTGCTGCATACTTGTCTGTAAAAAACAAGAACGATAAAGCACACAAAGGAACAACTTCACCTGAACACATGCCCTGTAAACGCTCAATAAATATACAGTGCTGTGTATTCTAACGCGTCCTCGTTTACGAGGGATTATTGTAGACCACATGTTTATGCTAGGCCATAAAACTCTTAGCAGAGCAAATATATCCAATACGCTGAGTCTGTGTAATGTCTTCTGGTATCCTTGTGTGTTTGTTCTGGGTGGATTTGCGAAGGCAGGTGAGTAGAGCATAAACGATGACAATCATTTCGTGGGCTGTAGGAAGGACGACTGGAAAAGCGTAATCCAACGTGAGCTACTGGCAACCTCCAGTACTTGAGAGGACAACTGCACCCTGCTGTAACTTACACTTTTGGATTGGTATGAGAGAAAATAAACAGCGTAGTGTTATTAGCAGCAAAAATAAATTAAAAACTGACAATAATGGATCCAGGTCGGTTTATAGAACCCATTACTGTGCTACCATGCCATTTTTCAACACATCATCTCAGGGAGCTATTTAATTCCAAAGGCCTGTAATGTAACAGAAATAGAGGTATTTTGTATGGGCTACTTGTCTGTCCATGTATTTACTTGTAAAAATGTATTTAAAGTAAAAAAAAACAGTACAATCGTAAAGGGTTAAGAAAATAACCTAGCAAGCATTAGTGGTACTCTATCGATGCTAATCTGCTGCACTGAGATGCAAGATTTATGCACTCTGCTCATTAGTGACACCAAAACATCTAAGGCATTCACCCAAATACAGCAATTTGCTGAGCATCTAACAGGCGCTGAATCATCGCCGTTAATTATTTCCTTTGAATAGCATTTTTTCTCTATAAGAAAAAAGGATATTAAAAATGCTCTCTGTTCTCTCTGAATTTTTATACCAATAACAATATAAATAATAGAGGGGATTGTATTCCATAAATGAAATGCTAAACAAAGGGAAGTTAATTTACATTCTGAAAAAAAACAAATAACAATAAATAAAATAAAATAAAAAGATCAATATTCAATTAATTCCCAAACAAAGAAACACATTCAAGTATTAAATTATATATCAATAAAAATAATATTTTTTATAAGAATGTTTATAAGAAATAAAAAATCTCAACAAGATGAAAAGCATATATAATTAAATTCAGGATTTTAAATTCAGAAAAGGGGGGGATTAATTTGATTTATCGTTTGATAGCTATAGTTCCAGCTTGTTGTTGACACTGCAGCTTATTGCCATGGAGGCATCTAATAGTAGATTTTGAAATGTAAAAATTTCACTATCATTCTTTCTATGACCCTGATTGTGCTGAATGACATGTGTATATCTATCAGCCATGACATTAAACCCATACACCGTATCACTTAGATCCTTACGCTTGCTCATTTTTCCTGCTTCCACCGCATCAACATTTAGATCTGTCTGTTCCTTTGCTGCCTAATATATCCAACCTCTTGATGGGTGCCAGTGTAATGAGATAATTCATGTTATTCACTTCACCTCTCAGTGGTTTTAAAGTTATGGCTGATCTGAATATATATATAAAGTAACCGGTAATCATTACCATTACAGGTAACAAGGTAATATATTGTATAAACTGTATATTGTAGACAATTAGTAATTGACCGCTTTTTTGAGAAATAAAAAATATCTTTTGATATATTGTATGCATAAAATGTATGCATATGGTTGATTTTACATAAAGGAAAGGTCAGTAGTGGTAAATACTACGTTTCAGCTTTTGAGTTGGCTGTATTGATTCTTATTCTCATAAACTGTTTCTGAAATCCTGACCGTGCACTAGTGTCCCAGAAACTTGAACATAAGCTCACATTACAATGATTCAGTTGCAGAAAGGTTTTAATCATTCATCTTGTCAATTTATTGATCTTCTAAGATGCTAGGGGCAGCACTGTTAACTGAAAGATGTTATCTCATATCTCACTTTCAAAGAAGAGATTATCTATCACATTAACAGCACTCTGGATACAAGTCTATAGGCATGAAAAGGCTACTCCAGCTTTCATTTGGCTAAACTTTTTGTCTGAAAATCCCTTGCTAAAAGCACATTGAGAAATACTTTAGAAAAGACCTTTAAATATCATTCCCTAGCTTATACATTCCCTTAAAAAGCCATTCCATGAGACAGGCTTGTCAAGGTCCCAGTGAAGCAGTGGAAAGATACCCATGGGACAATCTGCACTTTTGAGTCATTCATTATACCAAACAACCTACTATCAAACCCAGAGGTGGAGGAGAAACAATAAGCATTTTTAAAGGTCATGGTCACCCTAATCACCCATGGTATACATACTTTCTTCTGGCCTATGGATTGAAAAAGAAATACTTAATATTAAATCAACACTTCTACGTCATTAACACTTGCATGTGAACGCATCACTTAAACAAAGGACTCCATGCACATCAGAAGATCCAACTAGCAATATGAAAGTGTTCAATCTTTCTAAGACTTATTTAATATGGTTTGAAAAGGGACAAGTCTGATACCTGTTACTCCATTTTCTCTCTAAATAAGACTCATTATCAAGGGTGAAAACAGACGTGCTCATGATTCACAAACTGTATACCAACAGTAATCATCTTTTGATTCATATATTCACATTCCCACACTTCTTTAAATCACCCCTTCCTTTAGGTCAATTATCTTTGTTGAAACATCAGTTGCCCAACTAAAACCTCTCACATGCCTTTCATTTATTTTATTTATTTATTTATTTATTTATTTATTGCTTCTAACTAAGTTCTCGTCTTCACCACAACAATGCACATTATCACACAGTCCCCTTATTAGGGATATATCTGGAAATGTGAAGTATTTAGTTACATACATGAAAGCAGTCAGTTATCAGTTAGCAGCCAGCACGCAGGACGTAAAAAATTATTCATTACATTAAGTAAGTAATATGAATATAAGTTGTTCTGTGATGCATTTGCAGTGTTCATTCATTGCAAAGTAGTTCATTTATACTTTGGGAAATAAACCAACTAAAGTCATTAGAAAATAACATAAGCAGGTGCAAACAAATAATAATAACTGTATAAAATAGGATAAATAGGATAAAACATTTTTTTTAAGTTCCTCAGACATCGAGTAATACAGCTGATGGAACTGTCAGAGCCAGGATTATCAGTCTATGGTACATTTGTTTTCCCGGGTTTTTAATTGTTTCTAGAGTCATAGTGGAAAGATTTATATCTAATAAAAAAAAAATCCTGGTTTAGGCCACACCCACACCATGTACAGTCCGCATACAGGCTGTTGGTCTGTTAATTCTGGCTTTGGTGTTATTACCTCACATTGAAACATATAGTTACTCTCCAACTGTCAGTGGCTAGTAATTGGGGTTTTATAATCTCATTACGCAACATCCCTGTCATTCATCGTAGGTGGTGCAAAAGCTAATGTGCAAAGATATAATATCTATATCACTGTCTATGTTTCCATGAGTGTTAGGTCCTTTTATTACTGCTATACCCTCGTCTCCATAATCCTACAAATTGATCACCATGGCTCATCTCTCTCTCTCTCTCTCTCTCTCTCTCTCTCTCTCTCTCTCTTTCTCTCTGTATATAATGCTCTTATTTCTTGCATCAATCTGCATGTCCTCTGGCCCAATTACTGTCAGGCTTCCTGCCATTCTATAACTCCTGCCACATGCTGACTATGGCACTTTTCTTCACTCCAAATAATAATGGGTCACTAGTGGATGACCAGAGAATTTTCCAATCAACCTCGAACTGCCCTCCAAGTATACACACATAGCTAGAACCAGTCTGGGTGTTATTGTGGTGAAGTCCAATGTTTACAGACAGGAGAATCGACACTTTATACATATTAAGCCAGAGAAGTCCCCTGATAGGCATTTGCAGACCAGGTAAATATGTTAAAGCTTTCTCTGGTATGCCCACAAATAAGAGCTTGCTTAGCTCCCACTGCCTGCATTGCACAGCAGTATTCTGATTTGTGACTGACAGGCTGTTTTACACCTTCATCAATCAAGCCACAGAAATGGAGAACAGCAGCAGAGGACAGGAAAAATATAAAGGTCTAGGTAAAGACACAGAGAGACACTAAACTTAGGGAGTCAGAAAAGCCCTTAGGAGCATATTAGGAATGGAAAGATAGGAGGTTTTCAGTTTATCAGTAGTGTAAATCCCTATGGGTAGTGTATAGTGTATAGATTGACCATTTAGCTTTCTATTTTTCTGCCAAGGGATTTCAAGTTATTCGAGCGCTGCCTCTGTTTTGAGTTGGACAGCCTAATGATGGATGGTATGAGTTTGCCTCCTATTACGTTGCTCCATGTTTGGGATCTTAAATTGAGTAGAAAACTGACAAATGGGACTCATGAGAAACCCTACAACTCCCACTTTTCAAATAACATTCCACAGCAGGTGACATACAAATTATTTCCAAATTAATTTCACCATTAATCCTTTAGTTAGCCTAAGTGAACAGCAAAGAAGGTTGCCTGCTCCCACTTGGCTGGTCCCCGCACCTTTGATTGGCACCAGTGTTAATTATGTAGTAGTACAGAAAGAAGTGGCTACGCTGTGCTCCCTCTTTTAAACTCCTCACTCATCACACTTATGTATGCTACGTCAGGGATGCCGGGCCTAAAGTGACACTGATTGTCTCTGCTTTAGTAGGACGCAGTAGTGTCTCACACCGTGCTAGACGGATAGCAGGATTGACACAGGCACAAAGTTTATGAGAAATTTACTCTACAGTGATGGAGCACCAGTAAAAAAACACTTGGCTAGATCAGTACCCGGTGAGCTAGACAGATGAGAAATCAAATCAAGGACCTTAGTCAGAATCCTAGCTGAGTCAGTTGCAGCATTTTAACTGAACCGTACTGTTATTTAATCTGAATGTTATCGCCCATATTTAGAGTCCTCGGGAGGAATCAGCCACATGAAACTCGTTGGAAACATGACATTCTTGAGATGCTGAGACACACTAAAAAATCTTTGAACTATTTACAGTCAGAGCTGCTTGTGTTGGATTTGGCATGACTCTTTGGATGCATGTGTCATCACGGCTATGTGATATGTCATCATGCTCCTACATTAGCAGAAGGAAGGTGTGGCTACTATCTGTGCTAGTACATTTTAAGTACATTCAAATAACGTGATTTTAAGAGAAGTAAGTGATTTTAAACAACTATATGAGGAGGTGTTAGCTTTAACTGAATTGGTAAGACAGCTAGGTGCACTGTATATTTGATGTATTTTCGTACTTCACATCTGGTTATATCAAGTGAAAGGAAGTGCCTGCTTGCCATTTGCATTATTTAACAATCTGTGCATCCAAGACTGTCCTTTTATTTCAACTAGCTGTATTTCAGCTAGCAAGTAAACATTACCTGGCTACGTCGCTGTGTGTCATAATGCTGTATAAATAAAACTTATAATGAATTATTTTTACACATCAACCTGGCTATTATTCTTAGACACATTCGAGTGCCACCTTCCTAAACTTTTATCTTCATAACACTACTGTAATAATGAGACTACTCATGAGCAATGATCCCTCTAGATTTATTTCTTGCTGAGCAAAACCTATTTCTACTGGGCAGACACTTCTTTCGTTTGAGCAAAAAATATGAGTCACACACACTACGGCTGTTCTGCTCCTGCCTGGTTACAGTTAGCTGGATAGCCTGAGAAGACAACTCTCGGCAGCCCCACTATTCCACCAAGATTAAACAGGTGATTTAACATCTAATGTAGCTAGATAACATTATTTGTGGTTGGGAATAAATTTGGGTGGCAGTGGGACTGTGTCGGTTTTGACATGAGTTACTGTGTGGGCTTTTAAAAAATAAGAACAATTAAATGCTGTTTAGAGAGTCAAGTGTACCTATGGCTGTATTGTACTGAAATTGTCTATCCGTTACTCAAGGTGTTTACGTTTTTATACACAGTGTTGTGCACAGATTTGATTTTCTTTTCTGTATGGGCGCATCATCAGAAGTGAATGACCATGTATGCTCACAGTTCAGTAGGAAGAGTGTTGATGAATAGTTGTTATGCATCCTAAACGGCAAACTACCATACTAAATACTATTCCCATATTCCAAATTACTTTTTATACATATTATTTATTATGTAGTATGTGGTAGCTAGTAAACAAAGCTCATATGAAAAATATTTGACCTCCTTAGATTTTGCATGTAAAGGGAAAACACTTTTTACTATTTCACAATGGTGAACTGAATTAAAGATATAATCTATTAATCTCTAGCCCCTAAATTCTGTATAGCAGGGAATTCTGGACAACAGAATAGCTGTTGTGCCTTGAGCTGGAAGGAAAAAAAACTTGCAGGTTGGCTAGTTAGCAGCCTAGCTGTTTGGGAGGCATGTAACTCCTACTGTAGATGCCTGAGCAGATTCACTAAATGTCTTTCAGTTCATATCCCATTAACACACCTGAAATGGTTCAGATATATTATGAAACACTGACTGCAATTAAGAGAGGTCGGTAGTATCAGTACTCACTGGGCACTCGGTTGATCGCTCGTAGAGGCCTCAGCACTCTGACAGTACGAACTGCAGAGAAACTGACATTCTGTAGGTTGAGAGAATATTCCAGCATCCTGCAAATACACAAAAACAGAATTGAAAATCTGTAACAAATAATCTTTCACATGAAGCTGTGGCAGACCTAAAAAAAGACTTAACAACTATAGTGCTTTATATTTGAATTACCAATTGGAGGACTTTCAAAAAGTAAAATCATAAAGAATAACAGTGTCAGCTTCTGTTAGGGATCTAATTCAACATTATCACTATAATGTTACACATACTCAGAAGAGAAAAAAGCAGCTAAAAAAGATGGTCACAGTGCAATATAGTGTCTCAAAAAATGGCTAGATCCAAGTAGTACATATCATTTTTTAAAATTAGCAAATGAAAATCCATTTGATGCAAACAGCTACAAGTGGATTGAGGTGGTGAGAGGTGTAATGGGTTTGTATTTGGTGGCTGGAAAACCAGACATGCTGCCACATTTTGGGTAATCTGCAGTAGTTTAATAGTGCTATCTGTTAGGCTGGTCAGTCTTTCTATAAGCAGCTGTGCTGTGTATTCTGATAATGTCTTGAACCATCCAAGTGCAGTTCCTGAGTTCCTGTAATACCACAGTTGGGGTGCACAAGGAATCAACAGTGTGTCCCAAGAGAAAGTCTGGTACCAGATGGAATTGGCCATTTCTTGGGGCCTCTGTATTTCCTGGGGTCTCCACATACTGTATTTGCTCCACACTGATGGACAAAATGAGTATTACTACTTTAATGGGGCATACTGGTCATAAAAAAGTTGAATGAGAAGAATGTAACTGGTCATTAAACCAGTCAATATGACAGAATAAAGCTGGGCAACCGTTTTTGTGTGAACAGATCTTCCTTACCCTTAAAAACTGCAGAGCTAAGATTACTGATAGTTACGCTATATGGCTAAAAGTTTGTGGGTACCTCACCATCACTCTATAAACTTAGTGAGCATCCCATTCCTAAACCAAGGGCATTAATATGACGTTGATAACACTTTTACTGCTATATAACATCCTTCACTCTTCTGGGAAAGTTTTCCACAAGATTTTGGGGTGTCTCTGGAAATTTGTTCCCATTCAGGCATAAGAGCATTAGTGAGACCGGGTACTGATGTTGAGAGAGGAGGCATGAAGTCAGTGTTGAAGTTCATTCTAAAGGTGCTCAATGAGGTTGAAGTTGGGGTTCTGTGCAGACCACTTGTTTTCACACCAGCCTTGGCAATCCATGTCTTCATGGAGCTCACTTTGTGCACAGGGCCATTGTCATGCTGGTGCAGGTCTGGCTTCTTTAGTTACAGTGAAGGGAAATCACAATGGTACTGCATACAAAGACAAAGACAATTCTGAGCTTCCAACTTAGTGACAACAGTTTGCAGAATGATAGTGTATGGGTGTGATGGTCAGGTGTCCACATATATAGTGGATGTAATGATGGCAGCCAAAACATTTTCCCTGGTTCCATGTTCTCTTTCTGCAGAAACCATATTACTCTGCTTCCTGAAAGATCAACTGCAACGAACTGATAGAGTGCCGAGTAAAAGCAGTAAGAGAAAGACATAACATAATAAACATTTTAAAGCCAAACAAAGCCAAATGAATATATAAAATAAAGGAGGTGGCACAATGGCACAGTGGGTAGCATGGCAGCTTCACAACTTGTTCAATCTTGAGCTTGGGTTTCTGTCTGTGTGTTCTCCCTGTGTCTGTGTGGGATTCCTCTGGGATTGCTGGTTTTTTCCTATCTCTCAAAAACATGCGAGTAGCTGGACTGGCTACTGGCTAAGGCAAATTGCCTCTAGTGTGTGTGTGGGTGAATGTGTGTGTTCCTGGGATAGACCCCAGATCAGAATAAGCAGTTAATGAAAATAAGTGAGTGAAAATATTAAACTCACAATTTTCAGCAGATTCATACAACGAAACAGATGTGTATTCTTTCACTACACCACAGTTATGTGTTTTGGTAATACTGCTGATGTTACTGTATAATTACTGATTCATTTTTTGTATGGTTTTCATTGAGTTTGATGATTTATGGTACAACAATGAGAAAACAAGAACAGAATGTGACTACTAGGGTTAAACATTATTATCATCACACGAAGATATCGTATGGCATAATCATTGTGACTTTGCATTAAAAAGCAGATATGTGGCTTTGCCACTTGGGGTGGAAAGGGCCTGTGTGTGTGTGTGTGTGTGTGTGTGTGGTAAAGTTCCAAAGCAGAATCTTGACTAGGGGCACCAATAGTTTAGAGTTAGCCTTGCACATGTGCTATAAATTCAATTGGATCTTTAAAATTTCGTCAAAAAGGAGCATCTAGTGGGGGTCAATGTAATGTGATCTTCAACAATACACACATGCTAGTATACACGCACATACACACGTAAGCACACCCACACGCACACACAGCTGCTTCACACATGTGAACTTTGGAGGGAGATGCATGAAAAAATTCCCTGCCTTCGTAGCCATCAAACAGGGGATGCGGCCTCCGTGAGTGTGTGTGTGCGTGTGCGTGTGCGTGTGTGTGTGTGCACGCTAACAGCTATAATTACAGATTTCATTGAATTCAAAATGTCTGACAAAACTAATTGGCTATGTGACAGCGATGTATTTTTTTTAAAAGTTAACACAAACTAAACAACATGGACTGTAGCTAAATAATGGAAGTTGTTAAATGATGGAAGATGATATGCACTAATGCTATCTGTGTGCCGCACAGACCTCAGATTGAAGGTATTTTAAATACCAAAGATTATCTGTGGATTCAGTGATGATGGTGATGTGCAAACAGTATGAGCTCCATTAAGCAAGCAGAGCTCAGAGGAAATGTGTTCCGCTTTTGTTGCTCCTGAAATCTGCAGAGCAGCTTTTGAGAGCACTGATTGGGTCTGATGGAAACCATCTGGTAGCTGGAATAGAAAAATAATAACAGTGGTGACTGGGGCTAAAAACGGAAGGATAGGGAAGGACTAAACATAAAAAAAATATCAAAAGGGGGGAAAATGCATGACGTTTTTGATGTCAAAAGATCTGCCAGAGTGGCTGGAAAGTATAAACTGAACTAAAACAGAGAGAGAATTTGGAGGACTGTGGTTGGGATAGAGAGGAATAAAGGAGAGTACATATTTGGCATGGGGGCGAGGGGGGAGGACAGAACTTGCGTGAGGACACTTCACAAAAGCTCCTGCAGCCAAATCAGGCGAACACGAGGCAGCCAGAGCAGAGCTAAACAACGTGAACATGTGTCTATATGATTGTTCACATCATCAACATGCTTTTACATACAAGTTCCACATATACACCATAGGAGTGCAAATAAACACCAACTCATGAATGATGACGCACAGGCACATAATGAAACACACACACACACAGGTAAAACATGAACAGCTAGTGAAGTGTCTGGTCTGGGCTGGGGGCCAGTAAACACCTGGCTTGCTCAACTCTTATCTTTGTATATGGCATAGATCTAGTGAAGGATGGCACACTTTGCCAGAATTACAACCCTTTCCTGACAACCATGGCCACCCAGTCAACAATGGCGTACACAGTGCCAGCAGGGAGGGCACTATAATAGGAAAAGTATGAAGGAGGAAAGATACTGGCATACAAAGCAGGTCTGACCTTCGGAAATCAGTTTGATTCAATCCTCAAGTGGGAACAGAAGAGTCCCTGTTCTGTAATATCCAGTCTGAACAAGCATCAGGAAGAAGGAATGAAAGAATGTCTGCTGGACTGAGCTAGAAATCATACACCATGGACTGTCAGTTATGCCACAGCACTTTAAGTGACGGAATAACTTTTGAGTTAATGTCTTCCTCTCTTTATCTCCAAGTTGTGTTGCCTTCAAAGCAGCACCCCTGGCTGCAGTTCAAACAGGGCTGGGTGTCTTCTACCACCTGGCAGGTTAATGAAGCGACTTTCAGAGGAGGTTTGCTTTCCCACAGCCACATTCAAATGGAGGTGGGGATAAAACACATGCTCTCTCTCTATCCTCACATTTCCTCTTACTCTTCATCCTTCACTCAACATCTTTCTCGACTGCTTCACAGATGGTTTTATAGAGCACAGCCTGGTCCATGATCATGATATTATCATAGTTGGGCACATATAGATGTTCTGTTTTGTGCATAATCCAAAAGCAAATGACTGGATCTTTTTTAACCATCTCCAGCATATCCTAAAGAAATACAAGGACTATGCCTTCCATTTCATCTTTTAACACTTTGTCCAAGTCAACACATCCATGTGCAGTATTTGAAATATTATATTTTAATATATCATAAATAACTACCTTGTTATGTGTTATAATGGAATAGGGCTGATTGATTATAACCAAACGTATATGAGCTGCGGAAAGACAATCGCTTGTTGGGCTGAAATCTTCCTTTTTCCTATTTCACATCAATGTGATGATCAAAATCTAGTCCGTTTCCATTGCAATGAGAAAGCAATTCAACCCTGAATCAACCCAATTTGAGGAAGTAAACTAAACATGTGTATTTTGGGATGCGGGCAGCATTTTTCTGCAAATTTGAACTGCTAAACTGAAGTGTAGTGCCGCAGAAATGCCATGTGTTCTGAATATTTGGACCAACAAACAAAAGTGAGAACATACACGAAACACATGAAGCACCAAATGATTTTAAACTAGTTAAACTGCTAATTGTAGTAGTTTACTGAGAGCCAGCTCCATGTTCTTCATGCTTGGGTGATTTTTGTGATTTCAGTATGCACTTGGCAAAGATTTGTTTGCCATTATCCACCGTTGTATTTCAGAACAATAAATGATTGAGTTTTATGGTACTTTTTTGGTCCTAGACTTTTAGATTTTTTTACTTCTTGGTTTGTTTAATTTTGCGCACAGTAAACTTAAACACAACCAAACTAAACCAAACTACATCACACCAAGTAGCGACCAAATTTGGACTCATCAAGTGTACTAATAGGTGTGAAAGCTCCATTACACAACAACAGCATCATGCTTTCATATATTTTTCCCATTTTCCTCTCAGTATTACTTAATCTCTGTCTTTTTTGACACATTTGTAAAGGAAATGCATGTTTTGAAAGAAGAAATGAAGGAACCCACATGGCAGTAAGGTGTGTGACAAGAAGGGAAACCAGCACTGCTCTGTGTGTTTTGGTCAAACAGTCCTTGACCGCAGGGCAGAAAATAAATAAACGAGTAGGACCTTTCACAGGTATTTTTCTTGAGAAAATATTTGATGGCCTTTGTTCCTGATACCTTAGTCCTTGTCTCATTCTCCTGAAGAGTAATTTTTCAGCACATAACATTCGCCTGGAAACATTAATGAATCAGTAATTTTAGTGTTGACTTCACTGCTTAAATTGTGACTGAATATCATAATCATACAGCATTTTATTTTGTGATGAGCAGGTGAAGGGGACTAATCAAGTACTTAAAGCATGATACTATCCATCCATCGATCCATTATCTATACCGCTTTATCCATCTGGGTCGCGGGGAAGCTGGAGCCAATCCCAGCATCTTCGGGCGAGAAGCGGGGTACACCCTGGGCAGGTCGCAAGTCCAGCACAAGCATGATACTAATTGTAATTTGCAAATTGACCTTTTATAGCCTGACAACAATATAAAAACAATTTTAGCTTATTTTACATTCAGTTGTGAAGAGACTGTGGATTGCTGTCATTTATACATCGTTTTACACGAATACTTTAATATTAATGAAAATGAAAAGACACTACATGACATTCTGTTACTGCACAACTGTTTAGTGCACTACACTGCTCTAACTATTCAAATATTTATAATATTTGCACATTCAAAGGCAAGTTTGTTGCTTATTGGTTAATTGAAAACATTGTGTAAACAATAGGCAATCAAAAATGTCCATCACTAGTTTTATAGCTTATTTGTAGATGCTGTCTTATGTAGAAAATTATATTCTGTGAGCTAACTATATAAAAAACATATTTGACATTTAAATATGCATGAAAACAAAAAGCAATACAAATTACTTCCCATCTTTAACTAAGCCTGTGAATGGCTCACACACGTACACACATGCACACACACGCACAAACACACACACACACCAAGAGAACAGCAGCCTGACTGATGTGGGGGGAGTTCCTAACCATCTGTAAGTACCTGTGAAAAGCTCTGATATTGATTTTCAGACGCCTCCCAATATAAATATGAGATGAAGGATCCATCAGATGAAAGTGCTGGACATAGTCCAGTGTCATCACTTCCTCTGGCCAAATGGAATTCCTGAAGCCTCTATTACCTGAGCAAGAGCTCAAGAGATTATTTTACAGTTGCTTATGTAGTTTCCACTGGAGCATAAGATGATCATCATTTGCTAGCATCAATGACCAGTTTAAAAATACTCCACAGCAGCAAAGATCTTGATATTGCAAATAATCAGATATACATGGAATAAATTTCTGCAAACAAGTGCAGAGTATAAGTTCAGACAGTGTGTCACTGATGTAAAGAATCATTTCTATTGTAAGATATATTGCAAAGATTGGGAAAGGGAAAGAGGGATTACACAGTGGATAATCTGTATGCATGTGCACCACACTGCCTTTTTTCCAGTTATGTGTCACAGTTGTCTACATCTACTCAAAATGAGCTGCCAGATTGGACACTGGATCAGTGTATGTTGTCAAACCTCAATTCCCTATTACAGGGTCACTAGACAGTAGCCTATAAAAGACTCTCGACTAAACTTTGTTTGTTATTAAGGTTATCCTGTCTCACTAAAATCTACGGTCATGAGCTGCTGCTGAAGTGAATGACACAGATATTCACTCAATGTCTTGACAAATCTTTGGCAAGGACATGAAAATAGCATACAAATAAATCAGCCAGTAGTGCATCTAGCCAACAGAGAATACTCCACATGCACCACTATTTATTTTCTACCTATATCAATGAGAACAAAATGAAAACTATAAATTGTATTAGCTGAAAAAAACTACTACAGTCAACCATTGTTGTAAGCACAGAAGAAAGATTCTGTGATATCCAGGTATACATAGGCTGACAACCATCACCCGGGGGGATGTTGGCTATGTGTGCCTTCTAATTGAGTGATGTCCATTAAGCACAGAGGACAAATGGCAGTCCCTGCCATGCCATGCAAAAAAAAAATCAGTCAATAAACTCTCACCTCTGTGTATGAGATTCTCAAGAGAGAGGGAATTATATATTGATAATTCAATGTTCAATCATTGTACTGTGCCATAAAAAAGTTTAAGAGAGTGGAAATCTGATTTACTGAAACCGGTTAGATCCACAAAGTTGTACTATAGTGTTCCTGAGGAGCAGACTCATATAACAGCTATAAGGCAAAACCTCAACATGGATTGATAGACTCAAGTCTGCAATAAATGGTGAGTATGTGCCAGAAGATAATGCTGAGATGAGTCTCTGTCTTGCTGAGAGATCCCCGATGCTTAGAGACAGCCTGTCAGAGTCCTCACTCCCTTCTGTCAGCCTGCTAATGTGAGACATGAACAACCATACTGGCAGAGTGCACCATACCAGCACAGACAGAGGAAGTCCATCTGAATGTGGCTGTGGGAAAGTGAAAAGTTGAAGTAACAGAACTGGGTCTGGTTTTGACTCTCAAGCTCTTCTTTCTACATCATTAAATCATATCCAATCTAATGGTTACACTGATACTGTTTATCAGTGTGCAGAAATAGTTCAACATTAATACCAATGTGTCTGTATTGATTTTCGGTAACGGGGCCACACAATTGGTAACCAGGTGTAATTAAATACAAATACATTGCTTTGATTAAGCATGTAATGTTTTCTAAACTTATACAAATACAGATATGAATAAATTGTGAACTATTATTTCTTGTCAGACAAGTTCACAGAGAATCTGATAACTATTAACTAATAACTGTGCAAGAGCGATTAAAAACAGTCCACATCTCTAGTTGATATAAATGATGGTCTCAAGTGATGTAGCTGAAGTTACGAAACTGTCAGACGCAGAATTCACAGACCATGCAGACAGTGCTGGTATTTCTACATCTGGGTATTTCCAGTGTTTCCAGGGACATAGTGGTAGAGCTAAAAAAATAATAAAAAAAAAAGACGAAGGAAAAACTTCCAGTTTAGGCCAGGGATTCTGTTAGCCGGTAAATACCAGTACTGACCGGTGCAAACTCTGTTAGACAAAGTGTCCAGTAAAATATTCACTTAAAAGACATACAAACTAAACAGAAAATCTTTTCTACACATCCTTTTATTCAATAATGCATGTCTCTTTAAATTAATACATATGTTATTCCGAAGTGGAAAAAAGTCAGTGTTTAAATGTAGCTGTTTAAGTGTGCTGACTTTGGTGACTGCCACAGCTAGCATGCTCCTAGCTGCTAATTCACATAGCCACTGCTGTCTAATCATTGTTTTCTTGCAAATCACAGCTGCAGTGGTCATGTTCAAAAATGAGACAAGGAGTTCAAAAAGGATTTATGGAGCTTGCTAAATCATTCCCAATTCTTTTTAATATCCATTTTTGTATGAGAAATGGTGGTGCAGTAGTCCCCGTGCATGTGTGGGTTTTCTCCGGGTGCTCCGGTTTCCTCCCACAGTCCAAAGACATGCAGATAAGGTCTACTGTCTACTCTAAATTGCCCATAGGTGTGAATGTGAGCGTGTGTGGCTGTTTGTCTGTGTTGGCCCTGTGGTGGACTGGCGACCTGCCCAGGGTGTACCCCGCCTCTCGCCCGAAGTCTGCCGAGATTGGCTCCAGCTTCCCCGCGACCCGGATGGATAAAGCGGTATAGATAATGGATGGATGGATAGAAAAGTACACACCTGAGCTAAATAATGCTAATGCTGGCAAATTCTACCAACAAATAGTCACTGTACCATCACACGATTAAACAGATAATGGCAACTTAGTCGACCCTTCAAAGTTCTTGCTATAAGCGAGCAATTCTGTTCAGCTTATGGGGCTGGGATACTTGTGTTCTACAGCTGTGGCCAAAAGTTTTGAGAATGACACAAATAGTAATTTTCACGAAGTCTGCTGTCTCAGTTTTTATGATGGCAATTTGCATATACTCCAGAATGTTATGAAGAGTGAGCAGATGAATTGCAATTAATTGCAAAGTCCCGCTTTGCCATGAAAATGAACTTAATCCCAAAAATAAACCTATTTCCAATGCATTTCAGCTCTGCCAAAAAAGGACATGCTGACATCATTTCCATGATTCTCTCGTTAATACAGGTGAGAGTGTTG
>JAQQZR010000006.1:8785996-8802667 GCA_030068235.1 Notoglanidium macrostoma | reverse complement strand
GTGTAATGCCAACAGTAAAGCATCCTGATGCCATAGGGTTTCTTCTCAGCCAAGGGAGTGGGCTCACTCACGATTTTCCCAAAGAACGCAGCCAAGAATAAAGAATGGTACCAAAACCTCCTCCGAGAGCAACTTCTCCCAACCATCCAAGAACAGTTTGGTGATGAACAATGCCTCTTCCAGCATGATGGAGCACCGTGCCATAAGGCAAAAGTGATAACTAAGTGGCTCGGGGAACAAGACATCGAAAATTTGGGTCCATGTCCAGGTAAACTCCCCAGACCTTAATCCCATTGAGAACTTGTGCCTCAGGAGGTGGGTGGACAAACAAAAACTCACAAATTCTGACAAACCCCAAGCATTGATTATGCAAGAATGGGTTGCCATCAGTCAGTATTTGGCCCAGAAGTTGATTGATAGCATGCCAGTGCGAATTGCAGAGGTCTTAAAAAAGAACGGCCCACACTGCAAATATTGACCCTTTGCATAAACTTAATATAACTGTCAATAAAAGCCTTTGACACTTATGAAATGCTTGTAATTATACTTCAGTACACCATAGAAACATCTGACAAAAAGATCTAAAAATACTGAAGTAGAAAACTTTGTGAAAACCAATACTTGTCATTCTCAAAACTTTTGGCCACAGCTGTAGAGGGCATTTGATGCAATTTAGAAGAGTCAGGTATTTTTCACCACTTCCAGGAACTTACAAACTGTGCAATTAATATAAGAATATCTGAAAAATACTTTCTTTGCCATTGTTTACAGACAGATGGCTGCAAGCACAGATTTTTATTAAAACCCATGTGGAAAACAATGCAATCCAAAGGGCTAGGCTAATCGTAGGGCAGGCTAAAGGGTCAGGTGATTGCCAAACAGGCATAAACTAGACAAGACTGAATCAGTAAACATGAAGCAGTCCTTAATCAAACACTAATCAAGCCAGGCAGATAGTAAATGCTTAGAATCATCTCAGGCACAGCACTAAAACAAGGCTTTACAAAATGTGCTTGCCAATCTGGGGTTATTTAAAAGGAGTAGTGTGATTGCAAACAGGTGAGTGTCATTAGTAATCAGGGGCCTGTGAATGGAGGTCATGTGATAAGGTCATGGACTGAGGATCATGGGAGGTGTAGTTTGTGACTCCAGGAGTCATAGACATGAGTGTGACTGATTAAAAAATAAACAAATAAATAAAAATCTATATGATATTTATATGAAATGACATTTTCCTCAACAATTGCTATAGTTATTAACAATAAATGATGACTAAAATATGCCTAAAACTATTATGCGTTTTTGACAAAAGACTAAGACTAAAACAAAACCCATAGTAGCTCGAAAATTATAAAGTCTCAGGCATGTTCTGCATAGCAGTTTTGCATTAAAGTGCTATTGCTAAGTAAGCAATAAAAATACACATCTATAATCCACTAATTGTTGCAATTGTACAGGATACTATAAAAAAACCATATCTCCTACCTCATGGTGGCAATTATTTCTGCCATACACAATTAAAAATTCTTTTAACAGCACTAATTGAAATGGCAGTATTTACTTGCATAATAGTGAATTCATATTTGTAGACAAGCCTTAGCTTTACAGTTTTGTGTGAAATATTTTGACTCATGGAGTATGACGAGGAGTTTTTGAGTTTGGTCAAATCAACTTGAGCACCTACGTGTGCATAAATGCATTGTGAAGGAGTGAAAGGGCTGATGGGTTTTGCTGGAACGTGAAAGGATTCTGCACTCGTTGCCAAGCAGCTGGGGGTGTCTGAGGCTGATAGCTTGGCTGCTTAGTGCTGAATTCTCAGGTGGTCTTTAAAAAAATTATGACAAGCTCATGCTAACATGAATGTCTTTCCAATTAAAGCGCACACAGACATTAGATACTAAGCAAGGATGCCAAACCATTAGTGCACCGTGAGCAACCTAGTACAGTGTAGGAGTAGAGATACAGCAGGACAGGGCTAAATGGTAAATTCTCTGTAAACTGTAAAATAATGTTTAAACATTTGTAGGCAGTCTTATCCCGCTTCCTGGTTACTGTTGGATATCACTATCTTTTTAACTCCATTACCAAAGTATGCATATTGAGCAAAGATGATCATTTCATAAAAACTGAGCATTGAAGATGTTTCATCCACTCCAAATAATTCACAATCACTTCATGGACGTTTACGATGCTACAGATTTCAAGCTCCCATGAAATGACTTCCTTGCTGTTATTTGATTCTGTATGTTGATACATTTCCCTCTGAAACTGGAGTTAAGTTCTTGACTGATTTATACCACAGCCAATTGCATTCGAGACACTGCAAACCCACCAACTGTAAACAAACCTGACAGTCGCATAGCTACTTAAGCTAGTTAAATATGGAGAACGGCAAAGAGATTAATAACACTCTTTTACTTATTAGAATCTGCGGAAGTATAAAAGGCAGAATTATGTTTTATGGAATTAAGAATTATGGGCCGCATATGGCCGCATTCTTTTAGCATTGCGTATGAGAATGTGTCCTGTGATACAGAGAAGGCCCGTTCAGAGGTGCTAATATTCTCTGCGTATGTGCTCATTCATACTATAATTTTTGTTGTTAATCTAATTTCGGACAGACTAAGCATGGGAAATGCATGGCTGCCTCCCGCCAGTTAAAAACAATGCATTTGGTCTTTGCAAACAGAAATGATGTAGGTGTTTATTAGAATGAAGAACAGGGAAGAGATCTGATCACAAGTGTTCACTCTAGACGCATGTGGAGACTCATTCTAACGCCAGTTGTGAACCGATGTACTTACAGCTGTCCACTTGTGATCTGATCACCCAAGATGCCTGTTAACGCCAAGTGTGAACAGGGCCTAAGGAAACATATTCCAGCTTTGAATAGCTCTAAGCTCCTGTCACATACCCATGACCCTGTACAAATTTTGTCCTCTTCAAAATGAATAAACTCTAACCATTTTTTTCCATAACCAGACAAGGGTGGAAAAATACGTTTAAAAAAAGTGTGCAAGAAGAAGCATAGCCAAAAAAAAAAAAAAACTTGTTTACTGCTAACAACCTTCTACTGCTGCTAACACACTGCTACTGTAGAGCAAACCCCAGCTCCATGGTGAGACATACATGTATATTGTTCTAGAGAGCATTTAATTGGATGATCACAGGTAGGTAGGTAGGTAGGTAGGTATGAATCACCAAAAATCTTTGACTGTTTTCCCAAAAGTGATGAACTAAAATCTCCCAAACTATGTTTTCAGATATACTGTAGTGTTCCAGATAGAGGTAATGGACAGGTACAAAAAGCTTTGAAACATCAATTTTGAATTCAAGGGCACTTTAAGTATCACAAGAAGCTTCAGAAGAACTGATACTATTACTGATGATCCATTAATGAAATCTAAGAAAAATGATAATACAATCTATCATTGGTCACCCAAAGCTGTGTTGATATTAAGTAACCATCTGGAGTGCTATTAATCAGCATTGATAAACTGATTTAGCCAACATGGCAGGAGTCTGTATTTCCTGTGTGGTTTAGAAGAACATGCCAGCAGCCTGTCACTGCTGCTTGCTTCTCTTATGTACAGACTTTGGCTGATTTCTCCCGGGAATGTCCTTTCACATGCCCCATATGCTTGTGCAATTTTCATCTCAACACATAATCCTGTTCATCTCTCAACAAGGCACGTGATTAGTACAAATTAGCGCTTTACCAGCAAAAACTGGCAGAGAAGAATACAAACGCTCTATGTGAGAATGGGTGAAGAATGAAAACAAATGTGAAAGAATAAATAAAGAAGTATTAATTAGCAATGCATCCACCTGCACAATCAGAAACTAAAAAAGGAGACGTCAGAGAGTTAATGGCACTTTTAGAAAGTTGTGGTCAGGACAAACTCACCCAGCCAGCACAATGAAGAAGTCTAGCCGATTCCAGGTATCCCCAAGGTAACACTTTTTGCCAAAAATGCCCAGTGCTACCATCTTAATCACCATCTCCACAGCAAAGAATGCAAAAATGAAGTCATCGAAATCCTAGAAATGAAGGAAAGCATCCAGTGTTAGCATCAAATCCTTCCAATTCAAAGTGTTCCTCTTCAGATCAAAGCACAATTCTTTAAGTCAGGAATAATTACGAATGTTATGAACATGTAAATAACTCAATAAATAAATCACTAATTCCCACTGCCATATTCAGCGCACTGAAGCTAGTGTGTGTGTGTGTGTGTGTGTGTGTGCTTAGCATAGCTTTCTGAGAACCCAAACAGCAAACTTGTGCTTTTTATCCCCAAATCCTCAACTAGGCCTTTTTTGATGCTTTGGATGTGAGTTCAAAATATTCTGTATATGAAGCAACACATTTATTTATTAATGATAAACACAAGTGTTCAAGGAACAAAGAGAATAAGCCGTGCATGCTGGCACTGAGCATATGATTGATTAAATACAAAACCACATGTAAAAATATGTTAATAGCAGAAATCTTTAATTTCATCATAAAGCTGTACAATCTCCTCTGGAACATTTGCTGCTGCTGCAAAAAGTTTAGGAAACGGGGCCCAACTTTCTCCTGTGATTAATATTAATGATCAAATTGTTCACATGGATCTATGATAAAGTATGCTCATTATTTATGACCAAGGATGACTATAATGTATGATTATGTGTAATTATTTGTATGTTTATTTTGATTATATGTGTAATCTGTATTTGTTCTTGGCTTGGGTTTTAGTTGAGAGAGCTAACTCATTAGCGCTGAGGCCTAAAGACTCATCTTAGATGTAACACTGAATGAGACACCACAAGATAAGTAAGGTTCAGCGTGCATATGGATTATGGCCAGACATCATAATAAGTATAATTCTATTAGAAAATCTGAAGGGATAGGTCAGGCGAGGTCCAGGTTCACATTTCATTATTATTTTCATCCATTTCTTTTTTCTTTTCCCATTAACTTAACCTCTTTTGTACGAATCTTTGTATTATAAAACTGTTCTTGCCAGACCAGCTGAGTAAATCTGACATGGACAATTTTCTCATTGTAGACTTGGCTAATTTTGGCATTACTCAAGGGTTCTCACACTGACTTTGTTTTGTGCACTATATAATGATGAGAGATGACGTTGGCGCATTCTCTTGACACTTGGCAATGTTCATTCACTTATTTTCATCAATCCAATTTCTTTTTTCCTTTCTGATTGCAGATTTGTTAGTCAGCAGAATTGTGCAAATGCACATGTGCCGAACATATGGAAAGGTTCTGAATTTTATGTGCCGATTATTCTTCTATTGAGCAAATTATTCAATGGATTATCCATCTCATTCATTAAGATGGAAAATTTTACTCAGATTTGCCTCAACCCTTCTCCTTAAGTCTCACTGAGGTGTAGACATGAAGCCTTTTTTATTCCTTTTGGGAATATTAATAGGTTACTAGAATGCATGTAAATGTGGGTTCTCTGGAAAAAGAACGACTATTATTCACAAAACACAACAAAGCATGAATAAACACAATATAGTGCACACAACAGCAGTAGAAACACTACAGTGGAAATGTTTCAAGTGATTTGTATTACAGAAGTGAATACAAACTGGGAGTTTTATTTTTAAACTGGTTTTGATAGCAAAAAGAAAGGGTGAACTGTCTCATAATTGGTAACTGTTATTGCATGGGAAATTCACCTGGGATTTCAGTGCTAGCTCGAGCATTAGTGATGACTATTAAACAAGGGAATCCCTCCAGCTAAGACGCCTTCACAACACAGGGAATGTTAATTAAGCTGCAGTGGGGATGCATGATCTGAAGCTCTGCATCATTTCCAGCCAAACTCTAAGATCTTGGCCACATTTCTGATTTCACTCACAGTGATCCACTGCTCTTATCATTCACTATTAATTTTCGTACATAATGAACATCAGTAGATTGTGACAGTTGACAGCACATCCTTTTATGTGCATGATTTAGCTGGTCTTGTGAGCAATGCTATGGGTCAGATGGATGCTCACATGATGTTAAATAAATGTAAATGTATGCTTAACCATATAATTTGACCCAACCACTGTAAAACAGGGGGAAAATGTCTCTTGCCCATGAACCACAATACGCTGTCACTGCTTATCATCATGTAATATCCCAAAGCTCCCATCTCAAATAATATGACATATCTACTTTTTGTCAATCCTGTCAACTGTCAATGGTGAGCTATTTATTGTCATTTTAAATGCAAATAGAAATATCAAAGGGGTTTTTTAAGAGATGCATCTGAAGACATTCACAGATAATCACAATGTGGAGAAAAAAAAAGAAGGAAGAAAAACAGAATCTCTCAAGTGGTTTCTTAAAAGGCACATATTCTAAGAAGAACCAGGTTCTCTCTGCCTTGCAATGCTTTTGGCCGACAAAGCATTTTATGTGTGCGTGTGTGTATGTGTGTGTGCGTGTGTCTGTGGCCTCTCCATGGTTCAGCAGCTCTCTAAAGAAAAACAGCGCAGACAGGGGAAACCCCACAACAGCACAGTCTTAGACTGTCCACATAGCCTGCCAGTACTATTTAATAGTTTCGTACTCGCGCATGCAGCTTTTTATTCGCTTCTCTTAGCAATACCCACTAGCAATTCACCTCTTTCAATATTCATCTTTTCTTCTTTTCTCTCCCCTAGCTCATAAAATCATTTCTACTCGCTAATCCTTGCCATCTCTCTTCCATGTATTTGGAAATGAACAGAAGTGCATGTATGACTGAAAGTGGTCTTCTGGTATAAAAAAATAATGTCTAATAAATTGAACAAATATTCACATGATGTACTCATCACTGTCCAAACTGGTGATTCTCATTCAATCTTCCACTCCCTGAGTTCCTCTATTATTGCAAACTTTTGTCACTGCTAAAAGTGAAGGCCTAAATCCAAAAAATGATGTGGTGGCAGAACCTGAAACAAAATTGAAAAACATCTCAATCATCTTAGAAGGGAAAGTGGGATAAAATATATCCACAGTAATGTAAAAGCCTAATATTGAATTACAAGGACTGCCAAATAGTCATTACTGCTAGAGGTGGCATAACCACTTACATTTTACACTCAGGAGATATGAGTATTGGGTAGCTTTGCTTATTAAGTAACCAAAATGATCGTTAAATATTGGATTTGTTCACTCAGGTTGCCAATTCAGGATCTGTCTGAAGATCAGAAAAATATGCGAAAAGAGAGGGAGTCAGGAAGGAAGCAAATAGATTTATAGCCACATACATATTCATGAGGCCTTAGTGTGCGTATGGATACACTCTTGTGGGGGGAAAAAACATTTTCCTATTTCATGCAAACACACTAAAATGGAGAAACATATGGTCACCACCTCCCCGCTGATTTGTTTCTACTGACAATGTCTTTCATCCCATGTTTGTACTGAGTTGGTATGCAGATTACGTCATTATTGCGTACAGTGGAGGTTAACTTACATTGAGATTAAATGCCCTTCTGTTTCATTATTCTTGTTGAACGTATCGTGCATTTCTGAGCCTCTTCTCATCTCATGTTCCTGTATAGTCTACCTGGTATTTTGATCGATGTTTGTGTTATCTGGTTATGATTAAGGCTTACGCTCTGATCATTATGCCTGCCTGTATATTGACCCATGCCTTGAATTTCGATGATGTTTGGACGTGCCCTAATAAACACACGTGAGTTTATTCACATGCACCCTGTCCCTCTATCATGCATGCTACAGAAAATATATAAAATGTTGAACACTCTTGGAATCTCTCTGAATAAAATAACATAAAAGACTGCCATGAGCTTATTCCACCTGAAAAAAGCAAGAAGCAAGAATTTTTGCTTCATTGCCCATAGAGGCCAGGACAGATCAAACTTTCAGGCATATATCCTGCTCAGACCCTGCATGGCCGACTTATCCGGAGACATTCACATACGCTCTCAAACAGATGTGCTCAGACAGCAAAAAAACAGCAAGGAAGAAAAAGTTTAATACACATTAATAGCTATATGTCTGCCTTCCCTTGATGGTGTTGATGGATAGTTGTTGTTTTGATGGATGCTCATGCCTCTTTTCTGAGTCAGTATGGTCTGAATAAGACCTTCTCTCTGATGCTTTCTCTCTCAAAACATGTGCCTCGACTGAAATATCACTGGCTCTGTCTAAAGGTGCGTGTCTATCTTCAGTTTCTGATCCAGCAACTATGTCCTGCTTAAACACATTTCACAAACATATTCAGTGGAATGTGTTATGTGCTCCATCAAAGCCGCTCGCATTCATTCACCAATACTGAAAAAGGAAAACTCTTTTACATGTAAACAGATGGATTCCTTTGGTATTTAGAGCAGCATTAGTTCTGTATTTAGACTATTAGGTGTACATGAGAGAGGGTTTGTCAGCAGAGGGAAAGTGTGTGTGAGAGAGAGGAGCAGCAGAGGAATACATGAGAATGTGTTATTGAGCAGGCAAAGAAATTGGAGGGCTGGGGTTAAGATGGGTGTCCTGAACACTTGCCGGCTTTATTATATCATTATATCTGATTGGTTTCCATTATTCCAAAGGCATTCCTTTGCATCTCGGGCAGAAGTTAATCTGAATCACATTGGACTGGGAGAGCCTGTATATTGTCCTAGCAGAGACAGGAAGTAAATGTCTGTTTGTCTGGCCATCTTATTTTTGTCTTATGTATGTCTTATTTCCATATGACAAGAAGAACAAGCTAATATTATGGTAGAAAGCCCAATGCTTTCCACAGGAAGCCCGGCTTCCCCCAACATTTCATTAAAATGCAGCAATGAAACGTTCATCAAAGTGTCTATATTATTCAACAGTCTTGGTGAAATTCAATATTTTAGCAAATTAAATGATCAGATATCTCACTGCAATATCGTGCTGTTCAGTCATTAAACTCAAACTGTTTTCTGGTGCACAGTGCAGCATGCAAGAAAATCTACTTTGAAGCCCCCGACACAGAGCTAACAGATACCCACTGAAGCCTGTACATCTATTAGTGTATTTTCTTTGTCTCACCTTCTCCTCATGATAACTGAGAGATCTCTCAAAGGAGCAGAACCTTGTAACCAATTGTCATTCGGTAAACAGAGAATGAACATGACTGACATCTCAAACTTAAACATAAGGCACCAGTCTGTGATTTGCTTAGAGCTTGCAGTGCTGGTATAATTGATAAATATCCATCCATCCATTATCTATAGCGCTTTATCCAACTGGGTCGCGGGGAAGCTGGAGCCAATCCCAGCATCTTGGGGCGAGAGGCGGGGTACACCCTGGGCAGGTCACCAGTCCACCACAGGGCCAACACAGACAAACAAGCACACACGCTCGCATTCACACCTATGGGCAATTTAGAGTAGCCAATTGACCTAATCTGCATGCACCCGGAGGAAACCCACGCATGCACGGGAAGAACATGCAAACTCCGGACAGAAAGGCACCCTGGGCGACCCGGGGATCGAACCCAGGACCTTCTTGCAGTGAGGCGACAGTGCTAACCACCACACCACTGTGCCGCCCTAATTTGTAAATATTGCAAATAAATTGTAATTATAAAGTTTGATTATTTGCATATCTTTTTTTGAAATTTGAAGTCTAACTAGCCAGCTGTCACTTCCTTCTTGCAGCTAGCAGCTGCGTTTTGGCACAAAATGGTGATGAACGTATGCTTATATTGCTTGTAGCTCTTATAGTGGTCCCCAGTCAAGGTTCTATAACCAGTATTTGTGTGTGGCAAAACTCACCTCCAGGATCTTGCAGCGTTCTGAGTCACAGTCACTGTCCTCACATGGGTGGAACATGCCCAAAGTCACACAGTTCAGCAGGATCACTAGCATACTGGCCCGTTCAAACCATGTATGGAAGAGCAGTTAAGGAACAAGACTCGGAGCAGTGTAACAACACAATAAATACATCTCATCACACAGTCATATTTGTATTATCTGAAATTTCTGCTCTCAGAATGTCATGACAACTCCTGATATGACAGGTGGCTAACCAATGGCTGATTTAAAAACAATAATACAAAAAAAGAAAGAGGCTTTTATTAGCACCTGTTTGAAAAGAGTATATTTTACATATTGATATATTTATTTTGTATATATTATAAATATATAGCTTGTATATTCTTAATCATCATTAATTTAGTCTTCATTAATGCTCACCCAGAAGCTGGGTTTTGCTCTGTCACACAAAAGCCACCAGTGAGGAGAGTGAGGTCAAACACTTGCTAGCAATATTGGTTATAATCTTAGCTGGCTTGTTGGGAAATTTGAATAATAGTTTTTTAATAACAAAAATATAAAAGATAGCCTAATATTGTCTAGCCAAGTAGTTGGCTAGGGGCATCGACTAATGGTGTTGATTACACAAAATAATATCTGGCCTAACATTTGCTAGCTTGTTAGTGAACTTGGCTGGCTATTAATCCAAAAGGCTCTGGAGTGATATTAGCTACATAACAGACACAACTTCACACAGATTTCTTCAACAACAATTTAATCTAAAATGATTACAAATATTTTTACTTATATGGACAACAACCGGCCCAGTGTGCAAAAAGTAATAGCACGGCTAAATCAGCTGAAAAGCATTGGATATGCTGATTAAATGTAACCAGGCTTAATTCCAGCCAGTCTTCATCAGTATAAATGTCACCAAAGCTGCTCCTTACCATCAAAGTCAATTTTACCAGCATAAAATTCAGCAAGCACATTATAAGAAATCATATACAATGTCATTATCTACCAATTTGGAAAAGACTGCAAAACCATTTTAAGACTCCCAGACTCCACCAGACCACAGTCAGGGCTATCATCTCCAAATGGAGAACATTTGGTGTATTGAAGCACTGAATCTTCCCAGAAGTTGTCAGGCTCCCAAAATTTCTCCAAAGACAAAGCCAGAAATCACTGAGGAAGTAAAAAAAAACCCTGCAGATTTCTACTCCCTCAGCTGAGAGCAATGTTACTCTGATTTTCCACCAGAATGTTGTACAGCATTGTAAAAAATCCATGATCTCTTACTCTGTGACCTTTCAGAGACACATTGACAGGTAATGTTATGTGCACAGAAACTTATCCAGATTACAGATAGCTACAGAATAATAATGACCTAATTCCGCACCAAAGGTCTGGTGGAAAAATGTTATTAATGACTCCATAATCAGAAAGACACTACGAAGACATGGACTTCATGGGAGAGTAGCAACCAAGTAGAAAATGAACGTTCATCTCGCATTTGCCAATGAGAAGGGAGATTATTCCCAAGTGATTTGGGAGAATGTTTGGCAAATCAGTCAAAAACCTGGTGTAAAATAATCAAAAAAATTCCACACTAAAATGATTCCAGAAGTTGTGGTGGTACTGAAATGCTGCAAAGATGCTTTCATGCCTCCAGACTTAGAAATCTTGTCATGTGAAGTGAAAACAAACAAAAAATAAACCCATTCAATTCTGCTCCCAGATATAATTTTTTTTTTCAATATTACATATTTGATATTAATATTTAAATATTAAACATATCAGTGAAACTGGGTAATGCAACAATTTTTTTTCTCCAAACACAAAAGCTTATCCACATTAGATTAAAAGAAAAATATTCATTTAAAATTCTAAAAAGCAGTCAGGAAGGAAGTCTGGGATAAAATTCTCCACCAGAATGTAAAAGCTTGAAACTAAATTAGGGAGGTAAAAGCCTGAAACTGAATAATGACATCAACACCCGGTTGATGTCATTATAGCGAAGTGTGGTGCATTATTCAGTGTAAATATCCTGGATGTTAAATAACTTTAAAAAAAAAAAAAAAACAGTCTTTATATCCAGTATTAGATTTTGCCTAAAGATAGAGTTGAAAACATCAAGTATGACAAATGCAACAAAGGATCAGAAAGGGAGCACATACTTTTTCACAGCACATCATAAAATGGTATTACCTGATTAAAGTAACAAAGACATATGTAATCAAATTGAGACAGCAGCCAGAAACAGATTGCTCTGTCAAGATTGCAGCAGGGTCACTCTGGTTAAATGAGTTAAAAGAAAATAATGATTCCTTAAGTCATTATTTAAGTCATTATTTCTCTCAATTTTCTTGTGCTAGATGAACAATGAACACAATTGATAATTGATCACTTGGTAGGCAAGTGTCACTGGAACACAGCGGCCCAATGCCCAGCCAGGGGTCATGCACACACATTTACATCTAAATTAAATACAGGAATGCTAATATCCAGGCAGGGTGCCGTCTGAACACTGTGGCACCAGGCAAAGATCATCTCGTTTTTCTCAATTACTGACAAAAGACAGCACCAAAGGGACACAATTAAAACAGCAAAGTTGACAAATCAGAGAATGCAACAGGAAACTGTTAAAAGGAAGGCACAGTGGTCTAGAACAAAGCCATGGGCTATGTTGTGTTAAAGGTGTAACAACTGACAAAGAGACCTTGCTCAGAAAGGTGGTGATACGTTTATGATCCCCCAGAAAGACACCATGGTGATGTGACACGCTGCAATGGGTGCCACTTACAGGTATAGCCTAGAAAAGAAAAATCAGTTATCTAGCAAGATGGCTAGTCCTCTAGGAAATGATTAGTGCACCATATCTATTTGACGATGTGTACACCATAACCCCTGACAGCATACAAGGCCCATGAACTAGGGGTTCCTGCATTCAGGAGTATTTCCTGAACTGCTATGTCGCAGTCCTGATCCTGCATTTCACTCTAATGGACCAAATCCACAGACAAAGGTAACCTGTCCAAGACTGCCAAATATACATTTGAGACAATAAATCTATAGCAGAAGGAAGCTGCCAAGGTGTTCCCATGATTAGTGAGGACAACAATGGAAACCAAAGTCTTGCTGGCCATTTTGGAGTTACAAGCAGGACTCTAGAGATTAATTGATTAAATCTGTGCAACACATGCAGGATCAGAGGTACAGGTGGAAACGCTTACACTAGACAGTGAGGACAGTCATGGGCCTATGCTTTTTTTTGCCAGAGGACTGTCCAGTTCTACTAGGAAGAATCACATTCAACAATGAGTAAATTTAGAATCAGCGATGAAGTCTAACTGTTTTGGTTGTGGTACTTTGATCAAATTTAAATTAGGCTCTAAATCTGCCAGCCAGTTGCAAGGAATGGCTGAACTAGAGTCTGCCTTAAGATGATCAGTGCCAAGACAGTGGACACATAGTTGATACTCACCTTCCAAGGGACTTACAAACTGGCTGCATAAGCATGGGTCTTCCAGCATGGCTCATTACTTGGCTAGACAGCAAGGTGTGTGGTAAGATCTCAGCCAAAATACCAGTCAAAAAGCCCTGTCTGGCAGGGAAAATGAGACCCCACTCCAGCCCAGTGTATCCGACCAGCGTAGCAGACTCAACAGAGAGCAGTGGGTGGTATAGTGAGGAAGACAATCGACCATATTAGCTGCACTTAGACACAGGCCTGTTAGTTAGGAGAATGAGCCTAAGTGCAGAGGAAGATCCCATTAGACAGAGATATAAGGGGAAACAAAGGGAAACCAAACTCTAGCCCCTGAATGTGTGTTAGCGGTGCACAGAAAACTTTGAAAGCTCAATGGTGGTATGTGCAGTATGGTGAGGGAAACCTACTCAACCATGTAACCATCACTAGACAGCAGAAAAGTAAAAACTCAGTAAGAGACTGAGAGGCCATGAGAAATAAGGATAGCTCACAGCTCACTCAGCAGTGTAATGAGTGATAGCTAACAAGGTTGATGAGGGAACCAAACTCAAAGTAGAATCATACACAGTATCATACATTTGAGTTTTATATGGAGTCCCAAAAATGATCAAAATTACATTCACCAGAAATGGAAAGGTATGACAATGGCACAGCTCAGAATGCATGGGCATGTATACAAGAAGGTTTCTAGGGAATATTCACTGCCCTTGGTGGTTAGGAGAGCTGCAAAAGAACTAATGTTTACAGAACCAACCTAATGAATATTTCTAAATATCAAAGTGACTGCCTGAGGTTTTCTGGGACACAAGTACAAGTTTTTGTCTTGAAATGCCTCTAACCTTTTCTAAACTTAGACAAGTAGAGGAAAAAGTAAACATTAAGCCTTATCTGAGACTAGTTTATTCTCATTGGAAACACGTGATGGTGTCAATATGTTACTGTTACCCAAAATGAACACTCTTGCTTGCGCATAGCAGGTGAAGCTGTAATGTATTCTTCATGAATAATGCAACAAGACAGAGTATTTCTCACTCCAGAAGTCAGGGGAGGAACTAATTACAACCTGCTAACTGCTGATGGGCCTCACTGATCTTGACACTGTATTGCAGTCTCAGCGAGATGAGTGTTAGCGGAGACTGATAATGCCATAGATTTGGAGGCTATAATTCAGGATGGGAAGAAGTGTCTTTGAAAGCAAGTCTCAACAAAAAAAAAATCAATATTCGAACAGTGTGTAGATTAATCAGATGCAGAATCAAACACCTTATAATTGAGTCTGTATGATGTTTTCAATTTCACTGAACCCAAGCCATGCATAAAAAAGCTTCACAGATAACAGACAACCCCAGCACACAAATCTGCACACCTGTTTACATAATGTACTTCATTCGCATATTTTTTTATAGTACAAATTGGCTTTCATAAAAATGAACCCAGCACACAAAAACCAAGATAGAAAAAAATTGCCTGGAAATGTACTGAGCCTTCAAGGGTACACACAGATGTGCTCTGTCAGGAGGTTGACTGAATCCCTACCTCCTTCGTGCACATCCAAACAATGGCAGGCTCCCTCACATGGCTGCCCCTCACTACTCCTCCATCACTAACAGAGTGTAGGTGGAATTTGATCACAGACGACAGCAGCCTCAAAACCTCATCAGCACCCCACGCTGTATAACCAAATTCTCTGATGGGGGAATTTTCCTTTTTTTTTCCCTTTCTCACTTTCTAACAAGTCTAAAATAGCAGAGGATCAGCACGTCTGTGACTACTGCAATCTGAGACAACCTCTTTACTCTGCAGGATATAGGGCTGTCAGAACAAATTTCACTCTTTAAATACTATTGAATATTCATATTTAAATATTCGAAGGCATGAAATCCACATCTGAATGTCTAATATCCAAAATTATACCTTCAATCATCTAATGTAAGTCAATTCCTAAACTGGTTCCTTTAGGGTAAATTACAAGAGTTTATACAATGAATATAGTTCATGTTCATGAAAATGTTTATGTGTAGTCTACGAAGTGTAAAATCCACGTGAATATTAAAGAAGTGCAGTGCTACTGCAATATCTGTTTCCTTCTGTCTTGCTTTTGGCTTACCACCATTTACTGTGTGTGGGGGGCTTGGTGGTTCAGTGTTTGGGCTGGTTAATGGTAATCTCTTCATTTGGTTGCTATTTAATTGCAGATCCTTGGCATTTTGAGTGTTTTGCCTGGGGCTCCCGTTCTCATATGCAGATTGTCACACTTCCTGTTAGGGTTGCAGAGCCAGCCCCTCATCATAGAGCCCAGCAGGCCTGTGCCACACAGGCTGGCCTTGGAACAAGCAAGCCTGACCCAGCTGAGTATCCATCAGTCCTCCATTGCTGCCATATAATTGAAACAACAATGGCACGATTATTAGCTGTACATTTGACGGTGTAGATTTTACTATTTGAAGGATTAATCAGTAGGGGTGGAGATTTGTATTTATTTATTAATTTATTTCATGAAACTGCTATGAAACTTAAACTGTGATGAATGTCTCAATGTAGGAAAATTGATCATTAAGATTATATTAAGAAAACTAGGCTAAAACACAAGTACATGACAGCTAGGCTTAATAATGCAATGCAAATAACTCAACTGTAAATATCTCCATACTTGAAACAAATCTACCAAGAGTTAGACATTAGTCTGAAACCATTCCCAAGGTAGTTCAGACAGATAAACACAAGAAAAAGCTCACATTAGTCAATATTTAATGATATAGCTTACTCCCTGTCTGCTCTCCCTGACATATTCTCACATTCCCCTTCTTAAAAGACTGTCAAAGTAAAAAAAACCTTAAAGCACAAAACCTGCTGTAGTGCACTCATATTAAGACATTCTTTTCCCTTGCACTTTGTAAAAAGAGTTAAATATACATACAGGTGAAAAATATTGTCTGCTGTGCAGTGTGGTATTTTGCTGATATGATTTCGGTCCACTTGTTCCTTCACAGGGAAGGGTCACTGGAATTCCATACAAAGGTATTCTGACTGATTACCATTATTCTATTACAAAAAACAAAACAAAACCATTTATATACCGATAAGAGTGGTTTCTTCCAGCATGACAATGTCCCCATCCTTCAACGTCTCCAGATCTCAACCCAATTGAATAATTATTGGAGATGGGCAGATGTGTTTTACAGTGCTCTCCAACCACAACCATCATCCATACACCAATTTAAATATGTTATGAAAGAATAGTGTTCACCAGAAACTTATAGAATCTGTGCCAAGGCACACTGAAGCTCTTCTGGCAGCTTATGGAGGCCCAGCACCAAGACATTTCATGTTGTTTTTTCTTTTAAGTTGTCACACATCTGTAATTCCATCCATCCATGCATTATCTATACCGCTTTATCCATCTGGGTCGCGGGGAAGCTGGAGCCAATCCCAGCATCTTCGGG
>JAQQZR010000006.1:8773602-8785896 GCA_030068235.1 Notoglanidium macrostoma | reverse complement strand
CAGTTGACCTAATCTGCATGTCTTTGGACTGTGGGAGGAAACCGGAGCACCCGGAGGAAACCCATGCATGCACGGGGGGAACATGCAAACTCCGCACAGAAAGGCACCCTGGGTGACCCGGGGCTCCAACTAAGGACCTTCTTGCTGTGAGGCGACAGTGCTAACCACCACACCACCCATCTGTAACTCATAGCAACAAAACAGAAAGAGGGCAAGGAAAGCCTAGTTGTTGTTAGATAACAGTTTTTTTCACATCACTGTGGCAAATGCAGCAACAATGTGTATGACTTTGAAATAGTGTACTAAATAGACAATGCAATGACCTGCATTGATATACAAGATATATTTCGTTTGTATGCCTGCTAGTCGACTGAAGTTGATATTGTAAAATGATTGACAATTACTTTTTTATTAGAACGTCCTTCTTTCAGCTTTTTTATCAGAGTACTACAATGCCAGAACTATATGTATCATGATTTTCAATAATTAAAATGACATTAAACCTAAATTATGTGTTCCACCTTTTTATAAATTCAAAGCTTTTCACACATTAAAGTAACAGAGCATTGAAAGAGCACCAGGACTGTGAATCAGTCCTGACAATCTTGACAATCCTGCAATAGTAATCATGTCAGTCATAGTTGTATCATTGCCATCGGGTTGGAGCTGCTAGGAAATGTGTATGCATACATCCTATGCTAGCTAAAGTACATCAAACATCTTTACTTTAGCCACAAAAGAAGTCTGAATACACAATGACAGACAGAAGCTGCCAACCAATCAGGGAGAGAGACTGAGAGAGCATGGGAGTGAAAATAAGCTAAACAGAACTGGAGGAGTCTGATATCACACTATAAGAGGAAACAGGATTGGGATTGGGATGGGATGAAGGGATGATGGAGGTTTGATTTTTTTAAACTGTATTTCAATTGGATGCTAGTAAATAACAGTAAGCTGGATTGTCCTCATTGTGGAATATGCAGGAGGCGGGATGAGAGGCAGAAATAGTCAGTATATGAAAACTAATATAATTATGTGGTAGTGAGTTCCTTGAGGAGTTGATTGATGGATTTTTTTGTCCACGTTTTATGTGTGTACTGCCACCTGGTGTATAGCTGCCCTGAGCAGCTCCCTCATGTGTGCATTTGAGTAAGGGAGGGCAAGTGTCTCCCTTAAGCTCAGCTGCTTGGTGGTCTGGCAAAAAAATAAAGACATTTTAGAGTTGCAAAATTTAGCACCATGAACTAAAGGTAAGCATTTAGACATAATATATCCTTTAAAGATATATGGCAATTATGCAATTTAGGCTTCAGACAGTAAAAGGAACTTATACTGGATTCAACTCTTATTATACTGAAGAGCAAATACATATAAGAAGGACCAACACAGAAGCATTTACCCCCTAGAAGTTAAAGCAAAGGGTCAAAACATTAATCTAGACTTTGAATACATTAGTGCCACAGTGCTTTTGACAAAACCTGACTGGAAACACCTCAGATTAAAAATGCCCATTTAGTTTTATTATACTGTAAGAAGGAGAGCTGTTCCGACCTGAGTCATGTCTCTGTGCCACTGGAAAAGGCTAATGTGTTACACTTCACCAGTGGAAAAGCCCAGGGTTCTCTCAAAGCTGTGACTCAACTCCCCAACGGAGGCTTAAAACTGGAAAGTCATTCTTTCAAAAAAGACAGGCACATGTAGGCAGAGAGATGTTTTATGTGACACAGTGTCAACCACTCTTACCAAACATCTGGTCATTTATTATATTTATTTATTTATATTTATATATGTTTGACCATCTTCATAACTTGGCTGAAGTAACAGCAGGTCTGCTCTGAATATGGTGGTAACTGATGTAAATATTTCTACATAGGATAAGTGGAGCTAGTCTGTGTTCAAACATGGAAGATGTGCTTTTAACAACAATGTTGTAATGAAGGTGAAGCAATTAGAATAGATGACTGACAGCACTAATCTATAATGAGAGAAATTACTGTCCATAGGAATTTGGTTCCTGAGTACAATTAAATTTCACTGTCACTAAATTACCAAAAAGGCATTACAGACCAAACTAAGTACATAGCTAGCACATGCACATATCAAGTGGGCATGTGCTAGTTAGCAATTGTCAGGCTACTCTGGCTAAAGAAACTTTGCCAATGTCAGTAAATACATTATCAAACTTCAATGGCATCAGAACAAAATTCAGACTGCACACACAAAGTATATTTCTAGTATTTTAATTCACAAACACACTTTTAAGTGCAAACATTTGTGAATTTAGGTCTTCCAGTTACTGGTTCGTGCCTCTTTTCTCCCTTTTAACAATGAACAACACAGAAGCTACTTGAAACATAAATACACATAAATCCCCTTTGTGGAAAACCTTCATCCTGAGTGAGTGAGTGAGTGAGTGAGTGAGTGTGAGTGAATAAGTGGGTGAGTGTGAGTGAGTGAATCTGTCAGTTAGTCAATGACTGAGTGAGTGAGTGAGTGAGTCAGTAAGTGAGAGAGTGAGTGAGTCAGTCAGTCAATCAGTCAGTTAGTAAGTGAGAGAGTGAGTGAGTGTGTCTGTGAGTGTACACAATGTGAGTGAGTGAGTGTGTCTGTGAGTGTGTGAGTGAATGTGTCTGTGAGTGTGTGAGTGAGTGAGTGTGTCTGCGAGTGTACACAAAGTGAGTGAGTGAGTGTGTCTGTGAGTGAGTGAGTGTGTGAGTGAGTGTGTCTGTGAGTGTACACAAAGTGAGTGAGTGAGTGTGTCTGTGAGTGAGTGTGTCTGTGAGTGAGTGAGTGAGTGAGTGTGTGAGTGAGTGAGTGTGTCTGTGAGTGAGTGAGTGTGTGAGTGTGAGTGAGTGTGTCTGTGAGTGAGTGAGTGAGTCAGTCAGTCAGTCAATCAATGAGAAAGTGTATGAGTGAGTGTATGTGTGAGTGAGTGAGTCAGTCAGTCAGTCAATCAATGAGAGAGTGAGTGAGTGATTTAGTGAGATAGTGAATAGTCCATGAGGTGTTTTACATCTGAATATACTACATGGCCAAATGTACATGGACACCTGACTCAATCTCTATTTTGTGCTTTCTGAACATTCCAAATTTAGTCCCCCAATGCTGTTATAATAACCTCCAATCTTTTGGGATGCTTTTCCAGGCTGGGGGCTGAGGGAATTTGCCCATTAAGCCACAAGAGTACTATTGAGATCAGTCACTGATGTTGGGAGAGGAGCCCTGGGGTGCAGCCTGTGATCCAATTCATTTCAAAGGTGTTCAGAGGGGTTGAGGTCAGTGCTCTGTGCAGGCCACTTGAATTTTTCCACTTCAATCTTGGGAAACCATATCTTTATGGAGCTCACTTTGTGCACAGGGGCATTGTCAGGTTGGGACATTTTTGGGCCTCTTAGTTCCATTGTAGGGAAATTGTGATGCTACTCCATCCAAACACATTTCAGAAAATTAGGTGATTCAAACTTTGTGGCAACAGTTTGGGGAAAACCCATATATGGGTGTGATGTCCACAAACTGTTGGCCATATAGTGTTGTACTTCAACAACAATGCATTTTACATCTTAGCATAAAAACTAGGGGGGAAATGTCAGGTTTTATGACATTTAAATTCTTAAACATTCATTACAGATGTGATTATATCAGCTAGAAGTCAGATAACCCTGTATCAAAACAGGTCTCATAATGAAAAGCCACCCAAGAATAAATATATTTTTAGATTTGGATTCATATCTGTAGATAGATAGATAGATAGATAGATGGGGAGAACATGTGAAACTGCACAGGAATCGTGACACTTCTACCTTTATGAAGAATTCAGTGATTTATGAATATGCACGAATATGCAAATTGTAAATGTCCCCATGTCTTCCTGCCATCCTAACCCCACTCCTCGCCCCCACAAGCCTGGATATGCTGTGCTATTATCAACACTGTTACAAAAATACAAGAGAAGAATGACTCAGAGTCTGAAGAGAAAAATATGTTTCCCAAAATCAACTTCTAACTTATCAGTTCTGTAAATTCTGTTTTTACTACAGTGTTTACTGACAATGTCCACTGTTCCTGAGGGAGTGTACTATAGTTATCATTAGCACATAATTAGCTGGCTAGTTAAACTGATTGGCATTTACCACAGTATCTGTGTCTCATTTTGCCTTGTCATAATCTCAGGGATTTTCATAACATTAGCCAATCATGTTAATATATACCACAACAGTAAATTCATTTAAGACTAACATTAGCTAAGTGAACCAGCTAAGTAGCCTAACATTCAGGATCTATAGCTAAACGTTCAAGTTACAAACTGATCTGCTCGTAATTTATATTCTTGTTGGATTGAATTTTGTGAAATCATAACTGAGCTATATCAACTATATATACTATATATACTATATCAAAGTTTTACAAAAATCCTGAAAATCTCTGTTTTAAAAAAATCAGCATATTTCATCTATAAACAGCTCATGAGGAGTTCCCAACCATTTCGAACAAATATTGGATACTAAATGCTCAAGAATTGCACTTCAGAAAGAAACATCTTTTAAAAAAGACAAAACTATGGCAGATAAAAATGTGTTATCTTTAACAATGGCATTGTGTTCATTCCAAGTACAGTCAGTACCAACCAGTGCTGGTCGTACCATTCAGATGACTGTCATCTGAATATAGTAATTGAGACATTATTTTGCTAAACTGCAAGTCTTTCTCCATGAAAGCTCCATGTTGCCTAGCAACAGTCATTTCAGTGCGCACAGGAGCAGAGGTGTTTCCTGGCTCGAGCAAGTCCAGTGCAAGAGTTTTCCTCCACTGAGCATCTCGGTATGAAATACATACACTAAATGTGTGCAAATTGTAGAACCTATGCCAGTTCTAAAAGTAGGAAGTGTGTTTTTCGGGTTTTAATGGATTTTACATACTGCTAGCAACCCTTGCGTCCGGCATTTTCACACTTTCTATAAAATATATATATATGCTGGTAAAACTATTTAGTACATAGCTTTGATTAAATCTATTATAAATGGAGCAGTCCAGTGGGATTTTTGGAAAGCAGGTTACTCTTCTTCCCATCACGCTCGTCTGAGTATCACTCTCAAGATACTCACTGTGTCTTAGACATGGGTGCTGACTAAGAAGGTATTCATCTTATCACATTGCCACACCATAGCACAGGGGCTAAGCTATGAATTAAAAAACAAACAAAAATAACTAAAACAAAAAACACTGTCCTTGAATGCAGGTGGATGCATTTATGTAATTTTAGTTATATAAGATGACTGTGTGCATGCCTGCAATAATTGTGAGAGAATTCTGCCTGTGTGGAACAATGCCATGCTTTATTAATACCATGCAGCTACAGATCCTTTCCCTGACCAAACTTGTACAAGAATAAGATGCTGCCCTCTAGCTTGAATTCATACTCTTTCCATTGCTAATCTGAATCTCAGTGGAGGCAGCTGTTTTAGTAGAAGGAATGGTAATAAAAAGCAGCATAGAGGTATGTGAACACAGTGGATGATATTTCCAATTGCTTCCCTGCAGCTGACAGCACTTCTGTCATCTCCCGTAGACTGACGATGCTTCCGAACGTTTGAAATGCAAAACTGCTTTTCACCTTTTCTGCAGGTATGAGCTGAGCTCACAGAGTTAAAATCCAGAAATATTCCCAGTCTCTATCTTATAACACAGTTAAATCATATCCTGACATATTAAAACAGAAAACTGTCTACCGTATCCCGACATTTTCTTCCATTTTTTATATACTTATGATATTGTCCTATTGTCTCCAGGACGTGTGTTTTTGAAACGTTGTTATGGATGTAAAGGGAGAAAGAGTGAGTCAGAGTAGCTGGCACAGGCTGGTTTAGGCCTTCATGCTGCAGGGAGGAGAATTAGAGTCACACTCATCAGCATTTCCTGTCAGCACAACTATTACAATGCACTAAAACCCCACTTCAATTACAGTCAAATAACCGCTACAATTAGAGGAACCACACTTTCAACCACACTACCCTCCCTCTGTACCACAGAGCTTAAACTACAGATCTGCCAGAAAAACATGGGGTGTAGAATGTGTTTCAAAACATTTGGTGAACAACAGAAACATAATGCAACAATTCATGCATTAATTCAGATTTATCTTAACCCACCCAGTTTAATTAAAGTCTTAAAGTCACAACTTCCATGATAATATCAATTGTGCACTTCAGATAACTTCAGTAACTAATGGTACAGTATAGAATCTGTTATTTACTAATATGAATAATTACCAATATTCTTCAGCTACATTTTGGCTTTTTAAAACTGAAACTCAAACTTCAGGAGGTGCAAAGTAACATAAAACCAACAAATCATTATTAACTGTTGCATAAACTTTTTGGTATACAAATTTACACAAATGTATGATGTTCTGCACTTTGTGACAATTAAGTTAAAGTTAGTTTAGTTTGCATAGGCTTTTAAAATAAATGTGTAAAGCATACATTAGGTATGCAGAAGTTAAACCATTATCTGAATGGACAAACAAAAATTAAACCATATAACTAATGAAAAATCATCAAAAAACTTTTAAAAAGTATCATTAACATATATGTACATATATATGAATGTTATAGAATGTTATATATATATATGTTACTTTTCATATGTTCATAAAGTTGTCTATAAGTATTTGGACAGTGACGTAATTCATAATTTTGCCTCTGTACACCACACAATGGATTTGAAATGGAGCAATCAAAATGTAATGGTTATGTAGACGTTCACCTTTAATTCAAAGGGCTTAACAAAAATATCATAATAACCATTAAGGAATTGCAGCCATTTTTTGCAAAGTCCCTCCATTTTCACAGGCTCAAAAGTATGCAATCCAAAGAGGTAACAGTTCACATGAAGGAGGTCATCATTAGGCTGGAAAAAAAACTCTGAGAGATAGCCGAAACTGTAGTAATGGACAGATTAACAATTTGGTTCATTCTTAAAAGTAGGAATGCACTGGTGAGCTCAGCAACAGCAAAAGGTCTGGAAGATGACAGAAGACAACTAAAGTGGATGACCACAAAAGTCTTTCCTTGGTGAAGAAAACCCCCTTCAGAATATCTAGCCAAATCAAGAACAATCTCAGGGAGGTAGGCTTATCATTAGCAAAGTCTACAATCAAGAGATGTTTTCATGAATATAAATACAGAAGATTTACCTCAACATGCAAACCACTGGTAACACTCAAGGAAAGAAAGGTCAGATTAAACATCTGGCATAGACATACACATCTAAAAATGCCTCGCCAGTTTTGGAACAAGATTTTTTTGGACAGTTGAAACCAAGATTAACTTGTACCAGAATTAAGGGAAGATGGGAATAATCAAAGTTATTATTATTATTATTATTATTATACTTAGTTTATATTAAGTAAGTGCCTACTTTACATTCTCTGTAGACTGGGGACATGCTCCCCCAATCCCTTTTTTTGATTAATTTAAAATTAAATCAGTAAGTGATCAATGATTCAGCCCAGGAAGAAAAAGCTAATGAATTGAGTATGTTAAATGAGGTATATGCTAAACTCTGCGGTCTGACACTCCTGCTTTATGCCATCAACACCCTGGTAACACTATGTTCAGATAAACTTGCACTTCACTTTTTTACCAGCAACACTCTCACTTCACACTACATTAACAACTTGCTACCGGTGTCCTAAATTCACTGACTTGTAAATGCAAGATAGAAACCCTTCATAATCATACAACACCACAGATCTACATACTTACCCAACAGACACAGTCATTTATAAAAAGTGTCAGAAGTTCAACAAAGAAAGGAAAAAATACCTAATTCCTAATCACTTTTGCAAAACTAAATTTTTCAATTGGTGTTTAAACCAATGTGATGGTGTTGCACCTCAGTTCCTTAATGATGGGACTGCATGTGTTTCTCAACCACAGTCTCTGGATTAAACACTGCAAACATGTATCATAAGCTATAGAGTTTAAAATTTAAGACAATGAAGTCATCCCAAGCTCAATGTCATGGAACACTGGATGCTGAAAATGACACCAAAATGCCATCGTACAGTAAATTTAAGCTAACCTACCTAACTGTTTTAGAATAAACAGTGTTAACAGCAAAGCTAATTTGCAAAGCTCCCAGACAGTAAATAAAACTTGCATAACTGAGAATGAAGAAGAGTCTGTTGCCAGTTCCATGAGTACATGAGTGAATGGAATTAGATTTGAACTTTCCTTTGGCCAGAGTGTGCCTGGCACATCTATTCTTCCTGATGAAATGGCCTATGAGTGCATATACAAGGTAAGAGCACCTAACAAATGGCCACTCAGTGTATATCAGCATGTTAATGAGTTCAGAAGTTGAGAGCAGGTGATAATGAAGAGTCAGTGCCAAGATGGAGTCCAAAGAGATTAGGACTAATCAGGAACAGAGGAGCCAAAGTGTGAATATGCTGCTAGCAACGCCATTACTAGAAGATTTCATATGCCATTTCACATCCCATGATTTACTGCCAGAACTCCATCAACAAAACGTACTAACATCAGCAATGCCCTCCCTAAGACATCCATCTTAGATGGTCAGAACTGCAACCCTGGCTTCCGCCACCCCTCACTTCAAAACTGTCCAGGGATGTCAATATAAATAAAAAAAATCCCAACTGAGTGGGCTGATATTTTGGAGTGCATTGCTAAGTCACATCCTCTGGGCCTATTCACGACTCCCTCACTCACACCAGAAGTTGGCACAAAAAAAAAATCTCTAAAATTCAGTAATTCCAGATTACAACGTAGGAGATGAGAAGGAAACAAATTAGAGATTCTTCCTCAGCTGGAGATGAATAAAACATCTGAAGCCAAAATATGGAGAGAAGCTCATTTGGAACAGTGTGCCAACATGTGAAGGGAGCACACAGCTATTTTTACCTCACAGTGCAGACAGTAGAAGGCGTGGAAGATCCTGAGAGTAAGCAGACTGGTCCCAGTTCAGCGAGCAGCTGCTTTGCTATTGCTCTCCTGTGTGCAGAATCTCCTCCGCAGTAAACACATATGCTCAGATTAAACAGAGCGACATAAGACAAGATTAAAGATAAAACCTTGATAGGCTTGGAAAGACGGCCTTTGTTGGGAGAGTTGAACTGAGACCAAGTAAAATGCAGATGAACTACAATACTAAGAGAGATAATGAATAAAATCACAATAGCCACTGTGCATAAGCTAACAGTGTACATATTGTATATAAGAAATGAAACATGACTGCCACTTTGTGTCTGAACACATCACACCATCCTTTCAAAGATTGTTTTCCTATACCAGTACATCCCAAAGTGCTTTACTTGTCTTATACCACAACAATTTGCCAATAATTACAATTTTTAGTTTATTACAGAATGACAAATCATGCTTTTTAATCGCTTATAGATGTTTAATGTCTGTGAATGTCTTGGAGTCAATAAGACAAAAATGAATAAATAAATGCGGCTTGTCACGTTAGTGTGAAGCCAGAAAGAGCAAAGTCCTCTATCTTGAAGACGCTTTGGTATGCTTACAGAAAGCTTCAACATATCAACAATTGCATTCTTTTCTTTGTCAAACAAAACATTTTTAAAATCTGTTTATTATTTACCTTTGATTTCAAGTTATGAATGAGCTGTTACTATAGAAATGATCACAAGCATATAAACGTAGTGTTTAAATTACTGCTTGAAGGATTGTTAAAGGGTCAGGGTTAGAGTTAGAGTGAGGTTCTGAATATTGTATCTGTAAACTCTACCTTAAAACAAGAAGGATCCAAAGCTTTACATTTTATTCTAATATCACTAACACCTTAATATTTGTCATCCTGTATATCATTAACAAGCCATAAATTAGCACAACTATGTCATATTGCTGCATTGCATTCTGGCACGTTGAGTCCAGTGGTTGCTGTATTCACTACTTCTACACTGATCAAGTAAAAGGCATTTAGTTGGATCCAGCAGCATCTTCCCATATCATGGCAAGAAGTAAGTTTTCTCTGATTTGTGGTTGACTTTTCATGGAATGCCAATGGAGAAGTCACAGGAGCCTCAATAGCAGTTTGGTGCATGAGTTTTACCAAACAAAGTGTTTATCAAGCCATATCATTGTGATTGTGTCCTAGATTGTTTACATAATTAACTTTTTGTAAACACTTATCTCCTTTTTATTAGAATGATTTAGCTAAAGATTAATCACTGTTTAAGCATTAGAGTGGCTTTTCCGTGGTATGAAAGCCATTTGAAGCGGAAAGGTTGAACGTTCCGGTTTTTGGTCTTTGGAAGACAAGTGTTTTTGAATTGTTGTGTTTTAAGCAATATATCCTTTGAAGATTAAAACAGAGCAGTTCCTCTCCCAAACTTGATGGTACCCTAGTATTAAGGTGTTTTGCCCAAAATTGTTGTTATTTCTTTGGTTTGTTGCATTACTGTTTGCTTTCTTGTTGTTTGGGATAATTTTTGTGTTAATACCATTAAGAGGTTTGTGGTGCTTTGGCCTGTGACTGTTTCCCCAGTCCTGAGCAGGGTATTAAAGGGTAACTGTCTCATTCCTGTCCTGTCCCTGAAAGTTTTAGAATATCCAATTGCTGAACACAAAATATTATTCTTAAGATTTCAACAAGTTAAATTAATATAAGCCACCCGTCTATCGATTATCTATACCACAGGGGAAGCTGGACTCAATCCCAGCTGACCGTGCAAGAGGTAGGGTACAAACTGGACAGGTCACCAATCTATCACAGGGCTAACACAGAAGTGACATTTACATGTATGCAATTTGAGCAACTGAGCAGTTGAGGGGTAAGGACTTTAGGGCCCAGCAGTGGTAGCTCATCAGTGCTGGGATTTAAACTCACAACCTTCCGAGTAATAGTACAACATCTTAACCACTGAGCTACCACTGCCCTAGATGAACAACCATTCACACTCCCATTCATACCTAAGGGCAATTTAGAGTAGCCAGCTGATCTAATCTGCATGTCTTTGGACAGTGGGAGGAAACTGGAGCATCTGGAGGAAACCCATTCAGGCATGGGGAGAACATGTAAACTCAGAAAGGCCCCAGCACCTTTTTGCTGTGAGGCAATGCTGCTAACCTCTGCACCACTGCGCTGCGCTAATATACCCAATAAGCTGAGGGGGGGCTTTTCCTTACCCATCGGGACATAAATACCTTCACAAAAATGTGTTTGGAATAATGACATCAGCTATATACAAATAGCAAGTTGTTGAGACAAAGTAGTGTTTTCAGTGCAAAAGTGGAAAGTGGGAATTCATCCTGTTAAAGAACTGAATGAGCAACAACAACAACAAAAAAAAAATTATGCTAAAGGCAGCTTTTGGATTCTTATTAATTTACCATAAACCTTTCTGTCCTGATGAGTCTACCAGACTGGCTGACCTGGCCAGATTGAAAGGAAATTGTGTCTTCTCCAAGCTGAGATGGCCAGGTGAATGGAGCAGTCAAAACACACACACACACACGCACACACAAACGCCCACACACACACGCACTCATGCACACTTGCTCCTGGCAGTGGTATATAATAGCAGATGATCAGATCAGAGGCAATCAAATGTGATGATGCTGTGAATTATGCCCTCAGGACACTTTGTGAAAAATACTGTCTCGAACAAAATATTCAACACTAAAAAATAATGCAAAACTAATAATACAAGAGCACAATGCACAGAAGAGGGGTGATGCTCTCTGTGCCAACTCAGTCACTGGAAAGCTTCAGACATGCTTGAGTGAAGATTTTCATTATAATAAGGCTGCATTATCATCTAAGCTGATAGCCAGTATCCACTGCCTTATTACCATTTAGCAATCACATTGTTGTGTCTAATCTTTTCATGCAAAACTCTAAATGAGAACTGATAAAAGTGGCATGTGGGTATTTAACAGAATGAGCCAAAAAAGCATTGTCATTTCACCCACTAATTGTGTTCCTGAATATAATGTCTGACTAGAGATTTATCTATATATCTATATTTAAGAGTATATTCAAAAAGATGAAAATCAACATAAAGAATAACCTTTTTGATAATGTTAAGTATTCAAACCAAGGTCCAAAAAGTGCTTTGGAACAATTTTTTTTTTACATTGGATAGTAAAGCAGTTGTCTATGATTTATACTTAAAGTGCATTTAAGGCTTAGGGAATGATGATATTCTATATAGTACATTACTATATTTTATGCCTCACAGCAAGAAGGTCCTGGGTTCGATCCCCGGGTCACACAGGGTGCCTTTCTGTGTGGAGTTTGCATGTTCTC
>JAQQZR010000006.1:8755459-8773502 GCA_030068235.1 Notoglanidium macrostoma | reverse complement strand
CCGAAGATGCTGGGATTGGCTCCAGCTTCCCCGCAACCCAGATGGATAAAGCAGTATAGATAATGGATGGATGGATGAATTATATTTTATATAGAATATTTGTCATATATATGCCATTTTAAGCCCTGTGACAGACTGGTGATCAGACCCTGCCTCTCGCTTGAAGCCATCAGGGATGCACTCCAGCTTTCACGTGACTCTTAACGGATAAGCAATATAGCTATTTATATGTATTCTTTATAGTAGATGCTTTTGTGTGTAGAAGATTTAATTTCCATATTTTTGAAAGCATCATTGCTATGCAGCATTTCTTTACATGTGCAGAACACTTTTAAACAAAAGGACAAAATCAAAGACTCATTTAGAGTGCAAAGAGTGAATATACAAAACACGATGTATATTAAAGTACAAAAAAACATTACCTATAAGCAAACAGAACAAACATTGATTGGGATTTGGAACACAGTAGCAGTCAGGCTGAAGGCCATTTCCTCTGCTCTTAACCCATTTCATTTATACCATTTCACTTGAATGGTATAAGAGCACAGGGAAATGAAAAAGGAATTCACTTCCTGAATTAAATTGATTTTCACTACACACTAGAGAGCAAAATAAAATGGTGAAAGTCCGGTATGACCACTGCTTAAGAGTGTGTAATAGCTAGAAAGCACACAATGATTGGCATGATTATAAGTGCTGAAGCCCTGCAAAGCACACCAGCACACAGGGAAGGAACATATAGAGCGGACTCCAGAAAGATAATATCAGCCGGTATAAATGCTTTTCAACAGACACAATGAAATACTTAGTAGCAGCAACAAACCGAAGGTCCTGGTCAAGAATGAAGTGTCAGAGTTCCCATAATAAATACATTCCGACTAGGTTGATAGATTCTGTTTTAGCAAGTCAGCTTCACTTTTTCCTGTTTATTAGCGTTCTTATAAAACCTTAGCTTCTGGGGCATATATATCCTATATCTTTCTTATAGTGCCAAATTGTGAGGCATTATCATGCCAGTGTTCCTTTTGTTGTTAGTATAAATAGCAACGGTTCATATGCTAATATGCTAACAGCACTGCTAATTCCTCTGGCATTTGGTTTAGGAAAGGCAGCAGAGGAATTCTGGCACTGGAGCCAGCTGCTTGACATGTAGCTTAATTTCAGTGGCTTCATATCACTAACAGTAAAGAGGAGGTGGGATGCATGATGATGAACTGGACAGGCTGGGTGGTCTTTTACATTGGAGAGTGCTCTGTAGGCCTATGAAAACCACAGATGAATACTGCGTCTTGGTCTAGAGACATGGCTGGGTTTTCATTATTAGAAAAAAAAAAAAAAGAAACACTCATCCCATCCATCTGTTCTGGAAAGAGTCGTTTGAAAATCCCCAACCTGTAAAAAGAGACTCCAGGTAGCCCAGAATAGCTCAGCCAATCTCCTGACACCTCATAGTCTATTATAGTGAGTAAATAAAGCAGAACGATAGCTTGTTCACTAAAAAACCCTAAATAAGCCACAGGGGGAAAAAAGCCCCCAGATACACATTGAGGCCAGATAGCTGAAACACTAGGTTGTGAGCACAAATAGAAGGACTGATATGAGCCCACCAAATTCAGCAATTCAAATGATCACCCCAGTTTGATATTAAATTAATCGTAACAGCAACTGAAGGATTTACAGCCTTTGATTAAAAGGACATCACATTTTTAATAGCAAGAATGACTTAAACTCCCAAACCCCATCTATGAATACAGACTTATATTCCTTACTGCCATAACTTCACTTTTCTTGTTATTATTGCAGTTACAGAATATTTCATAGTAGTTAGCAGTAATGTGTTTTACACCACAGTGCTAATGATTTCTCCAACCAGAAGGCGTGGATAAAACATTATTTAATATAATAATAATAATAATAATAATAATAATAATAATAATAATAACAACAACAATAACAATAATAATAATAATAATAATAATAATAATAATAATAATAATAATAATAATAAAAGGTAGGAATTTCATTAGGGATGTTTATTTACCATTTATGGTAAGAGTCTCGCGTGTCAGTTCTTTGTATGTTTTCTTAAGGACTTTTTTTGGCTTATTAGAGAAAAAACAGAAGCTCTTTTTCCCCTGAGTGGATGTTCATGTTGTTATGAGGTAAACGATAACGGGAACTAACTTGTCATATGGACATTCCACAACATTAAACTATAACTAACTATAAACAGTTAAAACCCAAAATGCCAAAATATTGAATATAGGGATAAATGGCAAATTACTGTGGTAAAGGAAGAATAAAACACTCTGGGACATGCTGTTGTAGGAAAATAAATCAATCTGGGGTGGTGTTATATCACACCACCTGCAATGGCTTGTTTTCCTATAAGTGCACACCTTACTGTGTTATTTTCTTACATAATCTGGTTCAGTGGTAAACTGTTTGCTTAAATGAGATCACCAGATCACTGGTTCTCTGTTCTTCGAGTGAAAGAGACACGTTCTTATTCATAAAAGTTGTGACATTGGTCTTAGTAGCAAATATACACCAATCAGAAATAACATTAAAACCACTGACAGGTGACGTGAATAACATTGATTATCTTGTTACAATGGCAGATGTCAAGGAGTGGGATATATTTGGCAGCAAGTGAACAGTCAGTTGATGTGTTAGAAGTAGAAAAAAATGGGCAAGCATAAGGATCTGAGAGACTTTGACAAGAGCCAAATTGTGATGGCGAGTAGACGACTGGATCCTGCTATTTCCAAAATTGCAGGACTTGGGAGGTGTTCCTGGTATGCAGTGGTTAGTACCTAACAAAAGTGGTCCAAGAAACGACAGCCGGTGCCCAGTTGGAAAATAGCTGCCCAAGGCATGCGGAGCGAAGGCTAGCCCGTCTGGTCTGATCCCCCAGAAGAGCTACTAGAACGCAAATTTCTGAAAAGGGTAATGCTACCTCTGATAGAAATGTGTCAGAAATCACATGTGCATCATAATTTGCTGTGTATGGGGCTGTGTTGCTGCAGAGCAGTCACAGTGCCCATGCTGATCCCTGTCCACTGCCTAAAGTGCCTCAAATGGGCACGTGAGCATCAGAATTGGACCATGGCACAATGGAAGAAAGTGGAATGGACTGATGGTTTCTTTTACATCATGTGGATGGCCAGGTCTATGTGCATCACTTACGTGGGAAAGAGATGATACCAGGGTGTACTATGGGAGAAAGGCAAGCCAGCGGAGGCAGGCTGATGCTCTGGGTAATGTTCAGCTGGGAAACCTTGGGTCTTGGCATTCATGTGGATTTTATTCTGACACACACTACCTACCTGAACATTGCTGCAGACCAAGTACATGGCAAGGGTGAAAGGTTACTGTGAATAAAATTAATGAGAATGTTTTATGACTAACAGGAGAAATTTGGCCTGGTTGGTTCTGTGATGATGTAGTCTCTGTAACCGTCGCACAAAGTACAATCTGTAATGAAGGATTAAGGGGTTAAAATGAATAGCCAAATGTTTAATTTGGTAATCTACTTTCCGGAAAACTAATGCAGATGCATGAGCCCCTTCTCAGAAATCCGCAGTTTTGCAATCATTATAATACATTAGGGGCATTCCAGCAATTGTATATAGCATCAATAGATACTAGACCGTCCTCAATGCTGAGGATTGTTTGAGGAATATTAAAACAGCTATTTAGAAACAGATCGTTTCTGCCTCTCCTTCCTGTTCTCCCACACGCACACTCACACTCAGACACACTAATATTGAATCCAATTTTAGTGAAAAGGAAATGCGTGTAAACTTACAGTAACTTGCCATGGCAACACAGTCGAGTTTGACAGTATGTTTACACTCTGAGAACTTGGTCATTTTTCATTATCCTGGTTGTTAGGAGACACAGTTTCTATGGTAATTGTTGCTCTTATAATGACGCTCCTTATTTTAGGAAGGGAGGTAGGTATGTTGCAACTATGCAGACATACTGAAATGATTAACTTCTGAATGTCACTTGTATAGAAATATAGGTTACCCCCTTTTTGGATCAATGAAGTATTCTTTTTCCTGAAAACAAAACCTTAATGTTTTATACATTAAGGACAATTTTGACCACATTCTCCATGAACAAGTGTCTAGAAACGTTTGCCACTGGATATATTAGATCTGTTGCCCTTATGTGTGAAGTAAACTCGTATGCAACTCTCTATTATTGAAGAAATCATGTAAAAATGAACTTGACAATCTGCATCATGTGTAAGCAGTAAAGGATTTATAAATCATCCACCACATTAGTCATGGAACAAGCAACAGCAACGCTAAGCAACAAAGAGAGACGAGCTCAATCAAAGGGATAATGTGGAGAAACCCAAGAAAGACGGAGAGAGAGAAGACCACAGAGATAGAAGGAATGATGTGCTGATAGCGGAAACTAAGCAAGGTAATGCAGACAGAATATGCAATCTGACTAAACAATCTTGAGAGATTCAGGGCACAGGAGCTGCGTGGGTGAGGACAGCAGGAAGATTGAACAGAAGGGAAGCGAAAGCAGACAACACAGTGAACACAGGCAAAAAGCAACACATTTCCTGTGCATGAAACAGAAACAGAATGGATTCATCAAGGTACACAAAGTAACCAAAGCAGACGTCTAGTGCATGAATAAAAGGATGAAATGAAAAAGAAAATTATAAACAGCTATAAAGATTTGCTGTGTTAATTCATCCCAGGACCGGGTTACAAAATTGTTTGGTAGTGTGGTATCTCAGTGTGTCCCTCTCATCATAACATCATCTCCTATAGGCAAACAGTCAGAGAAATGAAAATGCAGGAATGGGGAAGAATGCTGAGTGGGAGTGCAATGGCCACTATTTATGACAATACTCAGCTTCCTAATAAAAAGCTCATTAATAGTATAAGGGGATCCCACTCTGTTTAACCACAGACACAGTATCAGGGGCTAAAAAGGTTAAAATGTAAATATAGGAAGTGCTATATATAAAACTATAGCACTCCCTAGTTGAAAAGATATGTCACCTTGCACTGTACTTATTTGCTGAGCACACAGCAGATCATCAATGGAAGATTTCCAACTACAGATCATCAATGGAAGATTTCCAACTACAGATCATCAATGGAAGATTTCCAACTACAGATCATCAATGGAAGATGGACCTTTATAGACGGAAAGACAGAGCTCGTTACCAATAAACACTAAGCTAGGGGGAGTTAAATACCTCTATCCTATGCATTATGTTATGGCATTTCACAGGCAGAGCATTATACGCTTTATACCAGATATACCAAAAATCACCTGTATTCATTTATAAGCTTTGAAATCTTTGTAAAAAAATCTCAAGTAGTAACAAACAACTCCAGACAGAACACAGCTGCTGTCCACAGCCTGAAAACTCAACCGTTATGATCACGTGTGAGAGATGGATCTCGTAGAAAAATATAATCTAACTTCTCTGACATGTACACCAGGGTTTAAAATGAACACACACCACCTTCCATAGGGCACAGTTTGGCAGTGGAGTATACTTAAATAAAATGCAAACTCTGTAAAGATATTTTGGCTGGCAAACTCACAGTGCTACTCATCAAAAAGCAAAGCTTTGGATGATACAGTCTTTATGTAATCTCTCTTTGAAATGAGAGAGAAATCTCCTTTAGCTTGAATTTCTCAACACTTTATCACTTAACTATTGTTAATGCTAATGTTAATTGCAAGTTATATAAGGCCTCCTTCTCAACTGGTGGGTTGAGACCCAAAAGAGGGTTACGGGGCCTTTTTGAGTGGGTCACGGAAGTCAAAATGTCAAACACTTTCACGCTGTCAAAAACTTTCCTATAAGACAGCATGCATGAAGTAGCCATTTGTTGCCCGAATTGTCATGAGAGCAACATCCAAAACTAACATTGTCACATTAATAGTTTGCGCTCATTCTAGCCCAAAACATCAGTAATTCAAGATGACTGCCTTTTTATTTCATAATTCATGCAGTTCAATTTAGATGCTTCGATTGCTTTTTTCAATTGAATTTTGATGCTTGAATTGTTGTATTTTATTGCAGTGATTTTAATAAATAAGTAATTACTATTCATTTGATAATTATTTTGTTATTACGGACTTAATGATTGATTCATTTGTATTTCATACTTTGAAATCTGGTTAAATTTAATAGTTTGGTTTTGGCTCTAATGACTCTCTCACTCACTTTTATAAAAGCTTTATCTTGACCAGGGTTGCAATGAATGCAGAAGTGATCCCTGGAACACTGAGCATGAGGCAGGAATACAGTCTGGATGAGACACCAGTCCATCGCAGGGCACGTACACATTTACACACTTATTCACAAGGGGCAATTTATATTAACTGGTCCACCTAATGCCACCTACTTACTGTTTTTTGGGGGGTGGGAGGAAACCTGAAAACCCAGAGTAAACTGGGAGAACATGCACAGGAATTTCTAGCAATTTCTAGAAATCCTAGCTGGCTGGTTATTTTGGAAAACAATATAGTTTGAATGGTTGGCTTTTTATACAGCATACTTGTACATTGGATATTAATTAATATTTAATATTAATACTGATATTATTAAAAGAGTCATATGTATCTGTGTTTTTTGGTGTTTGAAATAATAACCACCTCTAGCAGAACTGCACAGTGGTTAGTTACTGAAAACAGTATAAAAAGTGAGCACATTTGGTTAGTAAAAGGAAACATTAATAAATGTGTGGTGCACAAGCGTTTACACCTGCATAAATACTTCCTTTAAGTGCATTAACCCTATTACTGTGCTAATTGTCTTCCATATTTGAATAGATTATTATGTACGTAGGTATATAAAGTCGGTATTTAGACAGCATGAGGGTGTCAGTAAGCATCAGCTTCTTGACACATATTTATTCATATGTTGGAATTGATGTGATCAGTGTTGTTCACACACCTTATCTAAATGTCACCCTCAGTCTCACAGGATGTATGCATCATCTCTCAATATGACCACTGGGTGGATCCCATACCTCTAGATACACAAGGTAAAAGGTAATGTATGCACCTCAGCTTTGTCTTGTAAGTATTTCGATGCACACGTGCACACACACTCACACGCACATATAACTATGAACTACACAGTCAAACAAAAACCATGGTAAGCGGAGCCTGCATGAACATCAAGGCAGTAACAATCAATCCCTCTTTACATCTGGGCCTGTGCTCTCATTAAGCTGCACATTCAGACCACTTTGCATAAGGATACTCTTTTTCTCCTGTTAAGAAACAAACCAGCATATCCCTCTTTCACTCACTTGTGGTCACTTTCAGCCAAAAACCAATAAACAGAAGACTGGGGGATGTGTGAAAAACCTTCGATTGCCATTCAACAGAAAAGAAAAACAAAAAGAAAAAAAAACAGGAGAGTAAAGTAAATGAGTCATCTACTCCAGAGCAGAGAGCTGTCAATTTCCTGACAGTGTTAAGACAACTCTTTCATGGACTATTAATAAAACGAATATAAACAGTCCAGATATTCAATTTCCTGATCTGGATATTTTCGTTATACTGATATTAAGTTACACCCCAAACAAAATACAACAATAAGATTAAACCTCAGATGTGAAGCACTGATAATACTGTTTAATGCATGACATTATTGATTCCATAAAACTAAGCAAGCCTAGTTTTGCAAGACTAAGCTCAATTGCTCAGCATTGTTCATGCAAGTTGTACAGGATATGAAATGCACCTGGTATTTAATGAAATCTTTGATGTGATGGTAGAATTTGATTAGTCTTCTGTGATTTGGGCTCTGTTTGTACCTTGCAAAAATACTCAATTTGTGTCTGCATATTGATATGTGGATAATGAATTATTCAGTTCTTCTGCTTAATATGGAAGCTAGCTACGTAGACAGTGTGCAACCAGCCAGCTGTCAACAGCAGGAGTGGAACACCACTATTGCTTTATTGTGCATCCTGTAAGAGGTATCCATTTTTACATGGGGTTTTCTTTCTTTTCCTTTCCTAACACTAGGAAGACAACTTATAAATTTGTTCTAGCTGTATTTTTTTTATATGGTCCAACTGTAGTTCTAAAAGTCTAAAAGACTAATGGGTTAGACCAGGAGTCTTACACTGGAGAGCAAGTAATTCATTTATTTATAATAACTTTGTCCTGTTATGGTCATGGCGACAATGGAGCATATTCCAGCATGGAGCCTACTACGGCAACACTGAGACACCAGCCCCAGTTTAAAAAACAAAAGCAATCTCCAGTCAGATAAGCGTTTTAGCTCCATATCAGAAATAATCTCCGTCCATACTAACACACCTGAAAATGTATATCACATGACCATTCATGTACACTGTGCATGTACGTGCTGATATAAACGGGAGGCAGATCCGATCTACTCTGCAGCTGTTTGCCTAGTTGCAGATTTCTCGAATAATTTCTGTGCATGTAGGTAGTTGCAGCATTATAAAGTGCAAAATTTAACTGCACAACAGATGCTAACAAATACATCAAGGTCAGCAATGCTTGTAATTCTTTATCCATGTTACATTCATCACTGGTAGCTGAGGCTGATGTTGTTTGTTTTCTTCCAGAAAAGAATCACTTGATAAGAGCATGACAAATCAGGGAAAGATACATCATGACTGATCAGACCCAATCAGAAAGCGAATGTAGGTGTCTGCGTCATCATTTCCACAACTCTCGGTTTTCCCTCGTTCATTACCAAATGCAACTCCAAATAACATGGGGCCAGCAGTGCTTCCAAAACTCTCCATTTTAGGGGCTTGAAAACTCCAGAGAGTACGAACAGCAGGTGTAACAGTAGCAAAAGTGATGTTTTAAGACTAAAATATATTAGTGTGGATAATGCATAAGTGTGCTTAATATATCTGACCTGATTCAGCAAAATGAGTCATAGTGACCCTTGTTTTTGTCTATATCACACACACATATTTGTCTTACAATCCCTGTGAATACCTTCTGTAGGCATTATTATTAATGCAGCTAATAATGCACTGCTTACACCTAACACCAACTCTATCCTAGAGAGTTAAACCAGTTTTCCTTGTGAGAATCAACCAAACATCCCCACAGGGGTCACTGTGACTCATTTTGCTGGATCGGGTCACATATCTCAATTGTATATACCTTAGAATGTTAAGCCTAAGGAATAAGCAACCCAATGCAGAACTCTTTATTCTATATGCTTAGTCTGTGGCAGAACTAAAGAAGATCTATAAGAATAATGTTAGGAGTCTAGGCCTGTCAGAAGGCCTGGAAAAAGTGTCCATCTTACGGGCAGTCCATTACGATGACTACAGAAACTATCAGCAATAATTACCACATCTCTATATCTTTTTCTCTGTCTAGGCTTTCCCATAACTCTGTCTGCTTCTGTTTAATCTAGTAAATCTGCTGTCAATAGGTGATAAATTAGCAAGGTTTTGTGTGTATGTGTTCCTCTGTGTTAGCTGAGAACTGGGAGAGTGTGCCAGAAGCAGTGTAACATAATCATAATATACTAATTATTATTATATAGTGACACATACTATTTACATACTACACTATACTATACTACACTATACTATACTATGCTAAACAAGATCTAACTGGAAAAATTGGAATATATATATATATAAAGCAGGAGACAAAGCTGGCAAACTTCGTGCCTGGCAGTTAAAACAGAACACATGGAATATAATTTCATTTATAATGAAAAGGAATACTTAGGTTTCATCATCCAAAGAATTAGGTTATTCATCACTTTATTGCACATCTGTTTGCATGATCACCAAGCCCTGAACAATTTCTCTCTGACATAAATTATCCAAACTATGCTCACATCGAGGATTTTAGACCCATATGCCTCATTAATGTTGGTTCTAAAATACTACTATAGAGCCTACTGTATAGCATAGTATACATAATAATGATCAAGTGTGCTTTATTCATGGGTAGACCTTCAAGATGTGCTCTAGCATGTCTTTAGTAACCCTGGGTCTAAATCATGGATTAGGATACTATAGTATAAAGCCAAATGCAGTGATTATGACAAATTGTACAATCTCCCAATTTTTGGAACACAAAGCTGGAACACACCTGTCAAGTCCCCTCGCACTTTATTTACAATTGTTATGAAACCAGTTCTATCTATAATTAGAACAGACCCAAAAATTTTGGGAGTGAACAGAGGAGGCGGAAACACAAACAATTGCTGTATACTGGTCATAATCTTAAATATATAATATTTTTTTACTAATTATTGACTCTCTAGGTAAAATACATAAATAAAATAATTACATTTGGATAAATAAATAAATAATTCATTATCCAGATTTGAAGAGAAGAGGCCAAGAATTAAAATGAGTAAAATGTGCCTGCTAAGAGAGATGGGAGGTCTTCAAGGTATCGTCTGAGATGTACTATTTACCTTCTGAAAGTCAAATTGGCTAAGCATTGGTGTGGAAGTAACCGTGTAAACGTATAATAGAGACTGTTGTTTCCTCATGCCCCATAGATATTCTTTTAAATATAACTGGAGACAAGAGGAAATTATGGAAATAACTTCATTTTCATCATTTTCATAACTTTCATGAAAGTTCTTTAACTTGCTCACTCAGGTGTAAAATTATTGGATTGCTAGGGAAATGACTAGGGTTTAAACTTCGCTTACAACCCTGGATGTGCCTTCTCACGAAAAGAAAATATCGAATGCAACAAATAATGAGTTTAATGAGTAAGATAGAATTACTACAGGTGCCAGGATAATACTCCATAATCAGAAACACCCCAAAGAACCTGATTGAAGGAGTGGATTTTTATAATATAATTGATATAATTTCTTGTGGTAGAAAGTAAACCAAACACAATTTGGGACAATTCCTGGTGTCACATAAAATTCAGTTGACTTTTTAAGCTGCACAATTAAACCACACACCTACTCATTCGTGCAATTATGCAAATCATGCAACAACAACAAAAAATCATGCAGATCCAGGTCAGCAGTTTCAAGTAATGTTTACATCAACCCTCAGAATGGGGAAAAAATGTGATCTCAGTTATTTCAACCATGACATGATTGTTTGAGTATTTCTTTAAATACTGCATCTCCCCTGGGATTTTCCCACACAATAGTCTCTAGAGTTTACTCAGAATGGTGCAATAAAGAAAAACATCCAGCAAGTGGAAGTGTGGGGACGGAAATGCCTTGTTGATTAGAGTTCAACAGAGAATGGCCAGACTGGTTCGAGCTGACAGAAAGGCTACGGTATCTCAGATAACCACTCTGTCCAATTGGGGGGAGCAGAAAAGCATCTCAGAATACACAGCATGTCGAAAATCGAGGTGAACCCTCAGGTTCCACTTTTCTCAGCCAAGAACAAAAAACTGAGGCTGTAGTGGGCACAGGCTCATCAAAACTGGACAGTTGAAGACTAGAAAAAATTTATCCTGGTCTGATGAATCTCAATTTATGCTGAGATGCACAGATGATACGGTCAGAATCTGGTGGCAACTGCATGAATCCATGGACCTAACCTGCCTTGTGTCAACAGTCCAGGCTGGTGAAGGTGGTGTAATGGTGTGGGGAATGATTCTTGGCACACTTTGGGCATGTTATTGCCAATCAATCATTGCTTGAGTGCCCCAGTCTGTCTGAGTATTGTTGCTGACCATGTGCTTCCCTTCATGGCCACAATTTACTCATCTTCTAATGGTTACTTCCAGCATGATAATGCACCATGTCACAAAGCAAAAATGATCTCAAACTGGTTTTATGAATATGACATTGAATTCAGTTGTGTTCTTCAGTTCTTCCCAGTCACAGGATCTGAATCCAATAGAACACCTTTGGGATGTAGTAGAACAGGAGAGTCACAGCATGAAAGTGCACTGAAAAATCTCCAGGAATTGCAGGATGCATTCACGTCAACATGGACCAGAATCTCAAAGGAATTTTTTCAATATCTTGTGGAATCCAAAGCGCAAAGAATTTAGGCTTTATTATTATTATTATTATTATTATTATTATTATTATTATTTTGTCTTTTTGTACAAATCTATACAATTGTACATTTACTGTACCTATTTTTATCACCATTTAAAAATGAATTATAAAAAAGGAACAATTATATAATCATGCAATTATATACAGTTTTTGACTGTTAATAGAGTATCTTGGACTATACAAATCATGTATTACCTAGATAGATATCCTTCTCTTTGACATAATTTGTTTTATTTGCCAATACTTTTTCTTTGTCATTGTTGGGTTGAGCACTCTTGGCCTCTTTCTGCATCTTGAGGAAATGGCCGTTGTTTGCCTCAATCCGCAAGTGATCCAATTGGCTCTTATAATGCCAGTGAAGCGGATTGCTGGGCTTCCTCTTATTCGATTAAGATCCACAGGAAAATGTGAGAATAGAGAAGTGATTTTAATGTACTTGAAAGCTAGACTGTGAAACAGAGTTCTTAAGAGGTTTTTTTAGCCTCGTCATGGCACTATTCCAGCCCTCCTGAAATTATTAAAGCAGCCACTTGTTGGGTTAGATTTAAGGTTCAAGTTGGAAATTCATCTGCTCAATGCATGCACAATCATGTGTATTGATTGGACTTTGGCTTTAGTTCTTGGGAGGAATAGCTTCGATGGTGCGGGGGTTGGTGGGGAAAGATAAAGCAGTGCAGATGAATATTGGTGCTTTGATCACGTATAGGAGTTCCCGAGGGCTGGGAAGCTACTGAGATGTGTAAGCCATAATGAGTGGGACAGGGCTGGAAACAGGGGAGAGACAGTATCCGGCTGCCTCAAGGGCACAGATCTCCCATTTGGGGGGATACAGTTATTGTTTCTCTGTGATGAATGTACTGCAGCACATGGGAATCTTCTCTGATAAAGCGGACCTTTTTTTCCCTTCATTCAACCTGTACATAGTTTTTCATGTGAAAACAGCTGCTATTCTTTCCACGATGCTTTAAAATGTGATTGTGAATTTACATAGGGAATATTTTTATGGGTTGAGGATTAAAATGAGTAGTTAGGAGGCAAGGAATTTCATAGAAAATCCAGAACAGAGACTCGGACTTGGAGGACTGAGAAAATCATCTGAAACTGGAGCTTTTTAATGATTTCTTCATGCAATATATATATATGTGTGTGTGTGTGTGTGTGTGTGTCTGTATATATATATGTATGTATATATAGTACCTGTTACATTTCTTAGTAGCAAGAAGTGTAAAACTGTTCTCAAAGTTGAATAAAGTAGTATTTCTCTGAATCCTAATCTCTACATCGTTGTTAAAAGCAACGGCACATAACATACACCACAAAGGGTGTAAGCAACAATGTTAAATGTGTTTTTAGTGCTTTATAAAAAATGTGTTCAGATAATCTCACCGAAGAGAATTTTGAACTGTTTTTTAAATGATACAAAAAATGTTTACCCTTATCAACCCTTAAAAAAAAGCAAGAAATTGTTTATCTACGGTGAACTACGGTAGTGTTTTAGTGCAAAGAATGAACTTGAAATGAGATATCAACACACAACATCCTTTTACATTCCACAGAGTAGAAAATACCGATACAATAATACTCTATGATGAAAACTGTAGCACTTGATTCTCTTCTGAGTGTTGCTCATTAAGCGACTTAGAGCCACATCCTTGGCTGGCATTGAGAAAGGCTGAATGTCTGATTAAAGCTTCAGACACTGAAGACATCGCCTTGATTAATATTTCAACCACACAGGAACAGTGTGGTTTTAAAGGAATGCTCAACTCTGCAGAGGATCCTCAACTCTTTTACAAAATTGCAAAGCCTGCTCTTTTTAAGGCCTGCGTTCACAAAGCGTCATTAACACAGCGCATGCTGGCTTCATCTGGTTTGCATTACCTCAGGATCCACAGGGAAGTGCAGAGATTCTCAACACTTATTGGCCGAGAGCAAGCTGTGCCTCTCTCTCTTATTGGTCTCCCAGTAATAGACCCCTTCTCGAGCTGTGAGAGCAAATTCTGGAACATCAGGATGGCGGCCAAAATTTCAAAGTTCAGCTAACTCTGGGGGATTAGTCATTTCACAAATAAAGTTCACTCAACATATGATCCGTAATTAGCCAAACTAGTAACAGCATCAGGTAGAGAAAAAGGAAGGCTCAGCGTTCTGTAGCCTGAGGAAGGTGCAGTGAGCAAAAGCGTTTCAAAGGGTTATTGCAGGGCAGACGAGCACACAAACACTAACAGACTGAGACTCCAGCAGCTGGAGTCCACGTGTAGATTGTGTACAGCTGAACGGAGGTCAGGTGGAAACTGCTACAGACAGAGAGCTTGGGATTCTTCTAGAGCAGGACATCCCTTATGTTCACTGACACACGGACACCAGAAGAAGCTTCCCCTGGAGGACTGGCCACAAAAAATACACACACAAAAAATGTCTCTATGAATCAATGAAATGTTATCTGCTTTCACAGAATGGAATTAGTTGCCAATGAACTATATTTCTGAAAGTAATATTTTCTATTACACTCCGTTCAATATTGGAATTTTTCCATATTTATAGAAATCTGCGATCTTTATTTCTTTTTCTAACACACATAATGTGTTTTCTGATCATTTCAGCCATTGAAATACATCTCTAAGTCAATGAAAAGCCAGAAACACAAAGGTAAAAGAGGATACACTCTGTCAGCTTACATGTGTGTGTGTGTGTGTTTGTGTGTGTGGCAGCTCTTTGAAGTAGAGGCTGGGGCAGAGCAGTAGACTCTGCGGTACACTCTAATGAGGATGAGGAGAAGGCACGTCGATGTAAACTGGGTTGACGGTGGGGTTTTGGTGGCGTTTGACTTTCCATCAAGTTCAGTGCGCCTGAGGCCCCTATAACGAGTCTACAACTGGCTCCAAATGCTAAAACAAGCATGTTACATTCAGCACATCTTTATCACAGAGAAAAAAGTTGCATAAATTATCTTTCCATGAATAATGAGGTGAGGTGAGGAAAGATCGGAGGTAGTGCTGCCAGTAAGGCACATTTTACCACTAGGAAGGAATTACAAAAGTTCAATACACACTTTACCATTTAAGTGAGCCATTCATCAGCCTTGTCACATCTGAGATCAACAATCCCATAGGCCCGTAACAATCCTGTGATTAAGTCTAAAGGGCTGCATGTACACTATACTGATGTGATAATAGCCCAATCATATAAAAACACAAATAATCATCAATCAAGTGATGCATAATGAAAAGGGAGTGCGGAAAAGGGAGAATATATTCACTGTCTGTCTGAGGTGTTCTGGATGCACCCAGACCACCGTGTTAATTATTTCCTCAGGTCTAGATAAACTAATAGTGTTGAGCTGCTAACCAGGACCTCCTTATCCCTCTTTCTTCATCCTCATCAGAGTCTTCTACAGAGAATCATTACAAACTATAAACGCAGGCTTAATCAGTACATTGCTAAAATATATATTTGTGAAATTTCACCTGCTTTTAGATTTGTGTAAGACATAAATATTAAATGAGCATGTTCTTTGTTCTGTTGTGTGTGCACCGAAATAACACAACAGCCACTCGAGTGGCTCGCAAGAAGTATGCAGACAGCCCACCATTTCATTTCAGCCTTTGGGAGGCTCTACTAAATTAGTCTTTTCATTAATCCAGACACTGCTTGCTGTTTTTTTTTTTTTTTTTTTTTTTTGGATTTTTCCTCAGTTAGCCTAATAATAGAGGAACTGCTGCAATGCTTATGAAATTGCTATGCCCTCTATATTGAATAGGTTTTGCTGTGCATGTATTTGAAGGCACCAAAATTGCCATTTCCTAAGCTGGAACGCTAAATATATTAAAGATATCTCACTCTGCATAAAAAATGAGCGTATTCAATCTGCCGTGCAAGATGTCTGAGGTGTCAGCATGCTCTGTAAAATGGTAAAAAAAATTTTTTTTAAAACCCAAAACAAAACACACACATCTCTGGAGGCGAATCAGCAAAGTGTATATAGCTTTATATCTTTGCATGAGAAAACACCCACACAGTGTAGCATATAATACATGGCTCGTCATTTATAGCCAACTAAGCAAAAAAAAAAAAAATAGCTTCACTACAGCTTCCTGCCATAATGCACAAAGATTAAATGCAAGATGGCTATAGAAAATGATGGGGTTACTGTCACTGTGATCAGGATATGCTTCGTACTACAGCCTTTTGAAGAAAAAAAAAAAAAAAGAAGAAGAAAAGACTGTTCATTTGAATTCTTTCATTGTTAACGTTGTCTCAGTACATTATAAACTGAGTACAGTTTTTCAAAAGATATCTAATAATTTCACTGGTGCTCCCTGGCTACTACCTAAAAAAGTGAAACCATGTGACCATACTGATTACTTATAAACTGTAATGTTAATCCACTAGGATGAACATGATCTTTTCAACGTGCTGTGTTCCTCACAGCAGTCTGCACGGTGAAGGCGCACTCAGGATGTCTACAATAATAGAAGCGCGAGGCATGTGAAGTGTTGCCATCCACGCACCCCTCTAATAAGCACCCATTTCTCCCTCCATCATTACTTTAGGCTTTTCTAACTCTCTCCTCTCTGCCCTACTTTCATCGTCAGTTCTATTCTTCTCTCCCTCCTCCTCTTCTTCGTCCAAGTTTTAGATTTTTTTTGCAATATTTATGAGGAGAGGTCTAGGGACAAGAGGAATATCTCTCGATCTCTAATTTGTCTCTTCTCTGAATGAAAAATAGCTATTTCCAGTAGCTATAGGGAGGCGACAGACTGTGTGTGCATCCAGCCCTGTCTCTTGACCTTTCAGCATTATTCTGTCCCTTCATTAACAAGTGTGGCAACTTGAAGATTCCGGGGGAGTCGGAGAAACAAACAAGAAGTAGAGAGAAGTGAAAAACAGTTGATGGCTGGATCACTAATGAATGATCCAATATAATGTAGGATGTGTAATACAGTGCTGCTTTTTTTTTTTTTTGCTTTGTTTTGCTATGTACTGCTTAACTTTTGGTGACACTATGACAAAGATTGATCTGTTTTGTGAAACTTATGTGAGGTATGAATCTCCAACATCATATATCTGTCCCAGTTGTGCTACGCAGTGACTATTTTTGGTCTGACTGAGAATTGTCTTTTAAAGCATTTGAGTGGGAACTGTTTTGCTCAGTTATATTTCCATGGATACACAAACACAATCACAACACAGACGATCATAACACACTAATTTACTGTACATACAGCCAAAGTAGTTGTTTGTGTAGCAGCCATATGGCAGTGCAACAATTTGTGTCGTGACTCAATCATCCGAGATTGACTGCAGATTTCCTCTGCTGAAATAGATTTTTTTTTTCCTTCTTGGCTGCTCACGTAATAGTTCTCTCGCTTGCTCCTTTGGACAAGAATGATTTCAAAACAAAACCATTTACCCCCTGAAAATGATTTCAGAGTCCTAATCAAAGCAGGCACGAACATAAGACAGAGATAGCAACTTCAGTAAGATTGCAAAAACGATGTGCATTGCAAATGAAATCAAAGGCAAGTTCAAGCATGCTCGCTCAGCACGTTGAATGTGAAAATGTAAAATTCTGTTCTCATTATGCGATTTGTCCTCAAAAATTGAGTCCTCTCAGAATCAAATTGCTCATTCACTGATTATACATTGACAACATCCAGCTTCTCCCTAGATGTTTATCTCTATCTGGGCATCCGTTGTCACACAGGCATGCGGGGATGTTAAGCTAGCGTACCTCGTACAGCACACAGGTTGCTACATATGCTCGACAGAGACAATTAGAGTGTGCAAACAAGCTACTTGAAACAAGAAATACAACAATAAGACAGTAGGGGGAGGCCAAAAGACAAGCTATCCAGCTCTGTTCTATGTCTGCCCATTCCACTTACCCTCTTCATCACACACAAACAAATACTGACATGGCTCTGTTTAAACACCAAGAGCAGCGCGTGCGTGCACACACACACACACACACACACACACACACACACACACACACACACACACACACACACACACACA
>JAQQZR010000006.1:8731244-8754995 GCA_030068235.1 Notoglanidium macrostoma | reverse complement strand
CACACACACACACACACACACACACACACACACACACACACACACACACACACACACACACACACACACCCCAAATATACCAGCATCTAGCTCACCAGCAGAGTCAGATGAAAATGTAGGTGGCTTTTTTCCCTTTTTTACAGCAGCTCTTTGTGTCATCCTAATATAGTGCTCTGTACTGCTTCCATATTCTTAGACAGAAAAAAAAAAACCTGTCATCTCACAGTCACTGAGACTTAGCAATTATTCATTCTATGGTAGCACATTATCCTCCTGGTGTAAGGGGCTTCAGCAGGCGCCATGCTTAAACATCATTCACATAGGTGGCCATATTGTCGCCAAGGCACCACTGCAGGATTTCATATATCATGAGGTAAGAAAATGTCTTAAATGCCTTAAACTCTCAGAACTCATCAGTGGCTTCAGACCTTAATTTCTCATGACATAACTATATAGCTTTGCTCATTAGCTTCACTGTAGTTGCTGAATAATTCATAGTTACCGAGTAATATTCTTTAAAAAGGAGAACTGAGTACAGAAATGAACTGATTCATTAGCTAGCCCATTGAACAGGTGAAATCTCCGATGTGTTGCCAAGTATCATGTTTGGTTGCCTGAGAACCTAAAGGCTAACCTAATTTCATCCAAAACAATGGAAATATAGTTTTCTAGTTCAATTCATTAACGTAGACTAATGAAAATAAATGAATAGTCAAATTCCTAGTTAGACAAAGCTTCTGTTTAGCCATTGCCTCCATCCTTTCCTGATCATATCTATTATGGACACTAATCTCTAATTATTATGTCCAACATGGTATTAGCAGAGCTGACAGTCTTGCACCGTATTTCGCTTGGCTTCGTCCCTGTGGTCAGATTCCCATGTGCTGCTGATTTATATATTTAAAAAGCCTGTCTGTCATTAATACAAGTTATTCAACTAGTAACATTGTTCCTACTGCTGATGATTGATGTGTGTAGTGCAGCAGGTGGTACATAGCAGATGGTAGTAGTTTGTAGCTCCACTCTGAAACCTGAAGAACATGTCATATTTAAACAAACAACCATCCATCCAGTTTCTATACTGTGTACCCATTGCAGGTCAGAGGTGAGCTGGAGCCAATCCCAGCTGACACTGCATCAAGATGCAGGGTACACCCTGGACAGCTCACCAGTCTATTGCAGGTCTAACACACAGAGACAAACAGCCATTCACATTCACATTAACACCTATCGTCAATTTATAGTAGTCAGTTAACTTAATCTGCATGACCTTGGACAGGTGGGAGGAAACCAGAGCACCTGGAGGAAACCTACACAGGCACAGGGAGAACAAGCAACGGTCGACAGGCACATTCAAACTCAAAACCTTCTTGCTGTGAGACGACAGTGCTAGCCACTGCATCATCATGCTACCCATTTAAACAAATGTATCAAGTAAAAGTGCTTTGTGAAAGTCAATAAGGTGATTTATTTTTCTGGTCAGTGGATGTGACAAAAGAGGCAACTAAACCACTTTCTTAAAAGCCTACTATATAACTATTCATTACAACGACTGAAATGTCTTGTCCGCCATGCAACTATAAATAAAAACTGATATCCTGAACATTCATTCTGCTTGTCCTAGGCATTCCAGCTACTGATCTGTCCACCTCTGTGAATAATACCTTAAAATATATAATATGTTCAGTATTAAATACTGAGGTATAGTATTTAATATAATATTATAGAGTATAATATACTCTATAATAGATAATAGACAATACTAGTATTTAATGTATAATAGTATTTAATGATGGATACATTAGAAGTAATACAAAACATTAACAGACCACCATAAACACATCCCCCACTCCATCTCCACCGCCAGCCAACTACCCAAGTAGAGAATCAGTTTTCTCCGAGTTGTAATTTAGTATACTCAGCTTAGAATTGGTCTTTCAGTAAAGGAAAAAATATATATCTGTACTTCAGATAAGTGAAGCTGTCCTCACAGACACATACTGCTCCAGTGAAAAGTACTAATCAAGCCCTCCGTGCATGATTTTAAACACTTCCTCACCCACGCAGTCTCTCACAGTCTTCTTATGTCTGTTTGCCACATCTACCTACTGCAAAAGTCATGCCTAAAAAAACTCAAGATCAACCATTGCCCTGTAATGAATAGCCACAAAGGCAGGTCATTTTACTGCAGTATTATTTATTCAAAATACTCTAGATATAATGAATCAAAATAATAATAATAATAATAATAATAATAATAATAAAAAAAACCTCACTATGAAACACTGACAGCATGAATATTCCACAGAGGGTTGAGTCGGTTGGCTCTTTTAGTTGTTTTGTATATAAGTGTGGATAGAGTGAGTGCATGGGGTGAAAATCCAATATTAGTGTTCCAAACAAGCTGAAGTCCAGAAGATGATGTAAAAGCTTGCACAGAGACAGATTTAGCACAACAGAGTTACAGTAGGGATACACCAGACCACACAATTTGAAGGAGACCCGTTATGTTACTTGCTACGTTGTACGCAAATGAAACAGGGGAACCACATCATAAAAGGTTGTATGGATACAATAAAAGCTGAGTGTGAGCATTATCAGAGCAACATATGACGAACAAAACTTCGAACCAGAACACAGAGCTTCGACATGAGGCTTGGTTGGTTTAGTCTTTAAAACGCTTGCTCTTTAATCAGCTCTTTGGGGCTCAATCTGGAGCCACAAGGATTTTAAAAGAAACCAAAAGAACAAAGGAGATGTGAAAAGAGATGGAGTACAGGAAGTGAGCTTGGCTGGAACAGAATTGCAGTTCAGTTAATGCCCCTGAGAAAATGCATATTAAATGTCTATCATATAACAGTCAACAGTCTATTCCGTTAATCTCTCAACAGCTTTAATAGCTATTGCATTCAGGTCAAACATCTTCCCATCCAAAGTTAACAAAGGAGAGCTCTTTCTATGACCATAAGCTTTCAGAACCTTTTTGTCGTGTGAATATGATTAGGGCCCACAATGCACTGCCTGCATCCAAGGCTCTCTTAGAGGCAAAATGAGAAAACCATAGTGATATTTTGCCAGAAAAATGCCTAACAACAATAAAGACAATAGCAAGTAGCCTGGTTGGGTGGGGCTGGCAGAGAGGAAGTGTGGGCGGTCCTCACTGCACCCGGACCAGAGGCCATAAACAGCCACAGCTCACATTATCACCATGTAATGATGTACCAGCAAAGCCATGATGAGGTCCTCATTTGCAATTCATAACACAGCTAAATTAGCCGACACTGATTTATTTATTTTTGTTTAGCGAGAGGCTAAGCCCCTCGCCAAGGATTAAAGCATGCTCCAAACTGATGAGCTGTCCCCATTAAAGCCATTAAAAGACATTACATTTGGATGGGCACAAAAATATGCAGGCCTGTGCTCGCGCAAAGTGGGGCTGAGGTGAAACACAAGAGGTATGCTGAACGTCTAACCACTAGTGGAGCACTCAAGGACTGGAAGACTTTGCTGTTCAAAGACGAGCTCTCAGTGCCCATTTCGATAGCTGTGCATGTGGCAGCAACATCTGAAAACCCGACTTGGCAATTAGAAAGGTCTGTGACTCAGACGTGCACACGCACAATCAGGCACATAAGCAAACATGTACTTTACAGTAACTGTCTGGCTTTTAAAAAAGTAATCACGAGTGCTCCAAGAAGAACTAAAGGAATTCAAAATGTCACTATTGATTTACTGAGGCTCTTATTAGCAAGCTTTGAGAACATACACAACATTCTCAAGAGCAACAAGCACATTTCAAAGGGGATAAAAAAAAGAAATCTGAAGCAAATATGCACCAGAACTGTCAATATCCAACAGTTAAGCCTTTTTTTCTTACCCCACTTGGCATTTTGTGTAAGCTTTATTTATCACACAACTTTTTTAGAGATGCTTGCTGAGAAAAAAGTAGGATGATATGTATAAATAATTCAATATTTCAACAACACATAAATATAGGAATGCACACTCAGAAAATGATTCTGTGTACTGGTATGAAGGCTTGTGTCAGGACAGATTTCACATATTTTCATGTTAAACAAACCAAGAATTCTTACAGCTAGCATGTCTGTGATGATGTGCTTGCAGAAAGAGGGCTTGGTTACTTTCTTTCATTTTTACACTTTTTTCCAAACCTGAGGCTGTTTGCACTGAGAATTTGGTACGTTTGGTCAAGTGTGAAGCTGATTTAGAACCATTCAGCACCACGTGTGAAAGCAATGCCGTTCCAGGGCTGATAAAAGCTATGTACACATAGATAAAGTGGCATATAACAGATGCAATAGATTTGCATTTCATAAGGAATTCAGCTTGGTGAAAAACAAACCTTTGATGTCCTGAACTTAAGTTTTCGGGTCTCAAATATGCACTAAGAAGATAATAGTCAGATCAGTGTAGGATACCTGATATCAAGTTGAGTAAAACAAGATCAGTCCATTCCTAAATGCTTATCATATTTTTTGATGAGGAACTTTCTTAAATGAACATTTTTGACTTGCATAGGAAAAATACTAAGGATTTATGAAGTGAATGTTAAGGGTCTGCAGTGGAACTTAAACAATTGAGCATGTTTGCAGCCCAACCATTAACAGTGAACTGAAGTGAAGATCGAAGATATCAAAGGCACATGAGTGGTGCCAATGCGAGCGGGCCTGAGAATGGAGAAATGTATTGCAGGGCAACTTTTCATTTGAAGGAACACAGATTACTCGGAACATCAGAATAGCACAGATAACTTCAACAGAGCACTGGTCAAGAGCGCAAGCCTCTTTTTGTTTACTTAACCACTTTAAAGATATGAAAGACAAACAAAACATAACAGATTAAAGAGATACCTAAGACGAAGGCTTGTATGGCATGACCAGAGAGAAAGAACACTCAAAATAGTCCAAAAAATAGCATGACGATAAATAAAACCAGCCTAATTTACAATCTCACTTTCCCAAACCTTGTATTACACTTTAATTTCCTAAACGCTTTTCATCGAGACCCTAGAATAGTCTTGTATTCTTCCATATATTGTCCTAAATAAAGAATACAATATTTATGAGAATGAAAAAGCTAGTTTACTGATGCATAAGCACAATTAAGCTACTATGCTTACTTCACATACAATTACAAATGCTTTATTTATTCTTACACCATTTTACCTGTTAATCCACTATTTTTAATCAACCTCTAAAACACAGGAGCAGAAACGTCTTTGCCCTGTTGTACAAAGGTCACGGGTTAAAATCCCTACAATAACACGGGTAACCTTGGCCGGTAGTCCAAAAAGCCAAAAAGTTAAATTAATAGTTTTTTTTGTTTATATATATATATATATATATATATATATATATATATATATATATATATATATATATACAGTATATATCACAATACAAATTTATGAAGAGTCACGATTAATCGCTTCATTTTTCACAGATGAAATTGTATTATTTAGACAGAAGAGGGTGCAATAACGTATAATAGCGGTGACATCACCTTAGGCAGAAGTAACAGCCCTAAATCCAAAAACACAAAAAACAAATCTAAAATAGGAAAGAGCTTTTGTGCTCATTTACGAACAGATTCAGCAAGAAATCAGAGCTAAAGAAAGCTAAAGAATATTATATATATATATCTGTGAAAAACTAAGCGATTAATCGTGATATCTTCATAAATTTGTATAAATGATGCATGACATATCATTACATGCCTAGATGGCATACTCTCTCCCCGTTAATCAGAGCAACACTAGCCAATCACAGGTGTGTATGAGCTCATGTATGTGGAAGAGGGTGGATAACTCTTTCCTCTGAGTGTGTTAGGGTGCCCTGTGATGTTGCATGAGCAGTAGTTTGGTTCGCTGGCTTCGCATGTCCTGGAGGAAGCATGTGTTAGCCTTCACCCTTCCAGGACAGTTGATGTTGTGGATGAGAATTGGCCAAATCTAAATTAGGTAGAAAAATAGCTTCCTAAAACCATGACAGGTACCTTGACTATGATAACTTTTGCTTCAAGAGGCATAAAATTTTTAGAGGCTGTATTACATAAAGTATATTACAGCATAACATTCTTGGCAGAAGGCAGAGAATCTGGGAAGAAGTTGTGCTAATCCATATAGTGTAGCGAAACAGGATTGTAAACAGTGATGCTTTAAGATGAGAGAAAGGAGGAGGAATTAAGAAGTGAAAAACAGACGGGAGATCCAGAGGTGCCCTGCCCATGCTTTTAGAGCGAGGAGATGATTAGGAAAGAGGATGACTGTCTAGCTCTAATTTCTTTAAGGTTACTTCAGTGCAATGTTCATTCATCTTGACTCTGATGAGTGTATATGAGGTGCCATTAGACAAGTTGTTTGGTGAGAACACAGATGCTTGAGCCGCAATGATGCTGGAAGCACTACATGAACATATTTCATTCAAACTATTGGATAGGTATTACACCATCTGGGTATACAACTAAAAAATCATACAATAACACATCACCTGTCTTCACAGCATGGGCGGAATACCTTTGATTAAGATGTTCATGATTATTCCAAATATACATATGACAGAAACACACTGCAAGATGTAGTTAATGATATCACCAATTTTTCATCATAGCTGCTTTTCATAACCTCCTGTAGAGGTCTTGCCCTTTAGAAGCTTCCAACACTTGGCCACAGAGATGTTCGGTTAACGTGAACGGCTGCATGCCAAGCACCATTAACATAGCTGTGATCTAAACAAGTAGGCAACAGTATGATATGAAAAACATAGTGAAAGTGTTCTCTGAGAGTTTCATAAAACACTCACGTCTCAAAACGCTGGCTCTAAATTGACAGTTTATTGCGAAAAAATATTTATGATGGGAAGAACCCATATTCACAGCATGAGTTGAAGAAATCGCGCATGTCATTGTGATTATAATGTGTGACAATGCAGGTCTTAAAGGTATAAAGCTATGCTGTTAAAAGAAAAAGGCTGCAGGGTTCCTCTGGGGCTTGTTTGTGGCATTGACAGAACCCCAAGGACCACGTTTGGTGTCTGACATTAAAGAAATGATTAAGCTCTAAAACAAAAGTAGAAAACCATCACTGCATCTGAAAAAAATATCCAGCTCTCTACAAAAGTATAAAAAAAATAGATGCTTCCTAAAACATCCTGAAAACTTTAAATTCTACCGCTTATAACAGCTGATTTCTTATATCCTTTTATACAACAGCACTGCTGAATTCTCAAATCAGAATCAATTAAATCGGACTTGATTCACTTTCTGTAATAGTAGTTCTGGCTGTAACATAAATGATTAATACTACCTTTGTCATTTCTATAGCAACACTCATTATAGCTTATCTATAGCTCATTCACAGGGAGCTGTAAGGCCCAACTCTCTAGAAAACCTAAGGCTAATACTAAGCAGGTTTTAAAGGGATGTCTTATTTAACAAAGAAAAAAGAATAATCATAGATTATGCTGACGTTTTCCGTAAGTATATGTTTATTTAACATTTATGGAAGCAGTCCCAAGTCTCGAGTCTTGAATGTCAGCTCTTTGTGACAGTCAGTATGTTTTCAGACACGGTACGTCGTTACATAGAGGAGTTTGCGATTTCCACTTTCTTGGTAACACGAAGAGCTGATAACAACTTGTTTTGCAAACATCCCATAACATCATAACAACTAGGGTTAGTTGTAAATAGTTAAAAAGTGTGAAGAGTTGTTCATTAATAAATATATAATCGTACTCACTGGCAAAAATGGCCGTGATGTAAGCATAATAACATACTCTGGGCTGTGCTGCTATAATAAAATAATCCACTTTGTGTGGATGGCATGAATTCTTTTCTTATAAAAGCACAGCCATTACTGTGTTGTTTCTTACTAATTATAAAGCGTGTCCTTTACGCATTACGAATCGTCCTCATGTCACACCTGTGTGAAGTCTTACTCCAATGTTGTTTGGGAAGCTTTTGTTATCTATAGATAATTCATATCATATATATCTTTTGTGATATATAGATATTGAAAAAATCACCCACATGTCATTTTTCAAATTTTATCATATATACATTGCTTAATCTATAATGTATCTATCACCAAAATTTTATACTGAAAAAAACAACCTATAAATATGACAACTATCTGCTATTGCTGTGCATTAATTCAGTTTACTCAAGTTTACAGCTGATTTTCTCGATTTAGATCTTTTCGATTTAGAATATCTAATAAAAATAACATTCTATTTTTTAACCAACTGGACTCATTTTGTGGTGACATGCCCCATTTTTATTGACTTAGTCTTATCTATTTTATGCCTATTTGCTAATTGCCCGAGCTTTAGCCTGCCTCTCGTTTCGAATAGCCCTTTGGTTTGTCTGCCACATGAGCACATCATGTCACATGGCAAAATCTAAACTTGCGTCTGTCTCTCTGCATCATGTCACTGAATATAAAGAACATTAATTCAATCCTCAGCTTTGATTCCCACACCTTCATGCTGTAAGTTAAAGTGCTGCATAACATACTGTTAAAAAACAGACAGACCTGTAAGCTGAAATGTGTGAAATTCCCAGTGCCAGGTATTATTACAATATTTTGTGCAGCTATGATAAGTTCATATTGTATAAAAATTTCTGTTAGATAACTTAATGTAATGAATGCTAGCCAACTGCAAATGACATTTTTTTACACCAAGTGAGGCATTTAAAGCTAATGTATTTTCTGTGAAGCACACTCATTCTTCTTTGCCTTAAATATAATGATTCCCCCTTTTTTCCCATAGACCAGATTTCAGGGGATGAAGTTATCCTATTTATATAAACCAAAGTCAACTAACAATGAAACTGCACAAAAGCTCCTTTGAATAATATGAAATTTAGCTCTGACCCTACCAGACAACTGTTTCTGAGTACAGTCATAATCACACATCATATCAGCGAGCTGTCCAAATCCTCCCATTTCTAACCGGCATTTGGGAGAAAGTGTGATAACGAGCAGTATTACACAAGATGGTTTCTGATGGGGAAAGAAATTATTCATGGCAAGAGAAAGAAAACAAAGACAAAAGCCTGTGTTAGGTGGCTACATATGTAAGCGAGAGGGGGAGAGAAAGACAGAAGGGCTTGGCTAAAGCGGATGGAAGAAATCTCTCCCTCAGGACATTCACACTGTTTGTGCCCATTACCTCTATCTATCTAATCCCTCACTCCATGCCAGCTCACTTTCTTTCCTCCCTGCCTGTCTTGCTCACTCTCCATGTCATATAACCGTGGCATTTAAAAGAGGTACCAGGGAAATTTCATAATCCATATTCACTGGTGAGCTTTTGAGGGCCGGGTGGAAGTACAGTGCCAGTCAGTGATCATTCAGAGGGTACTGGAGAATGCCAGTGACATTCAGAACACAGCAGTGGCCTTCAGCTTCCTCCCCAGTAGAATATCATCCTCTGTCCAGTGACAGAGCGCCTTTCTGAGAAAGAGTGCTAGATTCTGGTGGTGGCACACACAGAGTTGATGAGCTGGCACAGCGATGAAAAGGCCGTGAGACAGGCACGGGTGCTGTGGCAGCTATATGTTGAAGAAGCAGAGTGGGATTTGACTTTAACCCTGCTCAGCTCTAACTATATACACTCGTGCTGTTCTCGTGACATGACAATCCCACAGAGAACGCTGAACATACTGCAGTACGTATTGGAAAATGCCAAGCTCCATCCAGGCAGGCTGGGGGTGGCCAAGTGTGCTGATGCAGAATGGAGCATCTATATAGACGCTCCCTACTGATGTGACTCAGCCTCATAACACATATATTCCCTTGTTACAAGAACAACAATGTTATACAACAGAGAAACAGAAATTAGATTTCAGCCTTTTGACTGGAATCACTAGAGCTATATGTACACATGTACAAATAAGTCTAGGGCCAAGCCATGAATGAGCAGAATAGTGCCCTGTACACTGAGTGCCTGAAATACCTGTGTTCGAAACTATACATTCAACTACAATGTAATATGAAACAGGATTTTCCCAAGTAACACATGTGAGGGTAATTGCATCCGTATTACCTGGTTAACCTGTATAATCTTGTTTTCCAACATGACTTTTCACCCTGAATAGTTGCACCAAGATGTGTGGAATTACCTACACTATTGGGTCATTAAACTGTAGCCACCCAGGAAATGTCAAATTAGCTAACATTCAGCTAGCTGTGCTGTTGTGTAACCCAAGCAAAATGTCAGGCTTTAGAACAGTCTGTAGGTTTATGCTGCCTTCCCACTAACTACACAGTGTGTAACGTGTGTATCTTTATGTAATTACTGTACAGAGTTGTGAAAAAAATGAGCCAAGACAATTAGCTGGATTAGCGAAAGTCTAAAACTGAACTCACCCCTGGGTTGTGTGGCAAATCGCTACCTTTTGTTCAATCTGCACCATGCACATCAGGAAAACGAACACCCAAATGTACGACCATGTCAATGAAATACAGGTGATGGGGACAATTGAAGTGTACCAGCTGTAATTATAACACAGTTGAGTAACACAGTTGAGAAAAAACATGAGTAAAATCATGAGACGATGCAGCGGGTCAATATATTAACAGCCTAGTCATTTTTGTTTCTGGTTATCAATCAATCATTATTGAACAAAAAAGAAATGAGAAGGTGGAAAAAATTGAATAGAGATGAAACATAAAACAAGCCCACTATGTGCAGACTCACCTCTAAAGCCACTGGTATGGACTGAAATGACGGCATTTTAATTAGGACGTCCTGTATATTGGTTTGTCCCATATGGGACCTCTCTTGTCCTGTATATTGACTGCTACTCTATTTTGTAATCACCAGACGGCACTTTTACAGATCCTAGATCTGATACAACAGCATTAGCAGATCATGTGCTCAGGTGTGTTCAAATTCAGGGGTGAGCATTCCAGGTGAACGAAAAACAGTTTGAAAATGTTTTTGTAAGTTTGCATTTGTTTGCTAATTTGAATGCACCGCTTATCACAGCACGGTGAGACCTGTTATCCAATAACAGCCCCCTCAAGCACATCAGTAAATGTGCCAATTCCTATAAAAAAAAAAAGTTTTAGTAATTTATACTGTTGTTCGGTCGGTTGGGCACATGTGGAATGAAAAGACTGTGCAGCTACAACAAACAATGGGAAGCAAAGAAGATGTGGGTTAAGCCTGTCAGTATTGACTCGACGAAAGCATTCTGTACTTTATGGCGTTGGGAATTCTGAATTGGCCATGGAGGTGAGAACTCATAATGCTTCCACAAAAATGCACAAGAAGGCCACACTAGCTAAAGGTACAAGGTGCAAGCAATATCAGGTGCATTCTTCATGATATCTACTGTGGAAAATTACAAAATCGTGGCAAGTGAAGCCTCATATGTGCACCATATTGTTAAACATGGACTCAGCTACAACAGCACTGTCTTGTTAAGCTCAGAGGTGCTTTGTTTCATTACTCAAATGTTGAGAAAAAGATGCATCTGGTTGTGAAAAATGATAAAAGACTGCTTGAATCAGTCAAGAGCAGCAAAAATATACATGGACAAAGTAGACTTGGTTTGAAATGTTTTGTTTGTTTGTTTGTTTGTATGTTTTTTGCTGTAAGGGTCCAAATTGTGCTTTCTTTGATTATGTATTTCGAGGTTTATTCAAATACGTTTGCATAATGATATAGTTGTAGTAAAACTATAGACTAAATAGAATATACATATTTTTAACCATTCCCACTGAATAAGAAATTGAATCTACGCTGGACTTTCACACAACACCATACCCACACCAGTGAGGCACTGTGCACCAGACAAAACCTTGTCCCATATTTGGTAGTGAGAAAGTTGGCAACATTAGTCATGTAAGCAAAAATGCTTTCATCAAGTTTTTAATTATCAAAAATGTACTATAAAGAGCAGTGAACATTAATAAGCTTTCATTCCCAGACTAAATGTCGCTACACATACAGCGTGATTTGCTGTTATGTTTTTTTCATCTGACAATATATTTTTTCAAATGACTATCCCGTAAATGAACACTTTCACATCAAAGACGAATGTTCGTGTGCGGCTTGATTTTCTAACGTTTTGTTGGTGAAAGCGATACTCAAGGCGTAGGTGGTGGAAACGTCATCACAATGCTGGAGGCATGGTGGAGTCTCTCCTTCATTTTGTCCCTCACAACCAAATCCCAGTGCTGTTTATCAAGGGCAACAAAATTCTAAAGATAATGTATGAAAAAGACACTGATGTACAGTCCATGGTCCATAGCCTACTTTGTGAAGTGGTGAAGATAGATAGAGTTCAAAGGCTGTGAGAGTTTCAGCTCCTGAACCAAGCAGTAAAACCGGCGTGTTCTCGTTTGCTCCTCAGGATAGGATATACCCAAATTTTTATTGTTTTTTTTTCTTTTTTTTTTGTAAAAGAATAAGCAACAGCTCATCACCACTTGTGGACTACACAGTCATACAATTAATTTTGTGGAATACTCATATAATTGTGTCATGTTTAATTTGAATTTTAATGGTGCGTTAAATTCATCATCGATTTATTTGCACTTTCGTATGATTTATTCACATCACCCTGCACATGTAAAGACCTCTATTCTGACCTGCTTCTGTCTCTGCTGGTCCCAGTACATGTTCATTTTTTTGGAAAATAAATGTTTGAAACTGTGTTGTAACTTAAGGTTTGTAAATTTGTTCTTTTTATAGGCTTTTTAAATTTTTTTAATGCAATTTCTGTGCAATATATGCTGTAACATTTACCTGCAGAAAATTCTTTATTTTAATATCTTAATTTTAGCAATAATTACAATGCAGTGGCACAGGAAGTGGACATTTCCTGAGCTTTTGCTGTGTATGTTTTCTTAAATTACAAATGGTTTAAACCCTGACATTTTTGTTGGGTTCCATGTTACACAGGTAGCACAGCTATCTACACGCTGAGTAAGTTGACAGTTCTTGGGCGACTGCAGTGTAATTACCCTAATGATGTAGGTAATTATGCACATCCTGATAGTAAAAATCCGGAACAAATGTTTTAATGGCAACTCAGCAGTTTATACAAATGTAATTACCATCACCCTGTTACATGTCTAATTTGCTGAAAAAGAACATCCTGTTACAACTAGAAAGTTACACTTGTATACTTACACAAACAAACATATATGCATGGAACATTATTCAAGTTGCCCTGCTTGCAGTGTATGAAGTAGTGTTTGTGTTGGAAATTCAACAAGCAGTTGACTAGACACATTAGCGCCATCGACATTCCACCCTACTTGACTTATCTGAATTGGTCAGCAGTAACAACCTGTGCAATGTGCAGCTTGTAAAGTGATAGCTGAAAAACATTCTGATAGGGCCAGTCAGAGAAACCTGTGGGGCATAAAGCAAAACAGACACATCATACCAGGAAAATAAAAAGTTACGAATATGGCCGATTTGGGGTCTTGGGATAGTAAAGTGCCTCTTTTGCTTCATTCAGAGAGGCTAGATCATGTGGAAAAGACTTAATGCTTACGCAAGAATCCCCCAGACAGCCTTGAATGCATGACCTCTGACCCGCTGAGGACACTCCAATACCAGACAAGCGGAATGACGTCAGTCTGAGAAAGACTGGTTCTTCAGCTGAGTCGTCAGGGCAAGGGGCAAGGAAACACTCCCAGACACAAACAGAGGAAAAGACGGAGTATGAGAGATGAAGAATGAGCATGGAAGATCCAAGAAAATGTTGTTTGGAGAACATACAGTACTACACTGGTGGGCAAGATAGCAAAATAAATCACAATGTGAGACATTTTCATGCAATACACATATGTGTATATATACAATACAATAGGTGGGAACATGAAACCTTCTGTGCTAAAATGAACATAACTTCAAATCAACTATTTTTGCTTTATGGGACATAGTGTTAATCTCTAATTGGCTAAGTAGTTCTAGTTGGCAGATATCCTTATTCAAAGCAATTTACATTTATCTAACTGAGCAGTTGAGATTTAAGGGACATGCTCAAGGGCCCAGCAGTATCAGCTTGGTGATGTTGGTATTTAAACTCATAACCTTTCAAACAGCACGCCAACATCTTAACCACTACCAATTCCCTAGTGAACCATGGGCCCATGGTTCAATGGTTAGTCAGCTAATCAGTTCTAGGATCATTCCGGCTTTAAAAAATTAAAAAAGAAACAAAAAACTCATACACTAATCCTTTTATACTAATTAACTAGAGTTGCATCTTCTTAATGATGCTTCAAACAATTTAGAAAATTTTTTAATCTACTTATGTCTCTGGTTACAAATAATGTTACTGGTGATAGTGGGCTGACGCTGTGATATGATTCCCCCATTATTGATACGCTATCCTTAAATCAAGAAAAGCAGAGTATAGTCTTATTTTTAACATCTAAGTCACTGGTTTACTTAAAAAGTGATGAGCTTAAAAACTAATACAACAAAATAAAATAAAAAAATGCAATAAAATGAATCTAAATTAAAACTTTAACCCCATTTAAATTCTAGAGTACTCAACTACGTATACATTAAAACTATACTCTATTCCTGCTGAATTAGTTTTATCAGTGACTAAGCAATCAACATAGTGCTATTTGTTATGCTGAATCTTTGCCTTGTGTTTGTCTTGTGAAGGAGAAGAGAAATGCTTAAATAGATTCATAAAAGAGAAAACAGACGAAATCCCACAGTATGGGGAGAGATAGCAGTTTGGGCCGCATACAGGGCAAGCCCCCTGGGGTAAAGAGACAGGAGCAATACGCAGACCTCTCCAGAGAGCCCATGCTGGGGCCATTCTCATGACTGCTTAGACATCATCACTGGACTGCAGTGAACAACACTAGGCAGATTAGTAAGGATTTAGAACTACAGCTTTGACATATACAGATATAATTAACAACTGACACTTTGCACCACTCTATAAGAGCAGGAACAAGGCACAAGGCTTCAGTTTTGTGTGTTGTAGGGAGATGATGATGAGTGGGCTAATCCAGTAATGCTATTTTGAATCTGCCAATGTGCCACTGTACAGGATCCCTCTTCCTTGACATTGCCCAACAGCTGAGGTATTTACTATCTATACCCCATAGTCAAACAAATAATAACTCACTAGCCAAAGCTTCTAGTTCCTATGTCTTTGCAGTGCACCGCAGCAGGGAAGGAACAGAGCAGAGTTGGAAAAGAAAGAGGGGGTAGATGAATGGGTGTTGAAGAAAACAGACAAAGAAATATTTTTTTTAATTTCCTAGTGAGGTGAGCGATAGCACATCAATCTTTAGCAGTGTTAAAGTGGGGCACATCAATAGGAGATTGTAAGCAGGAAGTATGAGCTTCACTGTGCTGCTAGCTCACCGTCCCTCATGACTGACTGCTGGTGGAATCGATTAGAAGGAAAGCTGGGTGAAATTCCAGCCAGCACACCACACACAATGGGTTCACTCCATAGCCAGACAGAATGAACTCACTGCACAGCTTCCTGTGACCTTGGGATCCCACACTTACTCTCGGTCCCAAATACTTGTGATGTGCATAGTGATTTTGATGCCAATTTTATTTATTGGTAAATAAATGTACTGCATGTTCATTTTTCCTGTAAGAAGTTAGCAGTTGCCGTTACAGGGTTACATTGCTAGTGCAGTTACTATAGCATTTAATTGGGGGAAAAATTCAATGACCTCAAACAGATGAGATCAGGGTCAGGATTCACTATTAGCTCTGAAATCCAAAGGAGCAAGGACTTCTTTTGTGACTCACCATTTTCCAGCGGTATTCAATGTAAAACTAACGAGAAATCCAATAAATAATTTGTTGAGACTGCAAACATTGGACTCAACTTTCCAGAATTCAGCGCATCAGTTAGTGATCTAAAAGATGATCAGCACAATGGCTTTGATGAAGGATGGTGGAAGTTGAAGCTTTGGAACTCACGTATTTGAGCAAAACTATGCAGATGAGATGATGAAAGAGCCGGACAGACTCAAAAAATAAAGCTCTGCTGCATCACTCTCTTTAGGTAGTGATGAAGCAAGGGCCAATTGCCACTGGCACGGTTATCAGTAGGTAGTCGAATAGCAAAGTGGGTTATAAAAGAAACCATTAGCCAAGGTGAAAACAGAGCGATATGTCAAGGAAATAAATTTAATAAATTCAAAAGCCTACTCAGAATTTCATTCCAAAATAAATCATGGCCAACACTTAAGATCACATACTAATTATAAATACTGACAGAGAGACAAAGTGCAGAGAACTGATCAGTGAGGGTTATACAAACATAATGCTCCATACAGAATGCATGCAGTACTGATTAACGATGATTTCACTCCTTTATTCTATGTGGTATTTAGAGCAGAAATGACACATGCGATAATGTTAAGGATTAAACAAACAAACAAATAAATTAATTAATTTGAAAACTATGAAAAACAAATTTTAAAGATGTATACAGCTTAATTAGATGTCGTATCAATATAAATGAAAAATTACTACACGCTAGTATTGATGTTAAATATACACAGAAAGGGAATTTGGATCAACAAAATTAGGGAAATTGTGTCAAAGTCCTGATTTTAAGAAGATTCTTCTAGAGCTATGGAAATGGACCACATTATAGTCCTTGATATTCTGGAGATAATATCTTGATCTTCAACTGCTTAAAGGCAGAGGTACATACAGACCACATGCTGCTTTTTCTCCCACTGCTCATAGGGGAGCTAACATGAACAGAACTGAAATGCAGTGATTAGATGCTCTTACTTTCACCCTCTGAAACACCAAAATAAGTTATTCTTGCACTCAAACCAGAAACTATTCATTGTTACTAATATGAACAATCTTAGTGCCACAATCAATACAATTACTCTCTTGATCATGTTTCTCATAGGTTTTATCGCAAAAAAGTTGGCCGAAGGTATTTCCTCATATCACAACCTGATCTCAGATTCTAAGCTGTGGCCAAGACTCAAAAGGGCAGAAAGTGCACAAGCTTGACCAAAGAACATTAAACTTGATCTAAACGCTAGTTAGAATAACAATTGTTGTCAGGCCAAAGCACACACAATTTTTATACCCTAAATACCGTCCTGTACCCAGCTTAAAGCCAACATAAATGTACGTTGATAAGGCATGATGAGATAATATGATGCCCAATCCAAGTGTGACTACAAGCTGAAATATATAAGAAATAATACAGAGCAGAATACGCAATGCATGGAGTAGAAAGAATGACCCAAAACAGTCTTAATCCAGTGTCAGAACAGTATCAACTGCTAAAAAAAACTGTATAATTATCATTAACTTGGTAATAGTTCTGTTCATTCAACTATAGTTGAGCCTATTTTTTTGGCTTACATAACAAAGGGGGTGTAATAATTCGCTGAATTGTATGTCCGATACAAGACTGTCAATTCACTACATCTGTGCATCGAACAATACATTCAAAAGTGGTATAAGTAGACTATTAATTATAAAATAACGCATATGTTGAGTTATACTGAGTTGTTAACATTTAAACGTAATCAGGTTCACAATCCCTCTTCTGAAATAATAGCTTCCACTTTACTCAAATCACGATAAAAAACACATTCTCCTAAGCACACTGTTTTTTGCAAGCTAAGACAATAGTATGCTAGTATACTAAATACCAAGGTCAATGTTTTTAAGCCAAATTGGAATAGCCTTGAAGCAACGGTTGAGGGCAGAAAAATGAAGTCAGTTAAGATACACAGAAAAATGTGTCTCCCTTTTCCAATGTCCAAATTTTTTGGGCCAGCTTTAAGTCTGTTTTTTGAGAAGTAGTTGGAGAGGAAGTTTTGCTGAGACCTGGCAACCCTGCACACCAACAGAGTTTTTGTTTCAGTATATACTGCTAAGTGTCTGAATGAATCACATAAACACTGTCATTATTAAGTTTCTGTTATTGTACTTTCAGTTGTGTACTTTGTGTAATGTTGAATGTTTTCATTTCCAGGCAATGCTTATTGTTTGCTGAATCAAAATGTATCACATTGAGACATCACCTTATCATATCTAATTTTAATTCTGTGCATTGTTTCACTCTTAATGAAAAGGCAATGTGTTAACTGAAAAAAGTTAAACAAGGAGTAAAAAAAGAAGGCACAGATATAAACATCTGAGTTTTCAAACAAGACTCCTTTGCCATGAAATCTGCCATGAAATGTCATGATCCCTGTTATTGTTTGGAGGAACTCTAAAGCTACTGATCATTTTCTAATGCCAGAGCCAACATTATCTCCCCTTTATCTTTCTGCTTCTTCATCACATTTTCTCTTCAATGAAAGTCCAGAATGCCACACTTTTTTATGTGTCATGTCTAATTATTAACTGTTTAATGATAACTGGATGTAGTTGCTGTCTGGCATGGCAAATGAAGCATGGCATTATCCATTATCTTCAGAACTGGATAAACTGACCTAACACTTAGGTACTATTCTTTCTGCCTTTAGATATTGTGACACCTCTGCAAAAGCAAGAAATGTGTATTATGGCATATGTCCAGCCCCATCATATCCAGAAAATGCAGCATAGATTGGAGAAAATACATCTGCAGGGATTTTGAAGTCTATGGAATGAATTATGGAGTTCCTCAAGGCTCTGGGTTAGGTCCCTTGTGGTTTTCATTATGCTACCATACTATCTCATACATGCTACCCTATGTGAGATATTATTTATAAATTATAAATTGAGAATATGAAACTTGGTTGTAGCATAAACACAACAGTTGCAACTAAATATTTATATATTTATATAATGTTTAATATATATGCAAACAAACAAATAAAAGCTAATCAGGAATTCAGGAAAAATCAGGAAAGGAAGCCTTAGACCAACTTGGTGAATAACAGCTCACTAGATCATTGGTAATAATTCCTAGGTTGTTGATCATAGATAGCTGCTTTTAGTTTCAGGACCACTGTGCAGTCCACTGGCACTTCTTTTACTTAAAAACTAAAAACTAAAATATAAACCAGAATTTGTATACTATTATACATGATTATCAGTGAAAGATGGTCTCCAAATTTAGTTAATCTCAAAGTTTCTCCCTATGTTGGTCCATCAGAGGGAGAATTTTCTTTACCACCACCTCCCTTGGCTTACTGTATTCTATTCATCGAACAAAAAAAGAAACTAAAATCTGGATTGAAATCACTCTGCAAGGTCTGCTATGCTTTTTAACAGGATCTAAATATCCAATTTGTCCCCTGTGAGCCTTCATTAAGAGGTCATAACTCTTCCTTCAATGCTAAATCTCTCTAGATAATGGCTAATGGACACTTGAGTCACTGTAAAGAGCAATGCAATAAACACAGCACAGAGCGTACAGTGTGTTCACACTCAAGCTAACCTAGGAAGCCTAACCTATAAATCCAACATGACCATGACACCATGAGAGACTCTGAGACACACAGCGAGAGTGTGCAGGGCGCACAGGAGAGGGAACGCTGTCCCACTTTCATAAACTCGTGATGGATAGCACCGTCTCGACACTTCTGCTGAATCCAGTGATTGCCAACATCTGCGAGCAGCTAAGGAACACAGGTTAGCCTGGCTTGTCTGCCCTTGCATCCGTCTTCCAAATCTGCGGTGGGCCGTCAGGACTGATAAAAACAATGGGCTGAGATCTTCCATTCCCAGTGGCGTACTTTGTAAAGCAAACCTAGCAAACTGCGTCTGCATCCACACTTCATTATGCTGGACAGAAATGGCTCATCCTGGACAGGAAGCATCTTTCTTCATTATTCACAAAATAATTACAGTATCAGGAGAGGGCCTCACACTGCATGGTGCCTAGGAACACTGGCATAATAAATTAGTATCTAATGACGACTGAAATTAAAAAGGGTTAGAGTTGTAACATTTTTTAACATGTATAAGTATTATGAAGAAGGAAGATGCCTGTTGAGAGACTCTGGTGAGACAGACCCTGTAAACACTCAGAGTTTTTCAAGCTTTCAGGGGACAACTGATGTAGAGTTGCTATAAACACAAAACAGAAAAGTAAAACACACTGCCGGTGTTCTCTGTGTATTGCGTGCGCTTACAAAGAGTAACTTAGGCACACTTCTCTGTTAGATAAGAGTGAAAGAGCTTCAGCTAGTGGCTTAAAAACCCTCATGGTTCCCAAAAAGAAACGCAAAAGAAATGCAGACAAAGCCTCTTGTGTTAGTGAGGAATAGCTCAAGTCTGCCATAAAAGTAGCTTATGAGGGAAGACACTCAGTCCCAAATAAAGTTTGTCATATTAAACAAAATCTTATTTCACGTCTCTACCAACTTGCACTCTTTTTGAGCATTGAAAACATTTCAGCATGAGTGAATTAAGTTACCGTATGATAGTTTCATACCTTCCAGGGCTTATAATACAAACATGTTGAGTAAAAATGAATTAAAATATTGACAACATTTCCCGAGTCATTGCACAAAAGTAAATTTCTCTAGTACTATATGTATAAAACTCTGAGTCTTTGAATATTTTATCATATCCTCCTTGAGGTCTAATTTATGCTCAAGCATCTGCTACTATGTCTGTTATTGCACTTTCTAATTCTTGAATGAGAATGGAAGGCAATCAGCACACGCAAGTTAGCACATCAGCTTAAACATATATGGTTTACACACATTCATGTGTAAGTACATGCATACAATATTCCACAGGCATTACTGAGAATGCCTCCCCAGGCTCCGAGCTACAGATTTACTGATGGTGTTAGCTTACCATTTCGCTTTTAGACAATCTAAACTGCTAAGAGTGCGCATGCATGCATATCTTAATGAATGATTCTTTAAATCATCTCTTTGATGATATAATTTTGGGAGAATCACAAATCTTGTGATACCCGAAAGTGCTGCTGCCTTCATAGAGACTAACGAATAAAAACTTTGATCATGATGGTAACATTTCAAATTGGTTTACATTATTGTCTTGTTTTCATGCATATATTGAATGATATACTAATAAATGATATACTAATAAAACCACTAATATAATATTTTTGAAAAAAGCATGGCTTAGTACATCAGTATATAGATCATATTCTCTATATACACATCCTAGACGGCCACTCATCTGTGCTAAATTAGTGGCTCAAAAGAGTGTGTGGGAGAAGTAAAGACCCTCCCCCATACACACTCACACACACACACACACACACACACACATGCCTTTACACACACTTCAGATAACTGTCATTACAGACGATAGTGGATTGAGGTGTGTGTGGTGGTATTGTCTTCCTCTGACATCCTCCCATAGTCCCATAGGTCACATTTGCACCTTTCAATGCTTCTTTGCTTTTCTTTCTACCGTTTCGATTTGAATTAATGCCTGATGAGACCAAAGGAAGTCAAGGTGATACGGCCCTCAAAAAAAGTACAATTCCTTTTCTACAAACTGCCTCCTAAAAAAAAGAAATAGTGCCTGTCAGTAATATGTTGTGTATTGATATACACATCAGTACACTTTAATGAGATGCACTGGACTACAGTAAGATATGGTGTAGAGAGGAAGTAGAGAGTAACTGAATACTCACAAAATCTATTCAGACAAAATAGGAGCAACAGCAATGAAAGCTTTTAGGGATTATTAATACGATCCTGTATAGGAAAACGACTACAAAAGTTCAGGGAAAAGCACAATTTAGCCTTAATGCGCAATCTGAGACCAGTGTGTATTCCCAATGGTCATTTAGCCTAAACTAGCACTTTTGGCCACATGCTGGCCAGCCCAGAAGCCATGTGGGGTCTCTAATTAGGTGATTTAAAGAGAGGTGATCAGCAACAAATACACAACAGCACAATACACAAAAGAGATGAATAATATATAAAAGTGAGAATGTGTTGGTGTCTTGATTTGTTAAAGCCCCGAGTGTAAAATGGAGTAGATCTGTGTGTGCACATGCTTTGTGAACCCTGCCAAGCAAGCGCCTTCCCTGGTGTGTTGTCAAACTGAGATGGTCAATGGAGATGTCAGGCTGACGGGCAGCACAAAACTCAACATATGGGAGGACTGTCACACCTTAACTACTCTGCACGAAACCATAGCAACAAAGACATGGAGAAGTAAAAAGGGAGAAGAAAAGAACGAGACAGAAAATAAAACTGAGGAGAAAAGCAGGAGGACCATGTTTTTTTTTCTTTTCATAAAGGAGAACTGATTTCCATGACAACCCTGGCTAGGGAAGGGTGAGTAGAGAGAATAGCAGAAGGAAAAATACTCAATGTACAGTATTATATGTCTACTCATTCCAAAGGTTGCCAGACTTGGAACTCTCTGGAGGGGAAAAACTGATTAAAAAAAGAGAGCCGGCTGCGGGAAGAGAGAGAGAATGAGACAGAGAGAGAGAAAGCGGTCTGAGCGACCCATGGATCCAAGGTAGTTGGCCGCTGTTCAGCCTTGAAAGTTGGGATGTTTTGTGAGCACTTATCATCGTAGCAGATCAGATCAGAGGTTGCATGAAATAGAGATGTAGAGGAGGAGGTTAAACTAATAGTTGAAAGATTTAAAAACTTACAAAAATTACAAGCCCATTAGCCACAAAAGGGGGAAAATACCCACCATATTGCAGTGCCACTGGCCACTGCCAAAAGCTCGCTCAACTGTCCTTCACTCCGTGTGTTCAGATTTCCTGGAGGCATGAGACCAGCTAAATAATTCACATTCATGCTTGATTTAAGACAGCTCTTGTTTTTCAAAGTGCTTTTGTCATTAAAACCAAGACCTCGGTTTGATGCCTATTATCTTCACTCGAAGCTGCTTTCAAGGTGGAAGGTGACGTGATTAGTTTGAGATGCTACACAGACTCACGTTGTGTGCTATAATATTAGCATAGAGCTAAGATGCAATTACAGTCAAAGTTCAAGGCAGTTTCAGATTAAACACACCTTCAAAGGATCTGCATAGTGGTAGTGGTTAACCAACATTAGTGCAGAAAGTCATTTTAAACGGCGCTCTGCCAAGGTACTCTTTCTGGATTTATTTGAGTCTATTGTATTTCTAATTGGAAAATACTATGTGGGTAAAAAAGTAAGAAAATTAAAGGCACATGGAATCTTTGTTTTTCTACTGGTTTGTTAAGTAAGTTTAAATAATTATAATAAAAGATGGGTGTGTTGTTACAGGAAAATATTCGATGATGAGGTGATTCATTAACACCAGAAGTTAATTACTTGCCTATAATAAACATACTGAAGTGTTTTATTCCGCTTATACCTTAGCAATTTGCTAACAATTACATTTTTTATGAATGAAAATCATACTTTTTAATTATTTAGTTACATTTACAGGTTATGGAACTTCCTTGAGACAAGTTACTTTCTGTTCTTACTTACTTTATAGCAGCTATAAACAGTTGAACAGTCCCTGACCAGCTTCTGTTTTCTCTTTTTTCTCTCTTTCTTAAAGTTAAAGACAAAAAAAGACAAAAAAAAAAAAGCAGGTTGTCATGTTACCAAGTAACTGCAAACTATTCTATCCAGAAGTCTTGCAAGTCACATTGTAATGTAATGTGGCTATCTTCAAAATGCAGATAGTTTTTACCCTGTAAAGTCTTTAGGATTACTGAGAAGACTTTCAACGTTTTGAACAATGCTGGGCAATGCTCAAAAAAATTTTTTTATTATTTATCACATATCGATATGTGTGTGTGTGTGTGTGTGTGTGTGTGTGTGTGTGTGTGTGTGTGTGTGTGTGTGTGTGTGTGTGTGTGTGT
>JAQQZR010000006.1:8716055-8730873 GCA_030068235.1 Notoglanidium macrostoma | reverse complement strand
AGAGAGAGAGAGAGGTGAATGTGATTCACACACACAGAGAGAGAGAGAGAGAGAGAGAGAGAGGTGAATGTGATTCTCACTCTGTAGAGAGGGAGGAGAATGGATTCAAATTTTTTAAATTCAAATGTGCTTTATTTGCATGACAAATCATACCTTGTATTGTCAAAGCATTTACAGGAACAGTAAAACATGAACAAAAAGTAAAAGAAAAAAGAGAAAACAAATAATGTATTTGTACATTCTAAATACACTAAAAAAACATGTGAGGCTGCATGTGAGACGGAACGTGTGTGTGTGTGTGTGTGTGTGTGTGTGTGTGTGTGTGTGTGTGTGTGTGTGTGTGTTTGAACTTGACCACCTATACCGTTCCGTGTGCCTGGCTCTGCATGCAGTGAGGTCCAGCTTGAAGCAGGAGACCTCTGGGGTGTTTCCCAATTCACTGCACAGCACTCTGATGATTACATTCCACAAGACAAGATAAATGGTGCGGTATGACAGACTCTCTAGCCAAGCCTCTCATTTACTTCCCATGGGACAGTGTGTGTACCACAACAAGTCTGTGGCTTTTTTCAGTCCCTCCTCTGACAGGCTGTTTGCTTGTTTCATGATTAGAAAAAGAAAATTATCTATTAATATTTTGGTCACATCACATGTTGGAACAAACCTCTAAGCTACTGTCAGCTGGTTGATCATTCACAAATAGCATGTTAATGCTTCAGAATTGGTAGAGTGTGACGGAAGTTGTAAAATCAAGTTCTGCCTAGTGGTCTACGTTTCAGTAGTCATTTGTCCACCAGCAAAAAATATGACTGCATTCCAAAAAAAAGTATTGCTTTGCTCTGTAAAATCTTCTTAATTTTTAATACTGACATCCTTCCACTGTAGTGATTACGATATTAAGTCAGGGGTAAATACAACTATTGAGTTAATGGACTGCCGTGTGCTTTCCAGCGTCAGTTAAAGATATACAGTAGTATAGCCTTAACACTGAACACAAATTTGATGAAAAACCACAAGAGGCATTGGGATCTCATGGGATTAAAGCTTCTTCCACGAAATGATCATGAACACAATGCACATTGCACACAATTAAAAACAAGTCAGCCAAAGACTAATCTCCATGAGTGCAGGGCTGGACAAATTAGAAATTCATTAGCTAGCCCACTGGGCAAGGGAAAGCTCCAGTGCACTTGCCCAGCCTTGTGTTATGGTAATTCTAAAACCCAAATTAACTAGGCCAAAATAACTGAACACAATTTAACTTCAATTCATGATGGTCTAGTTAGCTAGTTAAATACATTATTACAAACGAAGACTGTCCATAGGAACATACTTGCCAGAGAAAATAAATGAATAATCAAGTTCCCTGGGATGAGAAAGCTCTGTACATCCACATTTTTACCCTCTCATCATAATGCCTCTAAAGTAGCATATCCAATTTGTAGTAATTTAAAGTTCAATTTTGAGGTGACTGCATGCTGTACAAGCATTACAATAATATGCGCTATAGACAATAGGAAGTCGGGGTTTTTTTTGTTTGTTCTGGTTCTTGGATGGAAAAAAACACTAACGATGACTATATCAGCATCCTTCTGAACCTACTTGTCTAAAGGGCAGCTACATATTACACTCTCATAGCCTGGGCACATACTGTGCTTCTCTTTTGCATATAGGTTATGAGTTTGTGATGTATAAATTATAAATAATACAGCCAATACCATTAATACCAAAGCAGACCTTCAAACCTCACCACTTAGCCTTGTCAAGTGACAGATTTAGCATCCATGTCTGCTTATTCATTTTGATTATATCATACATTTACCAGTCATTTTTATCTCATTAGTATCATTAGCATCATTTCTACAGTCACTAAGAAGAAGTGTCAAGCAAATGGCAAAAAATGAATAAACTGATGAAATTTCATGTATGGCTGATTTTGTCAAAACAATTCTCACAAATTGTTTCTTGCTTGACTGAAGTATCGGGGCAAAACTCCAAAGATCATCATGTCCCACATCATCCGTTCAGCTATATCCATATCCAGCTCTTCACTGCACAACAGATGGGCATATAAATGGGGTGACTTTAAAAATGATACCAGCAGGAAAATAAATCAGGTTCTCTCTTACTCGCTGCAAAGTGATTTTTTTTATAAGTATAAGAACCTGGAGTACTCCGGTGTAGCCAGATTGAAATACGTTTAAAAGAAATTAATATTTCAACCCTAACAGAACGTACCGTGCCACTGTATAGCCAGAAATCAAGGACTGATATATTTCTTTAGCACACAGTGTTTTCCACTATGTAAAACATTAATTACTTTCATCTGTTCACTTCCTTCCAAGTATCTTATCTGATGCTACTCTCCAAAGAAACCAAAATGCAAACATTTTAAACGTGCAGCTAGACAACAAGCCCAGAATAGCGTATGACGCTCACTGCATTACCTTACACACACTGGGACTGAAATCAGACCCCATGAAGAGGTACACAATAAAAACTCTCACAACAATAGACTCCTGCCAAAAGCCCTGGATTCATTTCTCTGTTCAATTTTTCCCTCAATAACTTTGAGGGTCTACTCTGCCAAATGGCAGGGGGAGTTAGGACCTGGTGGAATCACTCCAGCATGGTGCTGCTCTCCTGAAAATTAAAAGCAGACGCCCAGTTTTTTTTTTCTTTCTTTCTTTCTTTCTTTCTCTCTTTTGTGTCTTCTTACAGAGGGAGGGAGCAAGTAGGCGAGGTGGAGGGGGTCTGGAACTGTTTTTCTAGCCACATCTTGTAGGAAATCCTGAACAGAAAATGTTAACGAGAGACTCGAAAAACCACCAGAACTGTGTCTGCCCCCCTCCTAATACTCAGTGTGACAGCAGCACATAGAGGCAAGAAGGCTAGCCCCAGTAAACCCTCTCTTTCTCTCTCAGTCCACACACACACACACACACATACACACATATCCCACACACAAATTGTCTCACATAGAGCATTAGAACATTGCAACTCCCTCTCCAAGGCACACACACACACACACACACACACACACACACACACACACACACACACACACAACTCCCCCAGCTAAATTACAGCTCACAATGGATTTAAATAAAGCATAGGGGGTTGGGGTTTAGAAAACTGAAACCGTATAAAAATTAAGACGTGTTCTGGGGAAGCCTGACTGCAACACTTAATCTAACCCAGATCACAAAGACTGATTTGTACACTTGTTGCATGCAAGGCTCCAAATTACCAAGCACTCGTGATATCCTTGAACCAAAAAACAAAAAGTTCAAAAAAACAATAAGGCAATAACTATGAGTTCAAACAGCGGACGATGAAAAAAAATATCATGCACATTCACAAAGGACCTTCTAATTTGTCCAAGTGGTGCTATTTCTGCCATATTTGCCCTTTTTGAGATACTCATATCAAACTATAATCAGTCTCATCTAGCATGCAATAACAAAAGGTTAAAGAACAATTCAGTTGAGGCCATAATATTCAGCTGTAAGCTGGTGTCTCCTGAATCCTTCATGCATATTCAAACCAGTGGCATCACCTTTCAACTTTAACAATAATGGTTTGGAAACTGTAAATGTCACCATCGTTTGTTGTCAACATACCACAGTAACAGCGATACACAAAGCCTCGGCTTATTGTTTGTCATTGCAAGAGCAAAGCACATCCCAGTAAAAAGCAATGAAGCGCTACATTGTAATTAGTGTACAGTGGAGGAATTCTGGGAAGATTTCACCACACACCCCCCAAACTAATTTTCAGGTCAGCAAAGCTGTGACTTCATAAAATATCTAGGTGTGCCTCCAGGAAGGCATTATGTAAGGGATAATGTATAACCAATCAGTTATTTTTTTACAAAATCATCCCGTCATGGTGAGCAGGACACCAAGAGAAAATGAAAAAATCAGAAATATAGTCCATCACAGCAACAGCAAAAAAGTGGGTAGAACTGGAGATTCAACAGAGCTTAAAGAGTTCTTAAAGAATCTACACTTACTAGGTAGCTAGCTAACATGCATTTAATAATAGCTAACAGCTACGTGGCATTTATAAATCCTGTAAAATCTGCATTCTCATAACCCCATTCTATCAACACTATAAAACAGAATACGATAAATAAAAAAAACCCTAACTAAGAAATTCATTGAGCAGCAACATCTCAATGTTTTTAGATTTAGTAGCCTATTCAGTTAGCATAAAAGCTTTTTGTTAACTTAGCTCACACAGGCCATCCATAGCTTTTCTATTAGCGTTAGCTGCTCTAAGTAGGCAGCTTTTAAACACTATAAACGCATTTTGTCATCACTGCAGAGCTACTTTAGCATGCCATGGGACTGTTTAATCAACTAAGAACCCAACAAGCTTGCTTTCAGTACTCTTCTGTTTTAATAAATGTAGCCCTTTACATCAACCATGCATGGCACTGGAGTGGTCATGTCAGTTTATTTTTTTATGTTTGGAGCCTATAGTGTGTTATTTGAGCAAGTAGCATGCTAGCGTTTTCTAGCTGAGTATACACAATACAATATTCATACTGTGGAGTTTAGAAAAGGAATGTATTTTTTTCTGCCCACAGTAAAAGTATCTGGTGGCACAGGGGATTTAGCGCTGGATTCTACAATGCTTTTCTGAGTACTAAGAACAGAATGGAGTTAAGGGCCCTTGGAGGAGTATCTATAATAAGACTGCCATGAGGAACACATAAACACAACCGAAGAGTCTGTCACTGATCTAAATTTTTCAAACAGATTGTCTCAGGCATTTGATACACTTTGATCACATTATGTCAAGACTTCATACATCTTACATCATCTGTAATAGCCAATGAAACATACAAGTGAAATGAGACACTGTGTTTGGAACATCTTTGATGATGTTGATATTGACGTTCTCTACATTCAGATCTTGCCCTCTCAATTGGTGTAACCCATAGGACAGTCGCTAAAGCTACTATGTAGTTACTATGGAATTCAGCCCCAACAACAATAACAGCAGCTAGTAAATTTGTCTTTTAATTACTGAAAGTCTATAGAAAGAAGTGCTGAGAAGTGTTGAGAATATTTGCCATGGAAGAACATTTCCTTTTTAGGGCTAATTATAAGTGCATCTTACTTTTTGATGGCTTGCTTCATTCACACAGGCTGAGAATTCTGGTCGGGAATGTGAAAACATGGGGCCGTGAAAACATGGTGTTTGGGAGGTAGGCTAGAAATAAGTAGTGGTCAGTCCTGGGGTCTATCATTGCCACCTGAAACTCTTTGGGAGCTGAGCATGTCCAAGAAAGGAGATAAAAAAAGGATATACAGACAAGTCAGACATACCAGCAAAGATTGATAAACAATCAGGAATTCCTCACCTCTTGAGCAGTGACAATCCCTCCCCACACGCGCACGCGCACACACACACACACACACACACACACACACACACACACACACACCACATTCATATACATTCATGATGGTGCACTAACAAAGGCCAAAGGCACACAAACAAGTAAGACAGAGGAAACATGAAAACCCACACTGTACAATAGGTGTAAATCCAGTAAATAGAAACAGCAACCTCAGATCTACAGGCAGAGAAGACCAGGACACTCTGAGGAACTCTGGATAATATAGGACGTCATTGCTTTCATCCTAGAAAAGTGTATTTGAGGATAGTTGAGGCTCAATCTCACTGGTCAAAACATAAAGAGAAAGCAAATAGAAATGGTAGAGGTAACAAGCTTCAGAGGCCATATGGGAATTTGGTTAAGCTGGCCAACATACATCCCACACCTTCCAATTCGTGCTCTCTCTCTCTCTCTCTCTCTCTCTCTCTCTCTCATGCCATTCCACTCAGCCCAAGTCTCCTCCAATTCTCTAATGAGAAAAAGCTGGTAAGAAAATCCTGGCCTGATTCCTACATAAACTTACAGACATCTCACGGAAAAGCCCAGAAAGCGAGAAGAAAAAAGTAGGAAGGAGTGAAACAGAGAAGCGGGAGATCAAACAAAGACGTGAATATTAATAAAACAGAATGAGTATGTCACTTCCATCGTAGTATGGATGTTTCCTTGATGATACACACAGTATTTGTTTTTTAATGCTGCTTTCTTAACAGTCAGTGGTTATAGGCTAACGGCACACACACTACATTTTGCACACTTCTACACCAATTGTCAAGACTGTTTTTTATGTAAGGAATAAAAATGACATGACATGCTGTTATAGGAAAATATTTTTTGTCCCTCAGATTTTTTATTCCACTATTACCACAGTAAATTTGATAATTATTCCAATATTTATTAGAGAACAACATCTGACCCTTTCAATCCATTTATAGTTACATTTAATGTTGTGAAAACAAACAAGTTAATTCCTGTTTCACTTGTTATAACTGCTATAAACAGTCGTTCTCTCACCAGCCTCTCTTTTCTTTCTTTCTCTCTCTCTTGAAGTTAAGATGAAAAAAAAATGCAGCTTGTCATGTTACTGACAAACCACAAAGTGCAAAGTCATCTGCCCTGCAGACTTTCCCACAGTGTAAAAAACTCAAAGCGTTGATGTGGAGTCTCCTTCTGTAAATGTGAAACAACCGTTGCAACTAATATACGTCAACACTTCTGAAAAATGTGTTCATTGGTTCGTTGATAGATATAAATTCAATTTAAGACTTAGTAAATTAATTTTTATTATAGAAACTGGAACATATTTGAACAAGTGCATTAATAAGAGTCTATGATTTGTCTTGCAGCTGAAACACCTTCTGACCAATCAGAGTTAAGATGTCTAACTGACACACACACACACACACACACACACAGTTTTACTTGTAAACACAGTGATAAAAGACACAAAATTAAGAAAATATTCACAAACTTAGAAAAGAATAAATTGTATCCTATATTTGAAACCAGTATGGCATGTGCTATATGCTCACTGACCATTTTCATAGGAACGTCTGTCCAAATATACAATCAGACTATCATGTGGCAGCAGTACAATGCATAACATCATGAAACCACAGGTCAAGAGCTTCAGTTAATGTTCACATCAAACATATGAAGAACAATTATGAAAGAATATGATATGTAACAGGGATCTGAGGCTACTGTGGGCACAAACTCACCAACCTAGACAGTTAAAGATTTTAAAAAGACCAGGCAATGTTTTTCCAATCATCAACTGTTTCTGCCACTTACTGGATGTTTTGTTGTTGTTTTTTGCACTATTCCATCTGGCACTAAAAAACATGCTGTACTCAGAGATCACATTTTCTCTGTTCTGATGTTTGGTGTGCACATGAACCGAAGCTCTTGCCCTGTATCTGCAGGATTTAATGCTTTGTGCTGCTGCCACATGATCAGCTGTTTGAATATTTGCATGAAGCGGCAGAAGGTGTTCCTATTAAAGTGGCTGGTCAGTCTATATGCAGACAACATCACACACAAACATTCACCCCTAAATGCTTCTTAATCGTAAATGTAAACATTAAGGGCACTTATTATACGGCCAACATACTCGTTATAAAGAGAACTGCTCACAGAAATAAAATAATGCATATGTGACTTAAATGCAAAATTCATGCTGAAATGCACTCTGGTGTTTTCTCCAAAAAGATTTTATACACCAAGCTTCAGAGAGAAGCTCGTCTGCAGAGAATCTAGTGAGACATGAAACAGAGCAGTAATTTAAAGTACAGATTAGCTGATATGTAATTATATCTACCCTCCTTCTTCAAACTGCTGCCTTATAGATGACTGGCTTTGACAGAGCCTTATAATGAGCCTCTGTACATTAATTCAAGGCCTTGGCATATATGATATCCTGCCTGAAATGTCTTATAGAGAAAGAAGGAAAAGGGGGAAAAAAGAAATGATCGAATTATGAAATATTAAACAGAAGGTAATGGCAATTTTTCTGCATGGCAAGGATGGTTTCCAAAACCTAGATTTTTTAGAGTAAAGGTGGAATTATCTGCTTGATTGTGATTAATTGACGATAATTAAGGCCATGAATACTACAGGAGTCAAAAATCATCTCTCATAAATCAACAATATGATCGCTTTTGGCAATGAGGAACCAATTAGACCAGGAGTAACAATGCATAAGAAGTAGAAAGCTGCCAAGCTGAATGTGCTGGTGATATTATGAGAGCGCAGAGACAGTAGCAGGAGGTGCCAATAGCTGAAGCACTTTCAAAAAAGAATGAAAACCTCGCACTCGTGATGGGAATGTTTCCTAATGAACAGAGCTCTTTACAAGCTCCATTCCACATCCTGAAAAATCAACCAGCTCTAAATCATGTCCCTGGCACAAAAATGCATTCGCTTGAATTGTGTGACCAGACAAGAACTTTTAATGAGCGTAGAAGAAAAGCAATAGGCATTTCCTGAGATTTAGTTCTGCAAGGCTCTGTTAAATGCAAATGAATAAACACAGAGGAAAGAGAAAGTGCTTCTCTGTGTTTGTCAGATGGAGAGGCAATGGTATTCAACATTTTCAAACACTAAATGTGGAGAAGCACAACAACCTGATGGTATCAGGAAGATGTCCTGCTGTCAGCGCCAAACACACACACTGCAGAACACACATGCGTACGCAACTCAGGTTTAGAGAGCTTCCAATATGCTCTGCCAAAGCGAATATGAAATCATTTGAGCTCAGTAGCTTTATGTCTGCATTATATATAGCTTAATCCTATGATCTGATCACTGCAGCTATACGTATGAACTACTATGTATGCAGTAATATACATTAATATATTATTATACATAAATATACAAGAACTGTGATCTCCTTAAGTAATAAGGAAGAATTTCCATGAAAAATAAGAACAGCTATAAAGCACTTCATACTTCTAAAAATGTGCACTAATGCTGCTTGTGAAGTTTGGATATGGAAAATGCTCCAGACTCATAAGCCAGCAGGCCAAACATTTTCTGCTGGTTAAGTAAGTGTTCACTTCTTGTTCTATTTTACAAACAGATTAGATAAGCCAACAGCGATTTATTCCTTGAGATAAACAGTAAGACAAATGAAATTTGCAAAAACAAAGAAAAAATTTTGAAGCTATTTTCCAGAGTTTTTAAAAATCCTTTGTATTGTAGTGGTTTTAGTCTTAATAAAACTGGCAGCGGTGCCATGAGAATTGCTCAGGCTCTAACCAGGCACTAACAGAAGAATAGGCGACACCTAAAGGAATCCTCCGCGTCTGCCCCAAACTCGGTTCCCAGTCATTTGTAGAACCATTAGCAAAGATTTTCCAGACATCAAACTGCAAATCATTCACTAAGCACTCAATCTCTCTCACACAGTTGCACACAGGCTGCACCCCAAGCGCCAAGTGTCAGGCGGAACCAGAATACATCAGACTGACAGACAACCGCTGGAGCTATAACATGCCATAAGCAGCTGAGCTATAGGAGTGAATAAATGAAGCATGGACACAAACAAAATAAATCACAAGACCTACGTTATCCTGAACGCATGCACCAATTATGCAGGATTACTTGGATTAGGTTATGTGATGTTGAAATACATAAATCTCTTTTAAGGTTTCTAAAAAAAAAAGATTACAAGCTCTGTATGAAACCTGGGAATCTTCAAGAATATAAGGCAGCGAGACTGTGGTTCTTCTCCTGAGAATCCAGAGAATTTTTACATGTTTCCTAAGATCAGAATGTCTTATCAATCACAGTTATGTTATAAAGGTATTTTAAAACAGTGACCTTTGTGTAATAGCCACAGGGATTAAACGGCAATTTTACACTGTACATCTCAATAAAAGCTTTCTGTATTAAGCCTTTGGGATTTATGCTACAGATCAAGTCAACACACTGATGTCAAGCATCGAATTGTCCAAATGAACTAATGATGAATGTGAACACAGAATGTGCAGTATTGAACATGTATCTGGAGTTATGGGGAAAGGGCACTCATCACTCAGAGCAGTCTACATGGTATATCTACAATAAAACTTACTGTTTTATTCTCTTTTTTCAGTCACTACTCGTCAATGCCAACAATGACTGCCTGTACGAAATTGAATCTTTGACAATCCAGTATGACCTGCAGTGCTGAATTAAAATCTACACTGTTGAATTAAACCTTAACGCTCATTTGAGTACATATTGAGATACACACCAAATTCACAGTCCATCTCAACACAGTCTCAACACCATCAAACACCATTTCAAATGAACAAACAGACTGCATAGGTATCTGTGTAGGAGGATGAATCTGGGACAATGAATTTCCTATAGTTCAGTAAATGAGGTCCCTTTTGGGTCCTTTCTTACACAAACAAATACAAAGGACCTCAGAAGCAAGGGAGATGCAGGAAAAATCTTGGCCTTTTAATGATATGGAAATGTGGAGAGGCAAACAGGCCCTTTTATCGGTGAGGAATCCCAGACGTCAAATACCTCTGTAATAGCCCTGGCCAAAAGAACCACACGTTTTTCCTAAAGCCAGTGGTGGACTTTGACAGCCATTTTGCATGGATGTAGGCTTCTGTGGTGAAAAGGAGAGCGTGAGGACGACTGAGAAACAAGCAAAGAGTAAAACAAGTGTGTTTGATTGGGCAGCCTTTCAGAGCCCACAAGAGCGATCATATTTCCCTGCAAAGAAAAACAAAGCATCTGCACCCAGACATCACAATCAGGTCCAGCCCGCTTGCCTGTCCAAGAAAGCATTCTTTCCTTCGGAGAAACTGCTGTGAGTCCATCTCAAACCAAACAGAGCACCTACACCGAGAAGCATCCCCCACAGCCTGCATACCCCCTGACTCTCACATGTGAACCACAAAGATTTCTGCGTCAGCAGCAGCCTCACAAAGTATGCCATCATTTCTGCCATTAGTGGGCAAAAATGGAGATTCTGAATGCCTATCCACTGAAAAACAATCACTTAAAGATGTATCTCAATAAAAACCTTCTATGCTGGGCCATCTCAAATCAGGAGCTTTGTAAGCTGACTAAATTTCATTTACACACTGATACAAAGTTGGATTGTTGTCTCATCATCTGTTGTTTATAATATATACCTATTGCAGAAAATTCTGAATTCAGTATGACTGGTGTATTATGTAAATAATGTAACAGGCAATGTTCCTCATTTTCCTGTGCTGAGGGGAAGCCGTGGTGCCAGACAGCAGGTGTCTCATTGAAAGGCCTCTATGGAAACCTGTGAGACAGTCACACTACAGCAAAGCAGCTGTGATTCATATGCAGCCTGACTAACACTCTCAACCAAGCAGGTACAGTACGGATGCTGAAAGGAGGTGGCTGGGTGCGTGGCCTAAATGATTCCACAGATATTCCGATGCCCTGGAAAATGTGGGTTCAGACAGAGACTATAGATACTGGAGTGGGGGCCCGTCAATGGAAGTAAACTCTTACAGCATACAGAGATCGGGAAGCAAATAATTAGAAAATTCTGTGGGGAAAAAACTGCCACTGATTTATCCAAAGTGTCCACTGTAATCCCTTTTTCAAGACAATGAAAACACCCAGTAAGCAACAGAGCTCATCAACATGACACTGACAAATGAGGAGATTTCATGAACGGCCTCAGACAGACAGCAACTTTGCTGGCTAATGAGGTACAATGACCTCCCTCAGCTTGTCTGTCAGACCTACATGTAAATGCCGCATTATCCAAGCAGTCAGAAACTACAGTGATCATATTTGTGCCAGACAAAACTCATAAAAACTGATATCTCATCTCTATCTTTACGCCTTGCAGAGACAGGCATGCCTGAAGCTTAAAAAAGGAAAGCAATCACTGAAACCATGAATGACCAATATCCATTCATATTAGTAGTCTACAGTATTAGTGGTCTAATATGATGAAATTAAACAGCACAGCGACATTCAAAATATGCAGATGCCTTAGGAAGCATCTCATTTCAAATGAGAGCACACATACAAAAAAAACAGAACTTCATTTCCATACTGTTTTTGCTTTTAGGCCACTTGGAATGATTTTCACATTTAAATTATCAACAAAACGAGTCGCATCTGTTATGCTCCGGTCATGCACCATACCTGCACAGGTGTGTGTACAGTCTGGCACACATTTTCCCTCCAAGCCATGTGAGGCAAACAGACTTTTATGCTTTGAGAATGAAAGGATATGGATTGCAGACCATTTTCAGACACCAACTCCTAGGACGTGTGGTTTGCTTCAGGTAGAAGAAGACAACAGGTGCCAGTGAAGGATAGGGCAAAGCCTCTTCACCTTCTTCAGCCGAAGCGGCTTCCTCGGCCACTGGGCCTCCTGTGCTCTCCCTCCTCTCTGCTCCATCGTGAGCTTCATCATCATCTCCTCGCTCTCCTCCACCAGAGAGATCATTCAGTCGGATGAAGGTCCTGGGAAGAGAGGATGTAGCATCTCCCTCCCTTGCTGTGTGTTCCTCGGAAATATTTCCTCCATCCTCAGCCATCATTCACCTCCTTGGGAGATGATGGTGTGAATGAAAAAAATAAACAAACATAAATAATTAAGCAAATGACTTGCCATATTGGTGCATCTAGCATTATGCAACTAAAAGTCTTTCAATCAGGAAATAAATTACTTCAAAATCAATTAACTTTTTTTTAGGGAAATGGGAAAGGGATTTATTTTTTGTTGTCCTGATTTAATATGTTTAGTGTTATCCGGTTCATATAATCTGTATCTACGACATTTCTAGGACTTGAAAAAACATTAGTGGGGGTATTCTCTAAGCCTATATGTAACCTGTTATTATAGGGTTTTCAGTGTGAGAAGAAGGAACAAACAATTCAGTCATTATTTTATAATAACCACTGCAAGTTAATGGAACCTGACTGAGAAAAATGTTGCTAACAAAGACATTTGTGTACATTCAATGCAAGTCGACAGTTAGTCGATTAAAAAGTGCAGCAAGAAGAAATCATTAAACAACAAATTCAACAATTTGAAGCATACTTCAGATCTAACGCTGGATATTTTTATACATATATACCGGTGATTATATATAGCAGTGATCATCTTAATGATGAATGAACAAGACGGGCACCGCGCGCGCGTCTCATATAGCCGGGTGTCAAATGGCGCAACGTTTTCTTACCTGTAGGCTAATTGCTTCTGGTATTAACCTCAAGCGAATCTCACTCATCGCATGATCGTTTGCGATGACAGAAAAAAAGTGACCCGAAGAGAGAAAGCTGGCGAAAAGTCAGGCTCGCGCGCGGAGCTTCCAGGTGATGCTTGGAGCGCAGGCGCGTTTCCGGGCGTCGCGCGAGAGCCACATGCCCCCTAAAGTGCGCAGAGCTCAGCGATGCCTCAGCGCGAGAAGCTTCTGTTCGGCAGAACAGTCAGAACCCGACAAAGAATACCGCAACTCCTCGGAAAATAGTGAGAAGACGAGGAGGAAAGCAACTGTCCGAAAACTGTTGGCTCCTCCAGTGCGAGCTCCACTGTTTCTCCGCCGAGCGCGCGCGCTTTCATGGAACATCAGGTAAAATAGACGCTAAGTTGTTTTTATTGTTACTATTTTTATTTGTTCTCCTGAAACATCGATGTCCTCCAATCCAAAGTGTCCACAGTTTTTACAAATACATGCATCTTTATGTTCTTTTCTTAAGGTACGGATATCAATTTCTGGAGGCTACACACCAAACTGTGGCAGCGCAAACGGAAAAAAAGGGAAAATTGCATGTTTTCTAGACAAAATCGTAGTCCATTATTGCGAAAATGCGCACCAAACAAAATCTCAACGTTCTCTCCTAGTCGGCAACAACGGTCTAGAGCACGAAAGCGCCCATCCAAACCAATTCACAGCTGGATTTGGGTTCAGTTTTCAGTCCCCTCCCTTTCGGCGGCGCATCAACCAAGCAAAAGCAGCCAAAAGTCAGCGCGTGCTTTAATAGGCTGAAGTAAGTGTCAATCAAAACCCGACTCGCAGAGGGAAGGAGACACATCTGGAATTGTATTGTTTACCGTTAGCCAATAAAAAAGCGGGGAATTCTAATTGGACTTGGACACGTTTTATGATTGGACGACGCTTATTATATGCAAGGGAGTCTCTGCAGAAACACAACTGGAAATTAAATAGGTGTGACTGGAACAGTAAAATGTTGTACTTTGTTTACTTTCTGTGGTGAAAGCCTCAGCTGAACGGTATGAAAAGTTATGTATAACTGCAACACAACTATTTATTATATGCAGCTTTTTTTGTGCCTAATTCAATTAATATATTGCAAACAGATGTTCACTTGATGTAGATGTGATAGGCTACAGGTTGGTCAAAAGCAAACATGGGTCTCTTTGGGGCCTTCCAAGTAATAGCCTAAATTTGATTGTTACATATTTTATATATGCTGTATGCTATGTGGTAGAAAATGTAATGTAATGTCCTAACCGAGAATAAACAACATCCAACACCCCCCACCCCCCAAAAAAAGACCCCAACAGCAAAAACTTTCTGTTTGGAATGTTATTTGATGCAGTCAAGCACTCTACTGTCTTTGGGCATCTGGTGAAAATATGTCGTGACAGCACACACACCATAATAACACAAGGGGAAAGAGAGGTAATCCCAACAAACAAGTGTGATGGAGATGGAATAAACAGAATATTCCAAACATACCAAAACATACCCTGAAACCTGAATGAGCAGAAACAGTTTTATGATTCATTTCACACTGGCACTGAAACTTTCATGTTGATGGAGCATGACACTGTACTTACCAGTGGAGCAGGACCACCACACTGAGGTTTTACCACACTGCCATCTATGGTGAAAAACATATATGCAAGTATAATAGGAAAGAAAGGATATATATATA
>JAQQZR010000006.1:8689101-8703537 GCA_030068235.1 Notoglanidium macrostoma | reverse complement strand
AGGTGTGAATGCGAGCGTGTGTGACTGTTTGTCTGTGTTGGCCCTGTGGTGGACTGGCGACCTGCCCAGGGTGTACCAGTAGCAGTACCAGTACCAAGCGGCCAGTTGACCTAATCTGCATGTCTTTGGACTGTGGGAGGAAACCCACACATTCACAGGGAGAACATGCAAACTCCACACAGAAAGGCACCCTGGGTGACCTGGGGATCGAACCCAGGATCTTCTTACCGTGAGGCAACATTGCTAACCACTGCACTGCAAATACAAAAGAAAGAGAAAATTGTTCTATCCTCATGCACACATACACACTTGTGCATCTTTGTTCATCATCTTGTGTATCATCTAGAAAACAGTCACAACCAAAATACTCTCTTGTGTCTGTGGCTGACTCTGGCACTGCGTCTGAATCAGGATGAACACTAGTGAGAAACTGAGACAGCTTGGGAAAATGTATTGCATCTGCAGCTTGATCTCTAACACTACTCTAGGCTCTGATGCTATCGATAAAGATAATCTCACTGCATACAACTTGGTGAAGTAGCTGGCAGGCAGAGGTTCAGAAAAAATGCGATATGAGAAGGGAAGTGTTTCCAAGAGAAGTGATTTTCTCCCTGAGATCACTGCACTCGGTTAGCTCGAGCCATTTTAACCGTATCTCCAGATCCTGTCTCACAGACAAGCCAGTTCTCTGGGGAGTCGAACACATGCACGCATTTCGGCTATACATCCAACAAGAAGGAGTGAGTCATAACATTTGCTAACAATAATGAGTTTAGCTAGATTAAAGTCTCTGAAATGCTTTCAATCACATTCATGCAGGAGCAAGGTTTTAATTTCAGCAACATAATGACTAGAGCACATGCAAGAAGAATGTCTGGCCTTCTCTTTGCACAAAGAGATCAATGTTGCCATAGATAAGGTCTTCATTTCTGGGCTCTGCTGTATGGAGCAGGTTTTTGAGTGTACAGTTATACAACCTTGAGGTGAACAGATCCATGTCATCTGCTCAGAGTTCCTGAGCCAGAGCGGGCAGATGGTGCTGCATGTTGACATTTGGGCATCAATATTCTTGCCGAGTTTTGATTAACTTCTCATTTCTCCCATTTACATGTGTCCAGAAATGTCAACAAATGTCAAGGAAATGTCAAGGGCTAGTGTGGCCAGGCCATTTCTGGTTGTACTGGAGCGTGCTCTCTGGCCACTGTGGGTCTGTGTGTCAGTGGTCTGGAACTGCCTCGTACCACAGCGTCCTCATCGCATCTACGTGGTGGAAAAATCCCAACAAAATGATATTTATATGATAAATATTATGTAAGAATGTCTTACGCAAAAGGGAGAGGTGCTGTACCTACTCAAAATGACATTATTATTAAAATTGTGTCCACACTTAAAAGAAACAAAATAATTTGCATCTTTATGTATACAGTGGGGTCCAAAGGTCTGAGACCACAGTGAAAATCTGGGATTTATTTTTCATTAAAATTGGAAATAAACAAAAGGTTTGACATTTTTAAATATTTAAGACAAAGAAAGTAAATGCTTCTGCATTTACAATTCTGCATTTGCAAATCACAATTCGGCATTATTTCAAGGTTCCTATTTCTATGTAAGCAAATGTGTGCTATTGAGCTTGTTAACTGCTTTGTACAAAAGGTCAGATTTTCCTCAAGCCTAATTTCTTCTATTGAAGCACGTGTGCAGACATCTCGCCGATGGATTTGATCTAAACTGGATCAATCACAACAAACTGGTGATGCCCATGCCAACTCGAGCGTGCAGTGTCATTAAAAGCAAAAAATCAAACACTTAGAAAAAAAAAAATTCTCTGTTTCAGAAATTCTACTTTCTACCCTCAATGTTTTGTCCACAGCATAATTTCTAATGGAAATTGTTGTATTAAATTGGAAAAGAATGCAAAATAGAAGCATTTGTTGTAATGCTCTCAGACTTTGGAACCCTCTGTTGTTGTTTTTTCTACAGTACTCTTTTTTATTGTTTTGCATTTACATACTTAGAAGTCAGAGCGCTCTCTGTTTTTACTTCAAGTGACTCATGTTGCGTAAAAAAAAGGTTATGACAAATTTATCACAATAATGCTGTAACTCACAATGTTAAAGAATACCTTGGTCACAAGTCAGTAATCAGTAATCTTAATCTCAGATTGTTCAGTGTAATGTCGCTAAAAAAGACAAGCTCACCAGTGGCTGACTTAGCACCTTTGCATCCAAACTGTGGTTTCTGGTAGTGTCAGAAATTCTGGACCAAAATCTTGGAATGTGAAAACTGCGATGACATGCGGCTAAAACGTCACCAATAGAAGAACTTTTGTATCGTATGAATATTGTGAGACGACCTATCATATAATCGGATGTTCAGAACATGTGAACTGATATCGTGAGATTTTATTACCTCCATAATTATTACAGATTAACTTTACATTTCTATATACTTTCCATGGACTACTTACCAGTGAAAATGCTCCTGTTTGCCATTCTTTTTCAATGTAACACAATCAATATGATCAGCAAAAACTTGACTGAAAAGAAGAATCTAGAAATATCTACATGAATTTCTAAGTATTTGGCATGTTCTGGTTTAGCTTTAATGACAGTGTGCATTCGAGTTGATACAGACTCCGCATGTTTGTGTAAAACTTGATGATCCATGTTAGATCAAATCCATCGGAGTGTCGTCTGCACACATCTGTTCATCTGAACACACATCTGGCCAGCTTCAATAGAAGGGATAAGACTCACGGAAAATCTGACCTTTTGTTCAATTGAGTTAACATTGCCAATATCACACATTTGCTTACATTTAAATAGTAACCTAAAATACTGCAACATCTTGAATATTGAATAGTCAAGATTCAACCTGCACATTAGAATGTTCAAAATTCTAAAATTTTCTATTTATTTCCAAATTTTTGATCCCAGACTTTTAGACCCCACTGTATTTTAAGTAACTAATGGATTAAAAGCAAGATAAACTAATTTGTAGTCCTTGTATTATCCTTATAGATGAGCTTAAACTGGAATCCCTTATAGCCAATGATCGCTAGTGGTCGATCAGAAAGAACAATACACTGAGAAAGTGTTATTGCTAATAATAAGCTATTTTCACCTATTTTCACTTACCTAGGTTTGTCTATAGACATTGTTTCCTCTCCTAACCAATAAACTTCTCATGATGAGATCTATGATGAAGATACTAGTTTTATAAGAATGCAGAAGCTAAACTTGATGTTAATGCAGAGCAGCTTTCAGTCTGTTTTGCGTTAATTGGCATAATTAATTGTTTAATACGTCCAGATTGCCGTGATTTTGTGTCACCTGTTCATTTTCACAGTAAAGTATAGGCTTATGTCACACTGTATCACATGGTATAGTTTTTTGGTATCAGAGCATCTTTATGAGTACAAGAATATGAGCATGTTCTCAAATGGATGCCAAATACAAGAATTAGTATAGATGCATCCATCCCTAGTCCAAAAAAAAAAAAAATACAAAAAAAAAAAAGGATGTTTTTTTTTTAATGGAAATATAATTTAGTATAATTAAGTACCTGCAATTATTCGCAGGTAAAGTACACACACACACACACACACACACACACACACACACACACACACACACACACACACACACACACACATATATAATATATAATATAATATAATATAATATAATATATAAATATAAATATAGTAATTAGTAATGATTTACAATTACTTGAACATCTAACAAGTACAGTATGTTCCATGTTGGTATGGATGTTACAAGGGAATGGTTCACAATAACATAATTTGTCAGAAATAGTTAAGCAGCCCACCACAACCAGTGCTTCAGAGGCTATAAGGTAAACATGCTGTGTGTGACAGAATTACATCAATAAATCATATTTTTAAACCCAATAAGCTAATGTAATCGGTAAACAGTCCGTCCAGTAAAAAGGTTTGCACCTGCACATGGTCAAGTATATCCACAGAACTGCTTGTGTGTGCAAAAACTGAAATAGAAATGTGTCAGTGGGAAAGAGGGTCAAGTTCTGTATGCAGGCTGCCCAGAAGTGTGCTGGGATATTAGCACCGAATGTGTGACATGTGTAGCGGCATCAGAGCTCCATTGCTAAACATGAAGGGGTGGATTGATTTTTGCACTGCTAAAATGATTAACTAGACCCTTTATTTACCACCATCTCCCATTGCTCTACATAGCAAGGGCAGAAGATTTGAAACCTGCTCCAGAGATTTAATAAATACTACAAACAAAGCTGCAAAGAAACCAAGGCACATCTGCTACCTCCATGACTAATATAACACGTTCTTATGCAATTTTGTTTTGCATACATTAGCACTAGAAATAAAAAAAAATATGGAAATGAACCTAATGAATGCTAAATGACAAATAAATTATCTACTGAAAAAAATTCCAGTGTGAAATGTAATAAACCTGCTATATTACGATAGCATTCTCATTTAATTTCCAGTGCATCTGGAATGGGACACACATGATGTAGCATCTACTAATAAAGCATTTGCTCATCTCATCTTCCAATTTGATTGCTGTTCTTTGACACAGTGCAAAATAAACAGCAATTAAATCATGATCAAGAGCCATAAAACTAAATGAGTCAGGATGCCACCAACCGTGATCACGAGAAAACAATCCAACCAAAAAGACTGGCTAAGTGCATTTAGTATGTAATTGTATGTAACTCTTACAGTGTGTTTTTCCCCCTCTTTATCTTTCTCATGGTTATTATTGTATTGATTACTTCTGGGAGCTGTGAAGCACAGTCTTTCTGCTATGCTTTGTGTTTAGTTAGTCTTTAGTCTTTTATGTGTAGTTCTGTCATCAGCCTGTATTGATTTGTACACTGGATAAAGTTTTGTCCTTGGAAGGCTTCATTTTGAGCAATAAAGAGTGAAGAGGTATGAGATGCAGACCTGGCCATTTGTCTCCTTTGGGAGACACTACTTATGGCTTTGATCTACACTGCCTCTATACTGTACCACCAGTGGCATTATATCTAATACTGTCTTAGAGATGATAAGACAGATATGGAGGAAATACAGAAAGCTAGGAGAGACACAAACACAGCCATGATGAGAAGCATACAAGACTTCCCCTACTATCAACCCTCTCACCAACTTGCAAAACAGAGTGGATGGTTCTGCACATACACAAGGTATTGTTCTGAGTTTTTGAAAGACCTCACTAATGTATTTCATAGAGAATTTTGTCATGTTCCACTATGCCTGATCCTTGACTGAAAATAAACAGAGATACCCAAACCCAGTCTGGTAATTTTTCTCTTTAGGGACACCTGATTCAATTCCCCAGTTAAAGACCAGCTTGAATAGGTGTGTTAGAACAGAAAGGTCAGCAGACCCTGGACCTGGGAATCCCTGCGTTAATGTATGTACACTGACATAGACAGATAGAAGTGAAACTCTCAGGGAATTCTTCTTGCCAAGAGTGTTGGACTGCATTTTGTCATTTGTAGTGTCTCCTGGCAGTAAATCTACAGAGACAGGTTTTTGTTTTGCTAACTGCATCCAGCCCAAGGCCCTGGCTATTGTGCTGGAAGATTTAAATCTGTGTAATCAATCATACATGTTGCCTGGATTTTGTCAAGTCATTAAAGTCCACAATACTGGATAAGTGCTTTGTTAATCTTTAAGGAGAATGTGGCTTTCAGAAAGGACCACCTATTCTCAGCTCAGATTACTGTGTAGTGTACTTGAGACCTATATTATATGAGTAAATTGAAGAGTAAATGCAAGAGAATATAGAAACATGATGGAAAGGATGAGCATAAGGTGTGATTTGAATGCACATACTGGGTTGTGGTTCATGAAGGATCTTGGTTCATGAAAGTTCAAATCTGTTTGAGAAAAAAGACTTCTATATGCATGGACATTAAGCACATAATGAACTTGTGCTGTGCAGGGGCACCAATCTGGCCTGCGTTATATATTCCGTCCATCCATCCATCCACTTTTGCAATTTCGAAAATCCAACTTTTATGAATAGAGTCATAGCTACATATATTTTTTCATAAATGACTCATTAGAGAAATCTCTAACATGTAGGAAATTTCGTCCATTGCCATGCATATCATTTGGATTCATTTGATCCAGAGTTTACCTGCATTTCCGGATATGTAATAGTAATGATCAGGTCAAAAAACTAAACAAATCATTCAACTGAACAGAATCAATTAACTTGATTTACTGAATATTCTCAAGAACATTAGTGATCGCAGACATAGGCGCCTAAAGGTAGCCTGATGCCCTAAATGTCCATGATCTAGTGCCTCCTCAGACTGTGCACCAGAGACCTGTGTACCAGGCTTCCCATATCATCTGCATTAACATAGTCTGGGATCTAAAGCGCTTCACTGCTACATCTCCATTGCTTGCTCAGTATTTCCTTTAAGACTTCCGTACCCATTGCTCCTGCAGTTATGGGCATTATCTTATTTAAGACCAAGGCAACTGTGCTCTGTTTTATGGATAAACCCCACATTTGCTATGGTGCCATACACTCTGTGAACCAATATGTCAGCTCTTTTATATTCAGCTTCATGTCACACTGATTTATGCGCAGGACTTCATCAGCCTGTACCACTAGTGAGACCATCAGTGTCTGAAGTGGAGGCATTAATCTCAACTTTAGTGCTTCTGCATCTTCTACTGCAGACTGTATGTGTACCTTCTTCTCAATCTGCAGTTTTTGAGTGTGCATCAAGGCTTTATAAAAAGTTGATTTATTGTGGGACATCCCAGTCACACCAAGAGTTGGGTTAGGCCTTCAAACAGCTGTTTCATATGGAAGATCTAGCTTCAGTTTCATAAGGCCAGCCTATAGGGCATTCACTACTGGTGCTTAGATACATGTCTGCATTATACTCTGATTGTCAGTGTTTGTCACTATATATAAGGAGGTAATATGAAGGAAAAAAATCCATAATTTCTTTGCTATCTCTCAACGTTATGTATGTATTTGCATACAAATGGGTGAGGAATTAGGCAAAAACCAGGGTGTGCGGTGGGTATCATTTTGCTACATGGTTTCAGTTCACTTGTCCTTTTAGAGGGAAAATTGATTTCACTAGAAATCAATATACAGTTATTATGATTGATCACCTATATTCTGTGATGAAGCGTTTCTATCATGATGGGAGTGGTCTCTTCCAGGATGTCAATCTCCCCATCCACAGGGCATGATGGCTCACTGAGGGGGCCGATGCGTGAAAAATCATATAAATCAAATGCGCTGGCCTTCACAGTGAATCAGATCTTAACTGAATTAAACGCTTATGGGAAATTTTAGACTGACATGCGACAGTGCTTTCTACAACCATCATCAAAACCAACAGAGGGACTATCTCATGGAGGAATGGTGTTCATCCCTGTAGGACAGTTCCAGAGACTTGATGAATCTGTGCCAAGTTGCATCAAAGCTGTTCTGGCAGATTATTGTGGCCCAACACCCTATTAAAACAGTTTAGGTTAGTTTGATTTACCTATAATTTGTAACCTGTATATATGTTTGCAGGGAAAACAAGTTCCAGAATATTTTAGTGTAAATGCAATGTAGAAAGTTTGCATGAATATTGGTAGCCACACTGCCTGCTCTTAAATAGGCAGTTGATACACAGACAATCCCATATTATTGTTTCCACAGATGTCTAACCTTCTAACATAATGTCTAAAATATTTGTATTCCCAAGTGCCACAACAGAAAATTGTTTTCTGGATCTGGAGATCGCTTTTTAGAATCACATTGTTGACATTGGAACTGAAATACAACAGGGGATTTATGCAGGCTTAGGTCCACTGAAACTTTCTAATTGTCATCTGTCCAGTTTCAGTGCACCTGTGCCCACTACAGCCTCAGATTCCTGTGCTTCACTGAGAGAACATTTGATTACCAATCTAATGTTTGATGTAAACATTAACTGAAACTTGTGACCTATATCTGCATGACTATGTTGCATGATTAGCTTAATGGATAACTGTATGAATGAGCTGGGGTACAGGTCTTCCTTTATAAATATTTGCTGCACACCCACATCCTCCACCACCCTCTTTTTTAAGATATGTTTTACCTGTATATTGAGGAACAGACTGGTACAAAACGCTCTCTGTTCATCTTAAAAGCCGACTGATTAGATCATTGAGAATATGCTCAACAACTGTAAACTGACTGTTGGAGTTGACAGTCATCCCACACTGCGGACACACTGAGATACTAGAAGCATTTATTTGAATTCATCATGCATATTAATATTTCAGTCAAGATGGTGTTTTCATAAAATCTTATTTCAGGTCTAAAAGATTTAGGCAGACCTTTACTCTTGTATCAGATTGATTATTCAAACAGCAGGGGATTTCGAAGAACAAATATGACTCTGATTAAGCCACTGAGGAGGTAAAAGGTATTATAGTCCTGGATGTGTAAAAAAAAAAAAAAGTACGATTATAATTACTCTTTAAATTATACTTAAGTATCACTTATGGAGATGATTCTTGCACTCCACTTTTTTCACTTGCTGCGGCAAAACAAACAGTAATTTGTGGCCAACCTTCCAGTAACAGATTTCTGTCCATTTCATTCATTGGTTTATCTTCAGTAGCAGCTTTATCCTGGTCAGGGACGTGGTGGAGGTTCTCTTGGGAACATTGGACAGGAAGTGTGAATAGACCCTGGATGGGACACCAGTCCATCACACTGAATGATGCATACACATTCATAAACTTATCACACCTTTATCCACCTACCAGCATTTCTGGATAGTGGGAGGAAACCAGGAAACCAGGAGGAAACCTACACAGAGCTCAAGATTGAACCAGGGACCCTGGAATCATAAGGTAGCAATGCTACACGCTAACCATATACATTTTATTCTTAATACAACTACATATATTTTCTATAAGTTGTACTGTACTTACTAAATAATAGTAGTTAATGTGAATTATAGTTTAAGATATAAAACTAAATAACATGCTGAGATTTTTAAGGTTAAAGTTTCTTCAAATGTCATAAGTAATTGGAAAAATCTCATTGTTTTCACCATGATATGCACCACTGTCCTACCTTTAAGCTTTAAAATGGTACCTTTAAGATCAGTTTCTAGTTAAGAACACCACCGCCATGCATGGAACTTACATCAAAAAGTTCAAACCAATGGAAAACAAGAAGTTAAAACAATTGTCCATATAGCTGCACCTTATTTGCAGAACTGTTTAATACAACATATAAATGCTGAATGGGTTGAGTGTCAGCTATGGTTTGTGCGCTTGTAACCCTACCCGACCACCCCATCAGCGACTACTTATTCATATATACAGCATTAAGCATTTGGGGACCATGCTAAAATGATAAATAGCTCCCCTCTGGTTGGCATGTGCAGCGTGCTATGAAATGTCACATCTTTCACAGGCAGCTCAGTAAAGCGAATTTACCGCTTAAGCACAGTCCCCCATGTTTGTGTTCTCCTCCTTTTCTCTGACCTTCTCCAGTTTGAATATTGACGGGTAACTCCTGTCCTCGGCATCAGTATCAGCTCCATTAGCTCCATCTCTGAACAAGGCAACTGAGAATACTAAAAGCAGATCAGTGCAGCAGGGTAAAACACGCACTCTACCTGCTGCAGTTTCCTGACACTGGGTCAGCAGCAATGCGGACAGAAAGAAGTATGCTGTCCCAGAGCGTTTAGCTGGTTACAGAGGAAAGCACATTATTGGTTCTACTTTAACACTTTACAAGTCATGTAGTAGTAGACAGCAAGTACATACTTGACTTGGAGCACACTTAGAGGAAACATTTCTAGAGATGCATTGCAGAGCATTCTTCCTCATTATGTAAATCATAAAAGAAAATCACAAAATAATGTTGTGGAAATGTTGTGCAGATGCCTTTATTGCCAACCATATTATGGTGATAATATATAAGACGTAAAAGGTTCACTAATTCACTTGTTCGCAAGGGCGCAAGGAGCAATCAAAGAATCCTTGTGTAGTGACACTGACATTATATTCTAAGTGGTTTTTCTCTATTGATCAAATAGCCATTAGCTGGTTAGCTACATGCGGTGGAGTGTGATCTTGTAGCAAAGAACAAGATAGAGGGATGGCTAATTGCGTCCCCTGGGAAGCACAGATCTGGGACAGAAACATTCCTCTGCGTATGGCATTCGGATAGCTTGATGAACCAGTAAAAACTACTAACTACTACCACTGACTAACTCTGAGGTAGTGCCATACATGAAAATGACTCAGGCGATTAAACCCTGAATGGTTATATTAAGTGGTATTGAAACTCTTTGAAGCATTGTCAGCAATGAATTACCTTTCTGCAGTCACTATGTAACCATCTCATTAAAAAATCAGTTTGCAAGAGGGTTTACATGCCAGCTCACATGCAACATTTTGATTAAAATGTGTCTGATCCAAAGTTTTGTTCATGACTCGGAGGTCATAAAACATGCTGCCAATTTGTTTGTGAGAGAGTTACCTTCCCTTTCAAATGATCAATAGAGTATAGATCTATAATCAACATGGCATGAGCAGTGAGCTCTACCACCTCCTTATGGGGCAGATACCCTACAGATCATCAGCCAATATGCCACAAGACACACACAGGAAGAAATCAATGGCTGCCTAACCTTCTGAGCAGTCCTCCAGTGAGTCTCTCCAGCCTGCTTTAGACAAAGTCTGATGAAGGCTCGGCGCTGCTGGAAACTTCCTTTTATAAGACTGACTCACTCTTGCTAACAAGTCTGCAAAAAGTCAGAATGTTCACAAAGAGAAAGGCTCTTGTGTTGTCAGAGTTACAAAGTAAATAGCATTACAAGAACACACCGCACTTTTAGAAAGGAAGGGTACATCTAGCACCCTGTAAGAGTTTTTTAGGTTGTCACTCTGGGTGAGAGATTCTTTTCAGAACCATATAACAGAGTGTGTTTCATTTCATTAATTGCACATGCTAGTTTTCTTTCTTTGCTTTTCTTCCTGCCATAATAGCTCATGTTTCTAAGGTTATAAGGAAACAAGTGAAGTACAAGGTTTTGACAGCAAATTGACCATGGTGCATCTCAAAACACACCACACATCAAACTGTTAACTGGCTAAACTAGCAGAAGGCCACATCATGTTTCACTCCTGGTCAGCTGGATAGCTGAAGATTGGAAAAACCTCGGTTTTGGTAAGCCTGGGCCTACCATAGCCTCAGATTCCTGTTTGTGGCTGAGAGAAGTGGAACGCTGATATGGTCTTCTGCTGTTGCAGACTATCCAAGGGCAAGGTTTGATTTGCTGTGCTAAAGGTTCGAGTTGTTGTGCATTATGGGATGCTTTTCTGTTCACCACAGTTGTGAAAAGTAGTTATTTATGTTACAGTAGCTATCCAGTCAGCTGGAACCAGTTTGGCCATTCTCCTCTGACCTCTTTCATGAACAATGAGTTTCCACCTGCAGAATTTTTTTTCACACTATTCTTTGTAAACCCCAGTGACTGTTGTGAGTGAAAGATGATTGGCTGATGTACAGGTGTTCCCAATAAAATGGACAGTATATTCTGCATATGTATAGAGAGTCCTGTGATCCACATTGCTCCATCCTGCCCTGGTCAGTTCCCACAGGATTTGGCTCAGAGATGGTGCAAGTAGGAAAATAACCATAATCAACATCCCAAGGCTATTTTCAGTAAGGCTGTACAATAAACACATGGGAGGCATAGATATCATTCTGCATTTCAAGGCATTTGTAGCCCATGCATTTATTAATACTGATTCTGTTAAGACACACAAAAGAGGAAGACCTAGTGGGACCAACCCTCCTTTGAAACGCAGAGTAGTGTCCAAGGCACCTCCTGAGCTCAGGTTTGGCCCTGGAAACCACAAGCCCCAGCTCACTGAAGCAAAAAATGAAAACAGATGCCATGGTGCTGCTCATACATGGAAAAACTAAGTACGTCTGCATCTAACCTGAAATAGTTTAAAAAATAATGTGCTTTCGCACCTCCATGTGTGATCTTTTCCTCATATGCAATTTTATTCTTGATAAAAACAGTGTTTATAATTGAAACTAGGAATTATTGGGAACATGCTTCCAGCCTGTTCTCTCTACCCGTTTTAAGCGTATATTTTATTTGACCCAAAAAAATGTACAGTATGTTTTGTTTATTTTTGTTTTGTTTTATGGAGTTGCGTCTGAAGTCATCAAACATCTGACTCAAGTCTGACCGGAGTCCAAGTCATGTGACTCTACTCTGTCTACATCTGTGCTACATTCTGTACATGTGTACCTACATGATGTACATAAAAGAGACTTGGATAATAGCTCCTCCTTCTTTGAGAACAGTTTGCTTGCTAAATATGGATGAATTAGTAAGAGAATAAGTAACAAATCAGGCCCATGAGTTGCTCTGCATCTAAAAAGGGAGCAGAATTAGCTAAAACTATAAGCAAAAACAATAGCGTAAGTTAAGACCAATCACACACAGCTCCTTCCTGCATTTTCAGCTTTGCTCTGTGTGGCTAGTGCCCTGCTAGAAAATATCATAGATAATAACTATGTGTAAACATAAATGAAGGCACTTTGCTTACATGCTTATTCAGATACAAAATGTACAATTTGTCAGGGTATTGTGATGCTAATTATACATTGCTGAATAATAAAATCTAAAATAGGTAATAATCTTAAGTTATCATGCAATCTGCATTTCATTAGCTATTTTTTTTTTCACAGCTGTGGAATTTTACATTCTTTCACAGGAGCTCTAAGGATAAAACAGGCATTCCATGCTCAGGCTTACAGTGCTGCTGCATTCCCACAGTTGGACGGAGGAATGACCCCAGGTACACAGGGTCTCATGTGGCCTTATTACACAGGCAGCTGCTAAAGATAAGGAGGCACTGATCTAAAACCCACTCACAGTAATGATCTCCAAGGGGACTTACGCTTCCACAGCTCCAAGGCTGGGTGGGAGATGATGGATCTTGGAGTTTCCAGGCAGAGGGTACTCAAGTTAGGGACGTTGACTCAAATCACACTTTGACTCATGACCCAAACTTGAGACTAAAGAACATAAACTAATGCATTAGGACAGTGAAAATTGACAAATTCATATAACCGTTCTTTTCTAACTTTACATGTGCAGCTTTGCCCGTCAGTGTTGTGAATGTCATACACGGTCATTTATTACAGATCTATTAGCGTGCAGCTCAAAGTGGTAACTAAAGAAACATTGGAAAAATATAAAGCGCAGCACAGTGTTGTTAGCAGAGATGTTTTCACAGTCCAGGTAAAGTCACCAACATTGAAGTATGCAAAACGGTATAGCCTATCCTTAGCTACAGAAGATTAGAAAAGATAACTGAAATACGTAACCCAGACTAAGTAAAACTTAGTTTTTGTCTTGTTTGTCTAGAATGTGGTATGATGGGGATTTGTTTGTCCACATTCAATAAATAAGGCGAGTGCATTATTAGAAATCTAAGGTTAACACAGATAATAATGTGGTGGCTTTTATTAATATGTCTTTGTGGCTACACACTACAAGTTGGAACTATTATTGTTGTATCTCTTCCCAGGACAGCGTGGGAAGGATGCAGATGAGTCGTGATAGAAATAGATTACTATATTGAACCATAATAAAAATGTGACTAACAGAAGGCTGTTTGTTTGAGCATGATATTTAAAGTGAAAGAATGTCTAACATGTGCATATCTATCTATCTCTCCATCTCTCTCTCTCTCTCTCATGCTCTCTCTCTCTATCTATCTATCTATATACATACATACAGTGCCAGTGAAAAGTTTGGACACACCTTCTAATTAAATGGTTTTTCTTTATTTATATTACTTAAAAGACACTTCATGTCTTCAAGCAATGGTGGACTTCTGTTTCTCTTTGCTTACCTGAGCGTTTATTGATATAATATAGATTACTACAGTTGTGGAAGAGAGCTATTTACTGTAATACCAACACTACCTCAACATAACACAGCTGGTGATCTCAAACACATTAAGAAATTCCACTAATTAGCTTTTTTGATGAGGCACACCTGTTAATTATAAAGCAGTCCAGGTGACTACCTCATGAAGCTGGTTAAGATAATGCCAATAGTCTGCAAAGCTGTCATCAAGATAAACACCGGCTACTTTGAAGAATCTGAAATATGAAACATTTTACATAACAATCATATTTCTTCTTTTTTAACATTTTCAAAGGTTTTTTGATATATATATATTTTTTTATTATAAATTATGAATGAGTACGTAGGGAGAGAGATCCTTCCGTCCATGCATTATCTATACCGCTTTATCCCTCTGGGTCGCGGGAAGCTCTAGCCAATCCCAGCATCTTCGGGCGAGAGGCGGGGTACACCCTGGGCAGGTCGCCAGTCCACCACAGGGCCAACACA
>JAQQZR010000006.1:8677535-8689001 GCA_030068235.1 Notoglanidium macrostoma | reverse complement strand
CCGCTTTCGGCGGACCCTCCCCCGGCCCCTGGCATCAGGCGACGCCGAGGACTGGAGGCCTGGTTTCCATAGCAACCCGAGGATGCGAAGCGTTTCCAAAAGGACCTCTCGCAGGTCAGTTTTTGAATATTTCATTATATCCAGTAATGTTTCTCGTGGGTAGACATAAACACCGTTTGTTTTGGTGTCCATGTGCCGTCGGAGTCACGCCAAAAAACAAAAAAATAAATAAAAAACAGAAAACACAATTATAAAAATAGAAAAGCACGATTTCAGATCCGGAGGGGCCGCTGCGTGCATACGGTTGCGCCGCCACATCACATATATATATATATACACAAAATTAAAGAAATTGTCTTAGATTTGAGTTCAGAGGCTCAAAATCTTGGTCTTGCAGATCATCTGACTCAATGAACAGTGACTTGACAGTAACTTTAAAATAAAATAATTTACTAAGTATATGCTTCCATGCCATTTATTAGTAAAACACTAAACCTAATGCTTTATAAAAGGAAAAACTAGATAGCTTTGGGATAAAAGGTTGTATTACAAAGTGTAATCTATGTTCCCTTATCCTCTGTGGAATATATTGAAAGTAAACTTTTCATTGTTTCATAGACTTCTAAAGGAATGGGTATCAATGAAAGAACAGCACTGCACTTTATCCAACCAGCTGAGGAACTGTGCTAGAAACAACCTGATGGGAAAGATGTGAATAAAGCTGAGCTGTACTGACGCTTGATAAGCACTGACTGAAGAGAGGACAGGACAGAACTAGAACACAGCCCCTCCTTACCTGCTTCCTTTGTGAACGCTTGCTTGCCAGCTCACATTTACTGGGAAATGTGGCTCCCAGTGGATCCTGGGATGCCAGGGAGGGAGTTGGCAGTGACAATCAGCGCCTACTGATGGCAAATTTGTCTGGTTCTACTCGCTGTGCTATTATTCATGGGTAGGGCAGATTTTCTGCCTGCCTCTTGTTCTGTTTCTATGGAGAAAAGATTGCGGCAGAGACACAATGCCAGAGTTTTATTCATTGTTTTCTATCTCCTTGCAATTGTTTCCATTTGTTTACTCACAGCTGTTGCTGTCTGCCGTTCATATTACACTAAAGCCCTAAGCTTGTATTAACCACATGAAGTCCAGATCAGACATCAGATGAGAAAAATTATAGGAGATTTCAGAATGGCCTTAATATAGAGAAAGAATGAGATTGAACAAACGACTTAATTTTGTCTTTCCATATTACACAACGCTTGCGTCAGTGCACAGAAACTGGAGCTGTATCAGACTAATGCGAGTTATGTTCCTGGGGCATCTTTTAAATTATGAATCCCACCCATACTAAGAGAATGTCTTCATGTTAAATTCTATCCATCAATAGATAATAAGCAGCAGGCACACACAAAAGACAGACTGCATGCTAGAAAAATGATACTCAGTGAGATTTTTCAGCGTACTTTCAAGCTAGAGCTCAGTTTATGCATGCACTGTATGTTCCAATACTTTACATATTGATCATGAATTCTTATGTGGAAAAGCAGGATTCAGGGTTTGAACCAGAGTTGGATCAGTTTCATTGTATAGACATGATATGAAAGAGATGAAAACAGGTTGATGGTGGTTTTTAAGCACATTTAGCTGGCATTTTCCCTTCAGAACTCAATGCATTTACCTGGATTGGCTATTAAATCTCATAATCTTAATACTAAGGGGTAGTGTATGTTTACACGAGAGAAGGTAATACAGAACAGTTTTACTAACGAACCCATTTTCCCATTATAATCTCAATATTTCACCACTGTTTCTTGACCAGTGTCTATGGCACACATGAAAAAAGATGTGACTGTCCCCAGCAACCTTGCATGTACCTCATTCCGTGCAGTTCTGTCACCACCTGTACGGTCCTGAAAAAATACGATCTATAACCTATAATGCCACTTTAGCACGATCAGTCATTACTCTAGCAGGAGTCTCCTGAGCTCCTGTGGGCATGTGACAGGCAAGGCACAGGTGAAGTCCCGGCACACGTACGCAGTGGCTTTACCCTCTTGCTGAATCAACGAGGAAAGAACAGGCAGCGTCTGGTAGAGGAAACCTTCTGTATTACCATCTGCCAATATCAGAACCTGGAGAGAGCATAAGAGATGAACAGCACTTAGAAAGGGCTTAAACACAAACTGTAGGAGACAGAAATAAGAGGGGATGAACATAACAATGACTGTTATGTAATGTTAACATCATACTCCTCTGGTTGGTAACAAACCACGATAGACACAGCAAGGGGGGTGATTACAATGGCAGTTCCATCAAGCCGAGTGCACGCTACACAACATTCAAAATGTCAGAATCACTGACCCACTCACACTATACGATTTCAATTGCTTGCGGTCAGTTGTTTGGTGGACATATGGGTGTGCACACAACACAAGCGCTCCCAAACAAGACTCACACACTATGTTGTGTTGCAGACGAGCTCACCGATGATCGCACATCCCGCTTTCTTGCAAGAATAAACGTGACAACTGCCTATCATTTGACTTAAGAAAAATAAGAGAAAAATCTGGAGGAAGCAGACATGGGCAACATGGACTGTCTGTCCTGCAAAAAGATCTGGTGGTATAGTACAAAAAAAAATACTTAACATACTAAAATATATTGTGCATGGCCAGGAATTGTGTCATATTTGTTTTTATTTCTGCTGTTCCTAACAACCATAGAAACAATATTATCATGCTTGAATTTTGCACTCACCTTCTCACACAAATAGATGGAATATACAAATGGATTCAGGAATGTGCTGCACATGGGAGCAGAAGAATTGCCTATCGGATTCTCACTGGCTGTTGATCAGCACTGTTCTTGCTACTAGTTGCATAGGGTTTCATACTATGGCATTCCTCACCGAGAAAATCAACCATGCTTGAAAATATTGGAGCACCGGTAAGAACACAGTGAGTAGTCACCAAGCTGCAGAGTAGATGCTGAGCTGGTACTCAATGGTCTGGGTCAGTTAATGGGAAATCGTGGTTAAAAAAGTTCAGTGTGCACTAGGCTTTAGTTGAGAGTTGTCGGTGTTTGTACATGGACCTTCCTGGCATCTATGTAGTGCCGAGTGAGAGTTGAAGACTACAGAGATGACCCCGACCTGTCCTTAACTATCCATGCCTATAAGAACTATATAACTAGACAACATACAGTCACTGCATAACAATGTGGCCTTTTGTAGCATTAGCCTACTAAACAACACAATATAAAATCCAACTATTCATAATTCAGTTTTATTGATTCTCAAGGTTTGGGTTCTGTCTCTGGCTTCACTTCCCACCATTTTTATTGAGAGAGAAAAGCCTGAAATAACTCAATCAAGGATGAAGCCAGTCAGGGGGCTGGCTGACAGTCAATGCTTTGCTGCAGGTCCAGTTAGCACAGCAGCAGGGATGGCCAGTGGGGTAGTCGCACTGAGTTTTCATTCCTATAACAGAAGGGAAAACTTATCGGCATTCACCTTCCACCCAATACAAAAGCAGCGGGAGTGAAACAAGCATGCTTAGGCACAGAGAGGGAGTTAGAGCTACCCAGGAGTGTAAGGGGGAAACCTACTTTCTTTAGCCTAAAAAATTGATCCATTTATGAAAACATACTGGAAAGGATATGACAGGGGTTACTTCAGAGAAAACCCTGAAGCATCTAGTCAGCCAGAAAGCAGCAAAGCCATTTGCTTTCTGTTCACCTCTCTTAGCCAAGAAAATAAATTCCATATTGTGATCTCTTGACAGTCATGGCAACAACTCAACCTTGTAAAAGCTGGGTTTTTTCCCAAGCAACAAAGCTTTTGCCTAGTGTTAAGGATTCTCACTTCATTGCAACTCAGAGGCCATGGAGAATTTTACATCATGACCTCTTCGCTAGCAGCCTGGAGCAGCTTCCTGTCAGACGTGTGGAGACATTACATGAGCTGTCAGGAGCCAGACTCGAAGTGTAATGACACTCCTCCAAGGCGGCACGTCAAAAAAAACAACATGCAGGCCAAACACAGAACGTGTGGAGACACTTTAGGGTTACAGAAGAGGACCTTTTCCCTCATATCTCAGAGATCTGCATAACTCTGCTTAGATGGTCAAACGTGTCTCACACAAGGGCTTTTTAAACATATGCCGGGTGTATGAACTTCTGTCAGTGATTCACCAAATTATAATAAAGAAGTTACGGGAAGAACTTGAGTCGGAAGAAACAATTCTGTAATCCCTTAAATGTGAACAATTCCAGACAAATATAATTCAATTTGTTGGAAATCTCAGTTCTCTTACCAACCAGAAGACCACCAACCAAATGCAATAATAACCATCAATTTAATTGTCTTATGACTCATTCAGTTTTCCATTACTGATGGGGAACTGGAACCTACCCCATTCCTACACCTCACTCCCTGTCTAACCTCTCGCTAATGCTTATCTTCCAAAGTGATTCCCATCTTCAAGCTGTCAGGATCTCCACACACAACACCTAGTGCCCCTCAATTCCCTTGAGTTATCTAACCCATGATTTCCATCACTACGATCACAATGCGATATCCATCTTCCAGTCTGTCAGTTCATTCTCCTGCACACACACACACACAAACACACACACACACACAGTCGATTAGTCAGGGGAATTTCATCAGGTTTGTCTCCTAGCAGACAACAACTGCTTTAGAGAGCTTGAAGCTGTCAGCATACACAGGTGGAGCACATGGCCATTACTCATTTCATTATCTGCTGTTAGTTTATTTCTGAGGGCATGAGGCATGGAGCATGTCAACCTATTTCCACTGTCTCCATTAACCTCTCCAGAGAGAGAAGGCTAATGTGTAATTACTTGGGCCAACCTTAACAAATGTGTAAATACTGTCGATGCATGGGTTGGATTATATATAAAATTATATGTTATAGAAAATACAGTAATACAGACTCACAGACTAATTAAATAACCACATACTTCTTCATGCAATTATCCAATCAACCAATCATGTGGCAGCAATGCAATTCATAAAATCACGCATACACAGGTCAAGAGCTTCAGCTAATACTCAAATATCATAATGGGGGAAAAATACGATCTCATTAAAGACCAGGCAACGTTTTTCCAATCTTCATCTGTCCAGCTTGGTTGAGCGTTTGCCCATGTAACTGAGATTCTTGTTCTTGTTCTTTGCTGACAGAAGTGTAAACGTATGTTGTCGTCTGGTGTTGTAGCCCATCCACCTCAATGTTTGATGCCTTTTGCATTCTAAGATGCTTTTCTGCTCATCATGGTTGTAAACAGTGGCAATTTGAGTTACCATAAACTTCCACAAAACCTTCCACCATTCTCCTCTGATCTAGCTCATTTAGCACACTCAAATACCAATACTGGCCCATCTGGCACCAACAACTATATAGTCTAAGTAACAAAGATCACATTTATATATACCCAATTAGGTATTTCCTCAGGTGAAAGAAAATTAACTGTTAAACAGAGTGATTAGCATCTTTTCCTTTTCTGTTTAAGGGGCTCTTTAGATAGGTAATGAGATCTGGTATTTTAAAAAGTATTATTTGGGACTCTTGACAGATCTCTTGCAGTGGTACACAGCATATCATAACATATTTGGACAGGCCTGTCAATGACTTGGCTGCTATTTAATGTTTACACTTTCCACTTTAGCTCTTTATTACTCAACTCTCTCCAGGGTTTCCTTTTTAATTGCTGACTAGATTTCATACGGCAGCAAAGCAGCTTTTTCCTTTGAGAAGGAGTATTTGACGGAACGTGCTGCTGGAGATAATCAATGCTTTCTCAAAAATCCAGAGTTAAAGCTCGATTGGTCGATGCTGGTTCTCCCTGAGGTGACCTTTCACAATCAACGTGACTGGTCCACAACTCAGAGGTTTTATTCACGATAAAGTGACTAACAGAATCGTATTGAATACCTGAATCTGACTGGTCAGAAGGCATTGATTAACTTTCTTGAACAGCAGCTCTGACAGTAGTGGCAGCTGTAATTCAAATGATAGGTTTATGATAACACACTCCATCAAATACGATAGCACTGTTTATGTGCAATCAAGTAACAAAGAAAAATGTTTTCTGTAAGGAGATGTTTATTTAACATTTATTAAAGGAGTCTCTGTAACGTGAGAAAAATTGTAATCATACTGATAAAATCAGTGTCAAATCACACTGCAGAAAAAGACAGTGAGAAATTAGGTAACAATGAATTGTGCTGCAAATACGTCACTGTATACTGTATGCAAAACTCTGCTCACGAGTCATTAAAAAAATCATAAAATCTCTCAAATACTATTGCCAAAATGTACCTTAGAGCACCATGCTGCTAATACACACCTCTTCAGGCAACACGTCAACTGAAGAAAAACACATACCTCTCAAAATGTTTCTGACTGTGATATCTAAAAGTATATATATATTATTTTTTTTTCAGGAGCCTTGCACCTGTTTTCTTACACCAGAAAGTCTGAAAACAGATGGCACTTGAGGAAATGAGAGGCTCTAAATATAGGTGGGTGGAGAATGCGGCCAAATCTTTATGACATTAATTAACAAAGACAAAGATCCTGTTTAATCTGACAGCGGCTGACATAAAAAAAGAAGAAGGACAGGGAGATGGCACTTAAATCTTCAGGAGCATTCTAGCTCGTGGTCAGAGGCACCTGAGGTTAGGAAGCTTGACAGCTGGGTCTCTGGAGATCAGCATAAGATGAGTGCGTGTGAGAAAGTGTGTAAAACTTTAGCACCGTGCACATTTGGATGGAAGAATATTATGGACAATATTAAATAAATAAATAAACAAACAAACAAACAAACAAACTGATAAATAAATAAATAACTTGGGTAATGTCATAATAAATAATAATACAATTAAATGGTGATACATTTAATTACTTGTACTTTACTTATTCATTGTAATCCAAAATATTCCTCAGTGCATGTGGACACTGATTCAACATTTCAAGAAAAAGTTTGTGATAAGGATCAAAATAAGTATTATTATTATTATTATTATAACTAACATTCTGTTCTCTATACATTTTTATAATGTCTCATTAATAAACATTAACTAATACATTATTATTCATTATTGTTTTCATGAATTCACACATTTTAATTATTAAATATATAATCTCTAACTATATAGATTATACAGATATTTATGTAATCTCTCTTCCTGTTTTTTTTTTTTTTTTTTGAATGGACACTTAATTAAATAAAATCCCATTTCCTTAGATGGCCATGTAGCCTATTTTTTTTTTTTTTTGGAGCCTATTTGACTGACCTCCTCTCTATTACTTAACAGCACATGTAGGCAAATTTCCAGGAACTTCATGTACCATGTATTGTGTTGCCGGCTTTAACAGTTGCAGAGTACAAAGTGAACTAATATTCAGCACTGAAGAAAGCAGAATACCTCACAAGCTAGCAGTCTTCTAGGCACAGAGGCATTTTTATAGCTGGAAGACAACAGATGACCAATCATATTTCACCATTTCATCAGATTTCCTTAAATAGGAAGAATGTCTCAACTTCTCCACTGTAGGTGCTTGTCTGAAAAATGCTATGCAGGTAATGGTGTTCTTGCAAAAACAGTTTCTTTATTTGAACTGGATAGATCATTTCTATATTTCCAATTGGGGTGATATTATGCAAAACTATATTTATAGATTATGCTAAGAAGGTCTAATTTAACAGATTCTTCACCATTTCACGCTACGTATGGAAGTTTGAAAATGAATTACAATGTGCATTTTGAAAGAGGAGATTACACAATGAGCAGTTACCAACTTGAATTACATCATTAAAACAGATACATCTGGTCTTTGTTCTACAAGCGTCAATCATCTATAATCTGAAAGCCCTGCTTGGAGCAAGGTTGCTTCTGATTGCCTGCTCTTCCCCTTTCTCTTTCTCTTGCTAACTCTGTTTGTTGCTCGGGGTTCCTCCCTAAACCTCTCTGGCTGCTGTCATGTCTCTGAGGCCTTGTTAGAGAATCACATCCATTCATCTCTGTAATTACTTAGTGTAACATCCTTAAACATCAAGCCTGCAAGTCAGGTCCTAAGGGCCTGGTTTATGTCTAACCAAGTCATATATATAAAAAGAAACACATTAATCTTGTAGTGAAAAACCGTTGAAACACCCTGTGATGGCTCATAACCAGTAGATATTAATGAAACGGTTATAATGCACACTTTTGGGACATAGAGCTGAGATTGTTCTTTTTCTTTCTTGGTCAAGAGCAAAGGTCCCCAAAGTGGAGTCTGGGGACACCAGAGGTACGTGAAGCACAGCCAGCGGGTCTATTTGTTCTATTTATGATCAAGTTCTTACTGCTATTAGCCTATTTGGCTTGTCACTTTATCGAATGGCTTTAATCCAAAACCCAATACCCCAAAAACATGGATCTAATGTGCTCTGTCGGTGGAAAGTTCAGTAGACTAGACCAAATATTTACACATTTAATTAACGTTCATTAAAAACTAAAGCTGTGGTGCGTAGAATTTATTTTACAGGTTTTAAAGAGGTCCATGGCTCCAGAAAATTGGAGAATCCCTGGCCGAGAGTAAACAAGCACACAAGTTTCAAAGGCATAAAGCCTAACTTCAGTGTGTGCTGCTATAATATCAGGTCATAAATGATAGCTTGCCCTGTCTGTCTCTGGACATGGAAGTCAAATTACTGCAGTCAACAGCTGGCTGCCATTATCAGAGAGATAGAATGCCGCTTCCAATATATTCGGCATATCAAAACCATTTTCATAAACTTCGGCCATGTAATCACTATACACTCAGCCTGATCACAGCACAGAGAGATGCAGCCTAGTAATTTTAATTAATCTTAATTTTCTACACTCTGATTTGTGATAAATTGGTTTAGTAGGGGTTGGTCTGGATTCAAGAGTCTTGCTGAAAATCTGAATTAAATAAATAAGCACAGATGAGGTTAAAGAGTCCGAGGATGCTCACGTACTGTAGTTCATACTTTACAATTACAAGCTGTGTTTGAAAATGAATGAACAGACGAGACAATAATTAGAGTTAAATTAAATAGCATTCTCAAATATGGCCGGCTAATGTATCGAGCAAAATACATTTTCAGCTCTCTCGATCAAAACATTTAGTCAATGCTCTAAAGGTTTAGCTTCATAAAACTTCAATACACTTGGGCCAAGAGTTCACAGGGGTTGAACAAGCAATTGGCACATGGACGGAATTTTACACTCTTATCCATGCTAACTCGATTAAGTCCCTGGTAGTAATTAGGCCAAACATTTTAGTCTGTAAAATTACCATGGGTGTGCACTGATCACAATATAAGTAGACAAATTTTAATAAGTCAGTATGTAATTGCAGGGCTTCACAAAAGTGGAGGTTGAGATGCTAATTTAATAATGCTCGTGGTCCAGTTTCAATGTGATGTTCACCCTACCACTGAACAATGATCTTTCTGCTGCAGTGCTTTTGGGATCAGCCCATTATGTTCAAGTTTAGCAATGGAGTGCTTCACAGAGTGTGATATGAAAGGTCTCAGGTTGTTGTGCCCAGCTGCTTATGAGGTGGAGAATCCAGTGGTATTCAAAATTCAGTTTGTGAGGAGAAAACATCATCTACTACAGTCTCTGGGCTTCTGATTATAAAATTCGATTTCCTGTTTTGCACATGGAAGCAGAGCTCCATTGCTTTAGGAAGTGTGTGAGTTTTGAGATTTCAGCGATATTGCTATGTTGACATATAGCTCCCCTGTGAGAAAATATATGACAGTAATATACGATATATTGAGTGTATTGTTTAGAGAATAGCTCTGGAGCCACTCCCTGCAGAACCCCATCCGTCCACGATCCCTTGATTAAAGTCAATGTCTTCCATTACATAGACTTCTAGTGCTGACTCTGCACATGAAAAGCATCAGTAATTTTTATAATCTTTCCTTGCTTATACCTTTCCAAATGAGGAATATGTTTCCATTTCCATACATTTGTTTTTTTACCCCAAACAACAATATTTAGCAATACACACATCATGTCATGCCACTGTGCTACACCGATAGACAGCTTGACACCAAAATAGAACAGCATTTTCCCTGGGTCTCTAAGAACAGCTCCATACCCTGAGGATTTAAGGTAAGGATGATGATTTGCCTGCAGGTTCAGCTCAATAAGAGAAAGTCATCTATTTTTCAAAAGGCTCTTTCCAACTGTGCAATCAACAGGGTGATGAGATTGGCGGTCATATCTCAGTCAATTAAACAAACAATTCAGGCCCGGACCCATCTGAGGCTTAGCCTCTGCAGAATAGGTACCTGCATGCGTGGGCTGCCCGATTCCTTTATCATCACCTGGGCAGATGAAATTCTATTCAATCTCCTTTTAACTAGCATCACTAACTCATTACTGCCGGCTTCCACAACCTTATGCTCAGCTGTGTCCAGGCAACAGCCTGAGATCTCCCCATTATCCAATCCACTGGAATCGTGAGTCCTGCAATCATTCTGAGCACATGAGAATGCACAATTGAATTTAGGACAAAATATAAATCTCTGCATTTCATAAGACTGTACACATCTAAAAATAGACTGGGAGGCAGGTGAATCTCAGAAACCTCTGTATCCTTCTAGATGACAGATCTATTTGAGTCCATATGCACCCAAAACAAGTGAACAGATCATTCCTCACTCACCATGGCCTGTATTCAGGGTAGAGATAGGTGGGAATGGTGAGTAGGGGTTATTTCCGTATATCAGTATTCAGACTCAGGACTAAAATTATTTATCCAATTGAGGCCAATATGAAATACATAAATACTATAACACTCACTATTAATTAACTAATAGTATCACCCTTTTTCTCACAGAGGACATCAGAGGAGACAGAATCTTAACTGGAGACATGGTTTATTTGAAGGACTGATATATTCTTCTTCTTTCTTTCGGTTGTTCCCTGTTTGAGGTCACAGCGGATCGTCCATCGTCCGCTCATCGATTTGGCAGAGGTTTTTCTGCCGGATGTCCGAAGGACCAATATATTAATGTATGAAATTATGATTTAACATAAAGTGAGCTGTAAGCATAGAAGATGAGTGCTTGGTCAGCTTATGCTTTAAGAGCACGTTTGAGTGATAAAATAACCTTCCCCCAATGTGTAATGTCATATTTGTAATACTATATACTAGGCATCCATTAGATTTTATTTCAATGCTTTATTTGATGAATCTTCACATTGATTTATTGCATTAATCATTTTTTATTTATTTTTAAATCATCGCTTGATTTTATGTAACTCTTTGTGTTAATCTTACTTTATCCATCCATCCATAAATCTATACCGCTTTATCCGTATGGGTCGTGGGGAAGATGGAGCCAATCCCAGCATCTTCGGGTGAGAGGCGGGGTACACCCTGGGCAGGTCGCCAGTCCGCCACAGGGCCAACA
>JAQQZR010000006.1:8651639-8673833 GCA_030068235.1 Notoglanidium macrostoma | reverse complement strand
AAAAATCTCAAGTAAACTTTTTTCACGTTGTCATTATGGGGTGTTGTGTGTAGAATTCTGAGGGAAAAAAATGAATTGAACCCATTTTGGAATAAGGCAGTAACATAACAAAATGTGGAAAAAGTGATGCGCTGAGAATACTTTCCGGATGCACTGTATATACGATATCCCGGAAATCATTTTTTGAGAGCGAGCGCGTGAACGAGAGAGAGAGAGAGAGAGAGAGTGTGTGTCCACACGCATACATGCGGGCGCTCGTGTATATGTTAGTGACAGACGTAGCAAGAGTGAGCGAGCATCCTGATTGGTCTGAGGCCATTTAGGGCAAAATTGCTAATTATTATTAAAATTATTAATTATTAATAAAAGTAATGTCAAAAGTAATTGTCAAAAGTTGCTCTCTGCACTGTTTGCAGCAGTGGCTTTTCTACTGTTCATGGTGGGTTAAATGACTGTAGACGACATGTTGAGGAAGGTAAGGTGCCAATAGGTAAGCTCTCTCCAACACCAGGGGTACCTCCCTGAAATTAGTTTTTGCAGGGTGGGATGTCTGTTGAGGGTTTATTAAGATAATTAAAAAACTGGCCGCAGGCTTTCATTGTAAGTGTGTTACAAGTCAAGTTTTTTATACTTTTCTCAATACATGTAAAAAGCCTTGAATGCATTGTTGGCAATACAGCTGTGCTCAGTCAAGCCAACAGCAGCTTCAGCTCTGATTACCTGTTTAAACGTGTAGTGATGTGCCATGAGGCCTCGGACCATGTCAGGCAGGGCAACTGGCACCTTCAATAGCCTATCAGAGAAGGCGGTCAGCAGTTGCTGAGAGCGCTGCATCCACTCTTGTTTACCCGTCAGGTGGGAGAGGCGCAGCAGGTTCATTGCAGAGACAGAGTTTGCACTGGGTTCTGCACCGTCCTGATCTGAACACAAAATGTCATTATGAATAAACACACAGTAACCATGACGAATCGCAAACAACAACTGGGCTATTTTCGCAACCTGATAATAAGCGTCACTGTTTTGGGAAAGTAAGTGTCTGATGCTGATGCATTATTCAAATTATCTATTTGACCTTCTCCTACTTATCAGGCTTCACAGGGCTTAAAGTGCCTGATATTGCAGGTGAAGTGTGTGGCCAGTCATGAGAATGGTTTTATCTCCTTTGTGTGATTGTGTGTGTGTGTGTGTGTGTGTGTGTGTGTGTGTGTTCTGTCCTCTGACCTCATGCACACAGATCTATGGATGAGCTGGTGGCACCTGGAAGAACTGAAGTGATGACTGACACAGCACAGTCCCCAAGTGGATGTTATTATATTATTAACACATTCTCCAGTTGAGACAAGGTGACACATGATACTCATGCAGCCATAAAATCTTGTACAGTACAGCATAGTTGGAGAATACTATAATAAGTGTAAAGTATACTTAGTTTGCTTTAAATACTAGCATATCTATACATACTTAGAAGTGCCAATTAAACTATTAATGTATAGCTTACTTTCAAGGAATAAGTATCTGGAAAGTGTAGCAACAAAAAAATTGACTCATTCAAAATGAAATGTAGTAAGTGTATGTACGTCTTGTATGCTTTTATATTTACTTCTTGTCCATATAAATCTAGTATAGAATAGTTTATAAAAAACTGCAAACTTTAAGCATTTGTTTAGTAGACTATATGCGTTTAAAGGTCCACTATGTAGGATTCAACCACTTGAATGCCCCTTAGCCCTTCCTTTCCAAGCATGTATTAGAATGTACGGTGGCTGTCTGGTGCCCGTAGCGTACTTCCAATACTTACATTCACACTCCCTTACTTTTTCATGCTAAATAACTAGTATGATCCTCCATCTTTCAAAATGTGGGTTGTCAGACTTTTTAGCCAGCACCAGCAAACACTGATTGCTCTTATTTCTTCTGCCTTGTCTTACTTTCTTCTTCTTTGGTGTTCTTCTGGTGCTTCTTTCTTGATTCATGCTGCCCCTTGTAAACATGTGAAATTTGGAAGGCACTCTCTAGAGGTTTGTCTGTTCTGTGCTACTGTAGCAGTGCAACGTGGTGGCTCTGTAGAAGTGGACCTGCTCCTTATGCGGATATAAAGGACTCATTCTAAGCTTACAAAAACACAATGACTTGGAATTACAGGTAATTACACACTAAACATACTTATCAATTCTATGTTCCCTTTCTGATAATAAAGCCCCCTAAATGCTACATAGTGGACATTTAATGCATTTATAGTACATTTTAAAATGTATACTATGTTTTTGTTAGGAAAATAACTAGCACACATTAGCTCTGACCAACATACTAACCCTCAACTAAGATGTCACTCGTACACAGGAATAAAACAAAACTGTATCTGAGTTGAAGTTATGTTTGCTGGTAATAACACAGGATTCTAGATGATTGGGTTTGGACAGTGTGTAAAATAGAGACTGGCGTGTGCTCAGTGAAGTAATCCATCTTCCAGTGACAATATGGTGAAGGAACAATGTCCTGACACACCACAGCTCCGCACAGCTCCTAATGGATCTTTACATGCCGGAATCGCTATATAATGGCGCAGTCACTCAGACAAGGTGACAAATCCGTCTTACGTCCCCTTTAATTTATCAGCGCCAGCAACAAAAGCATCAGGACCCCCCCCCCCTCCCCCCTCCATTCTCCATATCTAGCTGGTGTCAGTGTCATTTTCACAGTGCCATTAGTCACAGGCCAAGGCACTGTGGCATATCTGTGTGCTAGTTTCACAATGTTTGCCCAATTCCTTGTGACAAAATATGAAACTGAGTCATCAGACCTAAGCTCTAATATCACCCAGCAATTCCGGGTTGTTGTTTCTTTGCCCAAAAGTAGCTGGATTAATATACTCATAGCATTTTTATAAAACAGACGTACAAAGGGTACAAGACATAGGAACCATTAAAAAAAAAAGAAAGAAATTCCAATATGACAGAAAGATGAAAGCAAGATAGAGCTCCAGAATAAGAGGTAAGAAGGGGGGCATTAGAAAAGGTGGTAGCCGAGTACTGAAGGCTTCCTCTGATTTTGCTAGCATGCTATCAGCAGTGGCATGATGGGAGTGCTATGCAGTGGAGTGATGCTGAACACTGAGTGACAGCCGGAGATCTGTATCACCCAGTCCAAATGACTCACTCCCTCATACTCCCTCACACCCCCGCAGCAATCAGCCCATCTGAAAGACCACAGTCCATCCGCATTACACACTACACTTCATGCAAGAAATGCCATCACTAAAAGTCTCATGATAATGCTAGAGTCTTACGTGGACAGTGTGTGTCACTATTAAAAGATGAATCCCATATACTCAAGAAAATGCAATTAAAAACGTAATGTCGACAAAGTAATCCCATTGAAATATTACAAATTGCAAATAGAATGGATAAATTATAAATGTTCATAACAATTCAGCACAGGGCTCAGGAGGGTAAAGCAGATATTTTTATGAACACAAACAATCATCTCTGTTCGTTCCACTCCACTTTGCCTCCATTATGCTGCATGGATTGTGTCCTTTTTATAAGAAGAAGTGTGTATTGTCTCACCCTGTTTGAGGGACAGCAGTATGGTGGGGTCTGAAGGGTCACTACAAAAGTAGCCACTTCCTTGGGCATCCCAGAAGAGCTGGTCCTGCCTTTGCTGTAGCTCCTCAGCCCACTGAAGCCACTGAACTGTGTGTGTAGCTTCATACAAGTCCAGGAGACCACTCACCACAAAAGCATAATCATCTAGGAACCCAGCAATGGGTGAGGAACTAAAGAGATGGACAGGGAGAATTTACCAGTCAGTTACAAAACAAGTTAAGAAAACAAGCTAACAAAAATGTCTGTCCTCGATAGTAGTAACTGTACTTATTAAGGACAACCAAATACACTTACATTATTCAACATTTATATTCAATATATATTTACAGCATTTCATTCATTCATTTATCCTTAGTAACTGCCTGGTCAGACTTACAGTGGATTCATTTTGGTACCTAGTTTGTTTATATTTTGCAAAACAGAACCAAATAAATTATATGAAAATGTCACAGGCAAATACAAACAAAAATGATAACTGTGTGAGCAAGATTTAAAAGTTCACTATGTAGGATTTAGGGAATCTATTAGCAGAAATGGAATATAATACTCATAAGTATGTTCTCATTAGTGTATAATTACCTGCAACAAATATAATTACTTATACGAATCGTGTTTTTTGTGAGCTTGGAATTGCCCCTAAGCTTAATACTTGGTCGGGCCTGCTTTAGCAGCAAGAACTGCAATCAAACACTTCCAATAACAGGAGAACAGTTTTTCGCATCGCTGTGGAGAAATTTTGGCCCACGCGTCTCTACAAAATTGTCTTCACTGCCTAGAATAGGGCGCTTCCTAATTATAAAAGCCTGAAAAATGTTCAGTTGTTTCTTTTGCTCATTTTTAGCCTACATATTTGCTTGCTAACACACAAGGTAAGATAAATATGGTTAACGCCAACATTGGCAACATCACGATTATGCACCAGAAATTTTGGTCATGCAGTGGCCTATAGCCAGTGACGTTAACACGGACGGCTTTCCTCGGCTTTCAAATGCATTTGCATCGAAATGTTATGAATGGAGGCAGCAAAAAGAATGCATTTCATTTTCAGGCACATTATTCAGTACAATGAAAAAATTACATATTGCATCTGTGTTTAAAATAATGATTATCTATAAAGTTTTAGCAACCCCCACAAATGGATGATTTTACTGCTTTTAGGGGTAAGAGAGGGGCATTCAGGTGGTTGATTTTACATGGTGGACCTTTTAAAAAAAATTAATAAATAAAAAAATAAATAAAAAAAAAGTCTGACACATTTCTAGTTGACCATTTATGAACTTGAGTGAAGTAGCTGAGGTTGACGAACTGAGAGACAAAATTCGTACACCATGCTGACAGTGCTGCCACTAGTGTTTTTCAGTGTTTCTGGGGACAAAGTAATTGGGCTTAAAAAAACCTTGTTGGGTCCTCACCCAGTTCAGGTTTAAATCCAAATACAGATATGAATATTAGTAACACTAAACGGAAAGAGATACAAAAAGTATTTTTCATAGAGCTAGATTTTGCTATGCACAATTATTCAACCCCTATATAACATTGCTGTTTTTTACAGCTTCTGCTAGATTTAAGCCTTTGGGAATTATATAATGATCCTATAATGATCCTTAATTGGCTTCAACTGTGATGCATATATAAACCCCACACACGAAGGTATTGAAGGTGATTTGCAATCATGAGGAAGAATAAAGAGCGTTCACAAAAGCTAAGAGAAGAAATTATTTCATTGCGCCAGAAGCGCATCAGGTATAAGAAGATCTCCTAAAAATGTAACATTCCAAGAGGTGCCACTGGGAGCATTATAAGGAAGTTTAAGATGTATGGCATATCTGCAAACCGGCCTGGCTGAGGGATAAAGCCCAAAATTTCCCTTAAGAAGCCCTTAACAACTTTGTCAGGACAACTAAGGAAAACCCCTATGTTACTGCAAAACACCTACAGGATGACCTGATGAAGGGCTTCAGTGGCAACTATGAGACGAGCACTGGATAAACAAGGACTTCATGGCCGCACTCCCAGATGCACTCCACTCTGGACCACAAAGAACATCAAAAGTTGGCTAAAATAGGAGAAATTTGGATAAGCCTGCAGAGTTTTGGGAAACAGTTCTATGGACTAATAAAACTAAATTGGAACTGCTTGGACTCATGGACCAGCAGTATGTCTGGTGTTAGAAAGGCCAGGAGTATGACCACAGGAATACCATCCCCACAGTCAAGCATGGAGGTGGGTGACTGATGATGTCGGGATGTTTTTCTGCTGCAGGAACTGGCAATCTTGACCATGTAACAGGCATCATGGATTCCCAGAAATACCAGGTCATTTAAAAGAGGAATGTGATGCCTTCTGTTCAGAACGTTTGGTGATCATTGGACTTTCCAGCAAGACAATGATCCCAAACAAATCCCTCCAAGTCAACCAAAGCTTGGTTGAGAAATAAATCCTGGAATGTCTGTGACTGGCCTTCTCTGTCCCCAGATTTCATAGAAAATCTTTTTTGGTATTTAAAGAATTCAGTTGTGGCACAGAAGCCATCAAATATATAGCAAAGTTGATGAAAGCTTTTGGTTAGTGTGGACTCTTGTAGACTGCAGTGTCCTTTACTTAACAGCATGAGTCCTAAAATCTTTATTTAATAACTTGGTTTCTGATCCAACGGTAATAAAGTGTTAATAAAAGCTTAAATGGAGTAGTTTTATGGAAAAAAAAAAAAAATTGAATATAAAAATTCTGAGATCATGAGGTTCAAAATGATATCATTATGTTTTAGATGATGCTTGTTTTCTGTTTGGTTTCTATAACGAAAATGAAAAGTCCTTGGAACCTGGAACAAATTTTTTGAAGAAAAGTAAAGTTTGAGTTCTTTGTTCTTGTACATGCTGTTGTCCTGGACCATCTGTGAAGTCCTCTAAATTTCAAGTACTGCATTGATCCGAACGTGCTAAAAGAGTAATGTGCGAGAGAATTCTTTAAGGTGTTGAAGCAGACTCTAATGTAATCAGCGCACATACGAATGCCATAAAGCTTACCTATGTTTCAACCAGTAAGAATTAAAAGATATCAGGATTAGCTTAGTTTTCTTTTACTCGGTCACTCATTCAAAGAAAACTTTGAATGTTACAGCTCCATAATTTATGGTGATTGAATCAAATATTTTTGATTAAATAAACAAAATCATATATTTTAACTTGCATTACATGAGTATTAGCACTCCTAAAAAACACTTGAAACAAGACACAAGCGAATTCTTATTCTTAACAGACTCCGGGAACTCAATTGACTATGTCATGTTCCCTGAGGTGTAAACCTAAACTTCAGCAAGCATAACTGAAACTACAGTTATACTTAAACATTTTGACAATGCACACCATTGTCCTGTTGGGTGAAAAAAGGAGATTACATACCAGGAAAGTAGATGACACTCATGTGTAAGATCACTGATGCTTTCGTGATGTTTTTGGCTTAAAGGCTCATGTGTTGATTAATCACTAATACCAGAAAATCTCAGACCAAAACCTGGTTACCTCCGAGGTCAAGACTCTGCCACAGAGGGACCACGATAATGATCCCAAACATAATGAACCAGCACAGTGTTTTGCAATATTCATCCCAGTCTCCAGATCTAAATCGTATTAAAACATGTGGTAAGAGGGCAAACCAACCTATGAATATAAAGGAGCTTGATAATCAGTGCTTTATTATCTTGTTAGATCTTGCTAGACAGTTCTCGAGAGGACGGTTCACCAAATATCAATTCAATAATTTTGAAACTAGTGTTCTCTAGACTGAGACACTTGAAATGAAAACCTTTAATGCTTCAAAATATTGCCTATAGTAAGTAGTGTGTTTAAAATATCACTCGTTGTATGGGTTTGAGCTCATTTTTATGAAGGATGCCATTAATCACGGAGTTGACTGTAGCTTTGACAATAGCATTTAATTAATTTGAGAAAATGAGATATTCCTGTCAGAATACTGGATTAAAGTTTGAGTAAACTCTTCAAATACAATATTACGGATAAATAACCATTTTTTCCTTTAGCCTTTTTATGAAACCTTTTTCAGTCCTACTAACTACTACTGATGCAGAGGGAAGATGCCAAGATATTTTAATATTATTAAAAAAAAAAGAATTTCTTATAATCCCTTAATAGATCAACATTGGGGGAAAATAATCTCAGTCCTACCACTAGTTTCCAGAAACAAATCTGTTAATATGCGGTGGGGAAACGCTTTCATCATCCACATGCGCAAATAAAGATGCTCACTTCAAATCTCACCTGACCAATCTGAATATAGACTATATTGCGTCCTTTATTTGAAATCTAGATATAACTCAACAATGATCTCCAGATCCAGTGGGACAATACACTTTTCTTTTAAATTTCACATTGGTACAAGTTCTTCATTATAAGGTCAAATTTCTGGGAAATAAATTCTACAAGGACGTGTACAGGACTTTGATATTGGTAAGCACTATAGAGGTGCACTTGAATAGCAGAGCCACATATCTACTAACATTTTCTGAAGCACCTGATTTAACGGAATATATCAGGAACCTTTCATCCGCAGTTCTCAGGCATGTCCACTGAGGTGGCACTGTAGCTAACTGAGTGTGGGAGAAATTATACAGACAGAACCGAAGATAAAACTATTATAAGACAGAAAAGAGGTGGTCTAGTGCTTGGGACCGCCATTTGTCTTGCATCAAGTCATATTTAAACAACTGAGATTTATTTTTGCGATGAACAGTGAGGTATGAAAATCCTAAGAAGGGACGCTGCCTAGTCATCTGCCTCGGACATGTCTTTGCATCCAGTAGCGCAATTCAAAATGCCATTAAATTGTCATCTACAAAAAGTAAACAAAAGAAATTCATAAGCCAGGTTAGTCTCACTAGGAGAATGTGCCTCTGTTCACAGGCAGAGCGCTGTGTTCAATAGAAATCCGTACTTTTTGTAGCTTGTTCAAAGTTGCTCCTTAACTGTGAAAAATGACATCAAAGCTTTTCCGGTCTATCTTAGCATTCTATTCCGCGATTGTCCATTCCTTCCTGCCTCTGGTGATGTAACATCCTGAAAATGCAAAAATACTGTCTCTCCTGTGGAAACTATAACCAGTTATTCAAAGTCAATTTACATGCTCTATACCAGTGGCTCTCAAACGTTTTTGTATCCATGGAACTGTAAAATTCATTCCATGGACCCCCTCAGTATAGATCTTTCATGAAAATTTTAAATGATATTTTTCGGAGCCACTGAACTTTCTATTCCTGAAATTTCCATTGATAAGAACGCATTAGGTTTGAGGTCTACGTTGCCTTTGCTCTCCGGACCCCTAAATAAAAAAATATATGCACTACCAGTCAAATGTTCTTGCACACACTAAGATTTTCTACATGTTCAATGTTCTCACTTTCTTCTCAGTAAAATTCTAGAGGAACCCATGAGGAACCGTAGATTTCAAACTTCAATTCATCAGTCATCCGATTCGCACCAGTTTCTGTGTACTTTGTTCTCTTTTCTTCTTGATTGGAATCCTCAAAAGTGGCTGAAATACAATGCTGCCTCCCTCAGTCTTCTGCGCTCAGTTAATGGACAGTCTAGAATTTGTCTATTCCATCTCTACACAACCAGTTGATAGGATGTCAGACATGTACGTTTACATACTTTTTCCATGTTGTAATGGGGACTTGTTTTATTTGGCTTATATTTTCATCTGCAGTTCACTCAAAAGTAGGAAAAACCTGTGGTGTGCAAAAATCCTGACTATAAAATAAAAATAAATAAGTAAATAAATAAATCATGGCCCCCCTTGCTATGCTTCACTGGACCCCACTTTGATACATAAGGTCTGAGGAAAGGTATGCAAACACAAATAAATATCATGGCGCATGTGGTAAGTTCCTCTTGATGCAACACACATGCTAAATATTACAAACAGATACGTCAAGAATGATTTACAACTTCCCATCACTGTATCTGATCCAGACGTTACTGCACAATATTACTGTCATCATTTGGACACGAGGTCCATTCCACTCATACAGGATTTTCATTTGACTTTTCAACTATCAAGAAAAACTCCAGGAAACGTCTCCTACCTATCAAATAATCACCAATTCTACTGTGGAGGATGGACTCTGATTTGCCACGTAAAATATTCACAAGGATGTGCAGAGAAATGAACCGCTTCCCTGCGAGGAAGAAATCAAGTGGAGCTGCTACACAATCAACAGACGTGCTCCAGTGTCTCCTCTTGTGTAATTTAATCACCCGGTCTGCCTCTGCTTTCAGATTCAGAGAAGGAAAGTCCTCCAGCAGCAGAACAGGGCAAATTAAGAGCAGCTTGAAATCCAGAATTTCAGCTTCTGGGCTCTATAAACAAAGAGCAGTGTGTGTTGGGACTCCTGAGAGCACAAGAGCATGTCAGCTCTTTTGACTGGATTTACACTCTAAAGATGCTTTGGATTTCTGTGATGCAGAATGAAAATCTGTGATGTATAAAAAAAAAATGTAAAAAAAGAGTAAATACAAAAAGTGTATTGTACATCACGGGCTGTATTAAGAGTTATATTGATCACTTAAATTCAAAAGATAATTCAACAGATACGCAGGGATCGTTGTCCGCATCCAGACTTACGCAGGTGCTTAACTTGATTTTCTGGGTTGCCCATTTAGCTAATTAAAATTACTTGCGTGCCTCTGAGACTGCCAAGCATTTTTTTAAGTAGAAGTCTTTCTAGAAGATTTCAATTGCATCCATTTAAAACAAGCACTTGGCTTTGATTTTAATCCCAACGAAGCAGGCAATAGAAGACACAGCATGATAAAGCAGACCTGGGTTCATGGCTGTCAGTTTCATTACAATGTCACCTAAAAGCAGGAGAATTTCTTTTTTTTATGATTTGACTACTGCAATAAGGTTCAACAAGTACACAAAATGCCCCAGCATCCCAGCCTAGGAAAATAAATAAAGTAAATATATAGTAAAGCATATTGTCATGAACTGTTCTAGTCATGACAACAGCATTCATTTATTATCTCTACAAATTTATCTCTATTTAGCGTCAATGGCATTCATCCATATTATTTGGCTGCCTGTCAGTACCAGACCCAAAAAAGAGACTAAGATCATTCATTTTTGTATCTAGATAAATGCTTTTTTTCATATCATGAACTAGATGTGGTCACCTCTGAGATCTCTAGTAAAAACACAGACAACACCATTTTTAAAGTGGAAACATTGTGACTGCTTTTGGACAATTTATATGATTATTTAGTTCATATTTCATAATGTCAAATTTAGATATTTAATATTATCCAGTGGCACGCTGGCACTCTTGGCTAAAGTGCATACTGCACATGAAAAAAAAAAACCACTTCAAATTTTATGCTGAATAGCAAATAACTCAGTCTCTGTTTCAAACAAACAGTCACAACTGTCTGAGTAGCTCCCAAGTCCATAATAAATAACAATTCATCATTCTGAAGCCTGGAAAAGCTGGTATTATCTCCTCACTGCATGCACTTCAGTCTGTATACCAACTTTGGAAAAGGCAAAAAACAAACCACAGCTAATGGTAAAACAGTGAGGGTTTAAATCTACAGTACACTTAATTACTATCAAGCAGTATTTGTGTCAGCAACTTATTTATAACATGGAACTATAAAGCTACATGAAGTTCTAGTATATTAGCAGCAATTATTTGTGTATAACCTGGTCTATGGCTTCCTTTTTTTGCATATTCTTAAACTAAGCACAGAATTATAAAATAGAATTTAAATATCTTAAAGCTGTGACTTCTAATTTTAATGCATTTTTGTATGTCTGTGAAGCACATGGACCTTTTGTACTTTTTGACAACCATACTTATATGCTTGAATAGGTGGCAGTAGAGAGCGCCTCTTCACCGCTCCAATTCGGCTTGTTTTCACAGAGAATGCTCATTATTCCCGAATATTCATAAACAGAAACCCAGTGTCCATTAATATCATTAATATCAATTTGTTTTCTTGCACAGGCTCCAAAATATTGCTGGCTCGAAACTACCAGAATATGACAAAAGAAATATTCACCCCTGAGAGAAGCAAGATGTTTCCAAGTAGTACATTTATACTTCTGTGTATTAACAGTAGCCAGTTTCATCTTCAAACTCAGGATGTAAATTAGTTAGCTAATAGCATGCTCAGCAAAGACATCTCTGAATGCTGATTTATTATTTATTGTCATGAAACCCTGAGTGAAATCACACTGCCTCCTGTTCTCCTTGACTGTCCTGAGAAAAACAACACTATGCACATGCGAGTGTAAAGAGCTGGGAGAGGAGATGGGTGCTTACCAAAAAGGAATTTCAACTACAGGTTATGAAGTGTCCGTTTGTGTTTCTGATTCTGAAGAACTCAAGGAAAGAAGGGATGTACTAGCCACTTTGCATCAGGAATGCCCATTTATTTGTGGCTTTCATACAAGCATACTAAATAGTATGTCAAAATAGTACTGTTACTTCAGATAGTACTATTTAGTGTAGTACTATTTAGAAGATGCAGATTTCTCAAGCGAGCTCCAAGCGGATTGTAAGCACGGCCTATTGTAGCAGTCTTTTAAATGTATCTTTCATGGAAGATAGATTTTAATACAGGAAAAATCATATTTTTATCATATAAATGAAATGTATTGTCAGTTGCATACTAAGATTTAGAGTTAAAATAAAACTGTGCAGCATGCATAAGTCACAGCCCTTGTTTCAAGATAATACTGGGCCTTGTGTTAAAGGTGACATGTTATACCCTTTTCCAGGAGTTGACACAGTTCTCAGAGGTCTTAATGAAATGTTTTGTCTAAAATAAAGATAAAGGATAAAGCATCACTGCACCATTCTCACAGTGGCAAAACAGCCTTGTGCAGAACGGCCGGTTTTGAGTGCCCGTTCCTTTAAATGATACTGAGCCACTGCTCACCCCACCTCTCTCTTCCACTGGCCAATCAGGTAACACATTCCTCATGAATATTTGACTTTCCCCTGCTCCTCAAGACATGAGGGAGGGTTATATATTTCTAATGAGCTCCCCTTGTGACATAGAATGGGCCGCCAAATCTGAACAGCTTGTTGAAGCACATGTTTTCTGAAATAGGCGGCTCAAAAGACACTGTCTGGGTTCTCTTATTTCAGTGTTCGTGATTTGGCAGGAACTCCAGATACCCAAATGTATGCACTGAAAAAGTTTTTCATAATATGTCCCCTTTAAGAAGCCTCTTTTTTTATTCTGTGAGCAGCATCTTTATTATGTAAAATGTATCTGCTGTTCCATATCCGAGGAGGCACAACAGAAAAATTCAAATTCACCAGTGTTGTCTGTCTCCGGATTTCACATTAGTCAGCCCGAGTCTGCGACAAATGGAATAGATATAATACACCTTTTTGTGCGCTCCTATGAAACTATTCACAGTCAGTGCTCTTAGGGTGACTCTTTAATAACCATTACGCTAAAGGGACAGAAAAACAAGCGGAAAATACTGAAAATAAAGTCCCATAATGCGCATGTGCGTTTGTTTTGTACTGAATCTGGGTTATTTCTACCTCTGCTAAGGCAATTATGAGTACTGGGTGCAATTGGAAACAGTATGGAATGTGTGCTAGTTTTCTTGAATAAATGAAAACACATTTTGTGTGCTACAGCCTGCACTCACTACATACTACATTAACAGATGAATACAAAAACGTTTCTTTTTAACGAGCATCAAATAGTTGGAGAAATGTCTGCTGTCAGGCAGAAACTATATAAACAAAACAGTATTTTTTAAAAAGTGTCAGCTCATTCCTTTGTGTAAAAGAACATAGCATGCTTGTTTGCTTCTACTGATTTTTGGAAGTGTGTTATCTAGTCTCGAGGTAGACTGAAGGAACGTTCCTTACATTTGCTCGACCTCCATGTTGTCGCCTCGGTAACACGAGTGCAGCATGTGCTGTCCCTCTTCATCCCACAGGTGCTTTCGGAGAAACTGTGCAGTCTGTTCTGCTCTCTGAAGCAGAGTCTGGTCTCCTAATACTGCCCCCACACGGGCAAATCCTGACAGCATCAGCCCTGTTACAATACGTAAAGCATATTGTGTACAAAATGTCAATCATTCATTCAACATACAGAGCCAGATGCAGAGCACAGTGTGGGTTTCTTATAGAGATTCCACACACTGATATTCAGACCTTAGATGTAACTACTTAGACTTAAGTGATTCTGTGATAACATGATGAGTGATAAACTTTTTCTTACGCATGTGGAATGCCATTCGAGGCTCTATAAATATCCACAAAAAGGTTTTAAGAGTACCTTAATTTGTGACATTGTTTATCCTAAAGGCTGATTTATTATTTTTTTTTTAAACAGATACAAAGATGAGGTCAGCTTATTGTCATCACATTTCCTTTACAGAAGTGTATGAATCAACAAAAACACTGGCATTATTTTATTATACCACATCTCAAAATAGCTAATTAACAGTGTGATAAAACTGAGTGACTGCTGGAACACAATAAAAAATAAAATGAAATTAAATAAAATAATAGGATGTGCAGGATCACCTGCTATGTTACAGTGATTAATGTAATAGTTTATAAGTAGGGCTATTTATGCAGAAATACATTGGCAATATACTAAACACTTATTTTATTTTATTTCATTTCAAAATGTATTTATTTCAATGTCTGCTATTTATTCACTTATATAATCATCATATTAGACTTTTTAGGTTGAAAATTGTTTTTATGTTGAAATCATGTCACATTTCAAACGATGCTTTGTTTCATTCACATCGTATATCGAAAACGGTGTTTCCTTCTACAGTCCGCATTTCCATGAATTTTGTCAGGCTTAAAGGTAAGCGCTTGCATTTAAATGCAATAATCTCGATTCTAATGAAAAGCATAATCTTTGGACACTCAAGAAAAATCTGCCAGCTTCAGACGCCTGAACTGAAAGCGGGTAATATTGTCTTTTGAATATTTTCAGCAAATCAGATTAATCATCTGAACACTAAAATTCCTCCCAGATAAATCCTGATGCAACTTTTGAACTTTCCGACTCGGAGTCTGATAAATTGTTCGTCCTATAAATACCTTTGCCTCGTCTATGAATAAGCTTATTAAAACTTTTCTACGCCAATAATAGTAAGCACAAGGCTTAAAGAATTGTCACCAATGCTAAGTGATGTTTGATCCCTCACTGAAGCAACAATGGCACTGAAAACACAGAATCACTAACAATACACCCATCAGTTCTTCATTACTGACAGAAGTGTGTGAGAAGCCATGTACACATACAATTTTAGTGAATTAGCAAAGTAATGAAGTGTATCATGCCAAAGACTGCTGGGATTAAACAATGTCACATAGTTCTTCAATTACAAAAATCACTTCATTAATCACTGCAGCAGCTGCAATCACATGCAGAGCTCTGAAAGGACCACGGAACCCTATAAAGGTTTTGATAGCCATTCATTACCTCAGCATGCACACAGAACAGAATGTGCTGTTAAAATGTGGCACCGCATTAGTCAATCTCAATAAAATATACACAGAAATGGTGCTGTTAGGAAACATAATGGTACAATGATCAATGATCAAACATGATCAGTATAGCAAGAGGGTTAGAGGGCTATTTTAGTCATGCCTCGGAACGTCTTTAGGCAGGTCATTGAATGAATATGGGTCATTTTTTACAATAACAGATATCGCAATCAATCTTCAGCAGCTGCTGATAACGTTATAAGTATTTTTGCACTGGAACTTTTTCAAAAAATTTGAAAAACTTTTTTATGCAAATGTGGTTTCATCTAATTAAATCTGCATACATTTGCATACATAATAAGACTAAAATCTATTCTCCGAATTCTTTGATTTTGGATTAAAATGTGCATTTCACTGTGAAGCCTAAGAGAAAGGCTCCGACCGAACACTTTGTTGGAAAATAATTATTTCTTGATATATGACATAAATCTTCCAGTAAGCAACAATTCTGATAAGTCAAGTTTTGTTATTTTTGGCTGAATCATAAAAAAATGAATGAATATGTAAATTATCATTCAGAGTTTTCTAGAATTGTTTTGGATTTTTTGTTCTGAATATATTAAAAAAAAAACTGATTTTTAGGTAAATGGTATAAAAAAAAAATAAAAATAAAAAATAAAAAAATACAACCCCAATTCCGAAACGGTTGGGACGCTGTGTAAAACGTAAACTGTGCCAACTTTTTCGGAACATGTTGCAAGCATCTAATTCAGAATGAGTGTATATTTCTAAAAACAATAAAGGTTATCAGTTTGAACAGTAAATATCTTGTCTTTGTACTGTATTAAATTGAATATAGGTGAAAAGGATTTGCAAATCAATGCATTCTGTTTTTATTTACCTTTTACACAGCATCCATACCGTACTTTTCTGGTATCGGGGATCGCAATGTGGTTTATACAAGGTGGCTTATTAAGGAAACTGACACATAAAATGACAATCTTTCCGTGCAGATATTACATGCAGCGATCGCACTAAGTGGAAGTGTTTAAAACCTTCGTTGAAGTTGATACCTTTTTAGAAAAAGGACTGACATGTCTAAAGCTGCTGTACCTGCACCTGCATTGTCCTGCCTTAACTAAATCCGGTTACGTTGATTAATCACTGCATAAGCCTGAGTAAAATGACCAAAATAGAAAACATTTAAGGTGCATGTGGATCGTACCATTCCATGAGGCCAACATTTTAGTGTCCAGGTGAGGTGGGGGCCGTGCTCTGCGCACATTGGCCAGTTTGGCCCTGGCACTGGCCAGCACTTCAGTCAGCTTGTTCACACTCACGCCAAAGTGCACAGCGGTGAGCTCCACCGAATAACGCACGATCAGCACATTCTGACCCTGCAGCTCTCCATGTGGATCCTACAGGGACACACAAATCCAAAAGAGGAACACAGAGTCCAGAAGCTGCATGAGTATTACAAAGTAGAAAACTAAACTGGTAGAATTTAATACAAAAATACTAACAAATGTTAAGATTTTGTACAAAGTGATTTCAAAGTGGCACAACAGAAAATAATTCACCCCATTCGATAGTTTGTGAGTTTGAATCCTGGAGACGCCGCAGCTACACGTGGAGCCAAGGGAACAAACCTGACAATACTCTCTGATAGGGAGGAGTGGAATACTTTCTTTCTCTCTCCTGTCAATCACAGTGACACTAAACAACTGAGGGGTTTATTGTAATGGGATAATCAGTGTTACTCACTTCACCTGTCAGTGGTTTTAATGTTATGGTCGATCGGTGTATGTGTATTGTGCTCACGTATTTATTTCAATATATTTGATTTTCCTTTCTGTCTTTTAGGCTGATATCTTTTGCACCACACAGCACATTGCTGAACTTGTGCTTTTAGAAACAAATGTTAAATGGACTCGACCTGCTCTGGCTGTACGTTGCCTTGCTCTTTAACACCGTAATGATGCATAAAGATGTCAGCTTGTGTTGCACCCCCAGAGGCCACCTCCACCGTGTCTGAGAGCAGCTCCCTGATCTCCGCAGCTGTCCACACACAGAACGCTCCCTCCCTCTTCTCGCTGGACTCAGCCGTGGGCAGAGAGTCTGCATCCTCGGCGCTGTAGAAGCCACCAGACTGCAGGGGGCAGCAGAGTGTCAGAAAATAAATTCAAGTTCTTTATCATACAATACACGATTAGAACACGATTACCTATGTTTATACAAAAATATAACATCATCTATATTATTCTTTCCGGAATAAGTAGCTAGGACAACATACACATGGATAAATAATTGATCAATTCTGCAGCGAGCTCCTGACTTATTAAAATGGATCCTAAGAGACCTAAGAGAGGTTCACCGTCAGTATGAGGAAGGTTTTTGCTGACCTTTACAATGTAACCTCATCCTTTTAGTGTAAATGCATGGAATCTGACCTATGCCGCGATAGCTCGTTTAAAAAAATACACTTGAGGTACATTAGGATAAGGGATTTGTTGTAATTACTTCATAAATCATACATTCGTAAGTAATATAGATCCATAATTCAAAGGATTTTAATTGCCTTTCATTCACTGACAATGGACCAAGTGCATGAAGGTGGCATGACCTCAAAATATGTGAAGATTTTCCCCCATCTGCTTTTTATAACTCAGCCACACAGTGGGGAGGAAGAACTAATAAGAAGAATGATGCCGCACCTGGTGGCTAAGGTCTCTGGAGACGTAGTGCAACACATCGCGGGACACATCTGTGAATAAGCGCTCGCCGGACACCTGTATTGAAAAGCAGCAACAGTACCACATCATCTGAGTGCTGAGCTACACCATAGTTTTCATCGAGTGCCACACTGTATAAATCACTGGATTAAAAGGTTAGAACAAACATAGGTAACATGATAAGTAAGGAACAAAACATGCTGTTATAGGACAATAATCAACAACAAGGTTGCACGACGACCCCGAAGTTGCTCGTTTACCTAAAAATGTTCCAAAGTGTTTTGTTTTTTTATATCACACCAATTTACCAATTCTAACCATTTTTATTTATTAAAGAACAGTTACACAGATCCTTTAATCAACTGTTATAACACCTTTATACCATAGTGCTGCTGAATTCTTCAATCAGAACATGTGTGCAATTTTCTAGAACAGCACGGATCTGAGAGCAGTTCTGGCTGCAACATAAAAGCTACACTTATATCAATGCGCTCATTCCAAATATCTTATCGGTTCTTTATTATACGGTTTTGTCGAATACTCAATTCTGATTGGTCGATTACAGGACACATAACATGGACACACTTCTACTCATAAACTCTGGAGGACCGCGTCCAAGCATATCAATCTGCAGAAAGAAGTCCGGAAACCTTTGTTGCTTTAATAATCATATTAACAACATTATCTCATTCATGACAAAAAAATAAATAAATAATTAATCCATCAGAAATCGCCATGGAAGATGTCTTGTAATATTAAATTTAATATTAAGTTTGTGAATTATAACGCTAAATAGGCTAAGCGTAATAACACTACAGAGGTGAGGTTGCCATGGACACAGAATCTAATGGACTACTTTTTCAGCAGTAGAAATAAAGCTATTTTTAAATCCTTATTTTTTGTCAAATTATTGATTTCTTTAGTAAGTAGCCATGTAATAAGCAGGATAATGTGCAGCGAGCCGGTCATTACTGCAAAATAAACCCCTTCAAGGTGATTCATGACCGCTCCTCTTCACATCAGAGTCCTGCATCACTGTCAGGGTTTATTTCACAATAATGACCTGGACATTATTCCTTACATAATAACTCACATACACAGGCACTTGTATATAGACACTAATCATAATCTAAAGATAATAATAAACATGTTATTTAATAAAGAAAAACTCCTGGTTAAAGTCATCGCTTGCTCCTGTTGAGGATGGCACCATATGAACTGCTCCAACACACTCCTAGTTGTACTGTGTACTGTGAACATGGCATTGGATTGCTGTCTACAAGAGCGGTTCTTCTACTATGGCATAGGACTCAAATCACCACGAACAGTCTTGCGCTCAAATCTTGACCCTATTACGAAAATGTTATTTGTAATTGTTGTAATTGCACTATACAGTGCGACCCAAATGAGGATGGGATCCCGTTTGAGTCTGGTTCCTCTCAAGGTTTCTTCCTTTTGCCATCTCAGGGAGTTTTTCCTTGCCGCCGTCGCCACAGGCTTGCTCATTAGGGATATATATAGATAAATGTATAGAGTCATAAGTTTATATTCAGAATTTATATACTTCTGTGAAGCTGCTTTGTGACACAGTCTGTTGTTAAAAGCGCTATACAAATTAACTTCAATTGAACTGAAAAACAATTATTGCATGGTGAAGTTTCTGTAAGGAGATGTTTAGGCTGTATTACAACTACTTTCTTTGGATTATTTTCTTTTAACGGTACACCCAAACCCCTTGTGTTTTTTCTTCGTATAGACAGTGATTTCCTCACCATCCTGTCTTTTTTCTCTTTCTTGAAATTAGCAAGAAAAAAAAAAACCCCACACAGATTCTTATGCTCCCGGAACCAAATTTATTCTACCGACTTGACAGTTACAAAACTGGAGACTATTTCTAAAAAATGCAAACTAAACGTCTCCTCACAGAATAGCAACAATTACACATGTTTCAAATCTCTTTATGCGGCGCTTCCGCTATACAAATCCTTATGAAGGCTGTGACATAAAATTACGCACGTAGTTATTCGACAGAAACTACAACATGCTGTATTAGAACAAGTGCATTAATATAAAGCTTGCAACCCGCACTACTGTCAGAGCCGCTGTTACAGAATGAACAAAACCTATAAATTATACTGAAAGAATGAAACGCAGACTTAATAAATGAACACTTACAAGCTACAGTATTCTGCTTTGTGAGTCTCTCCCACTGTTTAACTGAACAGCGAGAGTCTAAACTATCTTCATGCAGATCAATGCAAGAAAACACACACCGACACACACACACCTGATATGCAGTGATGTAAGCCACGGCCAGCTGGGCCTGATCATACAGCATCTTCTCAAAGTGGGGCACGTGCCAAGACGAGTCTGTAGAGTACCTGTGAAACCCCTGGGACAGACAGAAGGATAGAAGACAGATCACAGGGTTTGATGCAGTTTTACATCCTAGTTTTTGAGCATTTATTTTGGCAAAGGCTGTAAATTACCTGAGCCACGTGGTCATTAATTCCCCCTGAAGCCATCATTCGGAGCGTGTGGAGAGTCATCTGCAGAGCCTCTGCGCCCTCTGAGGAGGCCCGATTTACTGACCAGTACGACATCAGGAACATCAGGTTGACTGGAACGCAGACACAGTGTCACTGTGCATGTCAGTAAAGCAAGCAGTGAAAAAAACGCCACAGCTGTACATCTGTCTACCAAATCCAGGTTAAACAACAGCAGCTCTTGGGGTTTGTATCTCTTCGCTTTCAGATGCTTAGAGTCTGTTTACCTGGCGTAGGGAACTTGGGTGCATCATTGAATCCTCCATACTCCTCCTCATATGAGTGGGCCAGCTGTTGGAAACATCTGTGAGCCACGTCTAGAGCTGAGGGTAGAGTTTCTTCGGCGTGAGCAGAAATGGCTGTGGCCTTCCGCAGAGTGTCCATCACCCTTTCTCCACTGGACTCAAGCACTTCTCTGTTAGTCTGCCACTGAAACGGGTATCAGCATCGAGGAGAAGTCAGACAGGAAAACATCTACAGCAGACGTCTAACATCTACCTTCTCTATGTTATGTTTCTGACATGGTTCTTCTTCTGTGCTCATTGTGCAATTTAAAGAATGCTGAATTATGTTTGCACTATCAAACACACGCTATAAATATCTAGAGGAAATAAATAACAGAGCAGCATGCATATATTTATACTTTGTTGTTTTTCTGAATCAGTGTAGTTTTGTTCATGGCTTATGTGTTTGTGATTTGGCCTGTACTGCGTGTAGGTCTTGTGTGTAGTGATTTATCCTGTATTGTCTTCTAGATTGCACCATGATGCATATTTATACGGACAGGATGCTAAAATATATTTTACTCCTGAGCTAACATTAGCTAAACTTTAAATAAAAAAACAGACAGCTCTGACTTGTCACTAAAAGTAGCATAAAAAGTCTGTGGTTCAGAATAGCACATTTATTCTGTACCTGCTCCATAATGCGCAAAAGCACGGTTTTAAACCCAGGTCTCCTGCCCAGGTCTCTTGGAGGAAAGTATGTGCCCCCAATAAAAGGTCTCAGATCTGGAGTAAGCCAAACACTCATTGGCCAGCCACCGCCTTGACTCGTTGCCTAATGAGGAAGAGAGGATTAATGGCACTTGACATCATAATACTAGTGGGAAGTGTATAAGGAATAAAACATGATGGGGCATGCTTTTATAGGGAAGTAATCAACAAAGGTGGTGTGATGCAGCCTGTTATCACAATGAAGTTGATTATTTTCCTTTGAAAGCATGTTCTAAAGATTTACACCAACAATTTAATACCATAATGCCAGTTATTGCCAAGTTACATACTTTTTTTCCTTAACTAAAAAATTATGTCACTTTTTAACCGATTATAGTTATGTATGATGTTATGGAATGTCGGCAGAAGTAAGTTAGTACTCGTTACAGCATTTATTATCAGTTATTCCCTCAGTTTCCATTCGATCCATTCGCAAGTTTAAAAGAAAATGCAGACAAACTGAAAAGCAAAACCTACTGACTGCTACAACGCACTGACACTGGAGACTCGTTCCCTAAAGCTTATAGTCACATCTCCACATGGAAAGCTCCACCATATCAACAGTAATACATATTTTTGGTAAATAACAACATTTAAAAAAAAAAAAAAACCAAAACATTGATTATTTGCTTTAGATTATGCTATAGAAATATTAGAAACAGAAACTAAGCCTGTGATTTAAACTGCACTACTGTCTGAGGTGTGCTGTTATCATTAAACAACACCTTCTGACCAATAAACTGCACAACAATTGTTTTGAAAAGTCTTGCTTCCTGAAAAGTTGTTGCTGATTGTGACAGGTACCTACTGGGTTGC